>CAUYUJ010001820.1:0-40681 GCA_963575745.1 Prorocentrum cordatum
CCTCCTCCTCCTCCTCCTCCGCCTCCTCCTCCTCCTCCTCCTCCTCCTCCTCCTCCGCATTCCTCCTCCTCCGCATTCCTCCTCCTCCGCATTCCTTCTGCGCCCTTCGGCCGCTGGTGCTGCACCAGTCTGCAGGCCCTGCGCTCCGCCGCGTCTTCTTTCAGACACCGCGGTCTCTCCCACAGCCGCAACCTCTCGCTTGCATCTGCAGGCAGCCCGCATAGCAAGGATGAGCCACTTTCCAAGAGTACCCCTGCATCCTTCCCGCCCCCGACTCCCTCACTTCCCGACCCCTCGACACCGTCGAAATCCCCGATCTCCGGGGCTCCCGGGGGCCCAGGGAGAGCCCCACGACGCCGCGATCTCCAGCCAGAGAACGGAGATCTTGGCGTCGCGGAGCTTTCTCCAGGATCTTCCTTGGGAGATCTCTGGCTCAGGCTGGGGCCTCTTGTGGCCTCCTTGGAACTTCCTCGGGAGCTCTCTCTCGTTCTCTCCCTCTCTCTCTCTCTCATTTTTTTGTTGTTTTTTTCTCTCTCTCTCTCTTTCTCTCTGAGCCTCCAGGGAGGCCCGAAAAGCTGTGCGAATCCTATCCAGGAGTTCCCAGGCGCTCCAGGAGAGTTCCAAGAAGCCACGATCTCCCGACTGAGGCTGGAGATCGTGGCGGATCCAGGGCCCGAGAGGCTCTGCTGGGGCTTCGTGTGGTCTTCTTGGGGCTCTCTCGGGAGCCAATTTTTTTTTTTTGTCTCTCTCTCTCTCTCTCTCTTTTTTCTCTCTCTCTCTCTCTGTGTTTTCTCTCTCTCTCTCTCTCTCTCTTTCTCCCCCTCTCTCTATAGTTTTTTTTTTGTCTTCTCTCTCTCTCTCTCCCTCTTTCGGAGTCTCCGGCGATGCTCGACGAGCTGCCCGAACTCCGCCCAGCAGCCGCCGGGGCCCCAGGAAAGAGCCCCGAGGGGCACGGCCTCCCAGAGCCGAGGCTGGAGACCGCGGCGGACGTCGGGGCCCTCCCCCTCCGCCGGCGTCTCCCGTCGTCTTCTCGTGTCGCCCTCCTCCTCCTCCTCCTCCTCCTCCTCCTCCTCCTCCTCCTCCTCCTCTACTTCGTCCTCCTCCTCCTCCTCCTCCAGCCTCGGCCCTCGGCCCTCGCCCCCAAGAGCTGGCTCGTGCGGGGCCCCCCCCGCCGGTGTCTCCCGTGGTCTTCTCGGGGCTTCCCGTAGGTCGGGCCTGTCCCCCTACAGGGGGATTTTGGGCGATAAATTCATACAAATGCCCCACAACTAGCCGAAAACTAGTCCAAAAATAGTCTGGGGACTATTTCTCGATTAGTTTAAAAATAGTCCAAAGATAGTCTGGGGACTATTTCTCGAGTAGATTTTTACCTTTTTGGCGCATTTTTGGTTTATTTTTAAGTTTTCGTCGAAAATCCCCCTGTAGGGGGACAGGCCCGACATAAGGCTTCCTCGGGAGCCTTCCCAGACATGATCGCGTCGTACGAAAATCGGGACGGCAAGTTTCTCCCTGCAGTGGGGGCGCGCATCAAGAGAAACCATGTACTTTTCGTCGGGGTACCTCCTGGGTGTCTTCGCCCCGCGCGCGGCGCGGCGACTTCCCGCGGCCGTTGAGGCAGCTGCTGCGTTCAGGGTGCTCCAGGTTTCCCCTCCGGTGCACGTCGCGCGCGGGTCAAGGGCTCCCTCGAGGGCGCGAAGTTATTCGCGCTTCGCTGGTCATCGTTCCTTCTCCCCCCTCTCCTCGTCCTCCTATTCTCCCTTTGGGAGGGCGGCGCAGAGGGTGAAGAGCGAGAAGTCTTCGCGCTGGCTTCGCGCTTCCGCGCAGCGCGAAGCGCGAAGTTGGGAAAGCCCTAGGCGGTCTTCGGGCCGGGCTTCCGCGAGGGTGGCCTTGCGACACCTCGCCCCCGCGGCCACCTCGGCCCCTTTTGGGGGCCCTCGCCGGTGACCTCCGGAGCGTCAAGAGTACGGCCAGTCGGGAGCCTCAGACGGGATGGTGGAGGCGTTAAAACGAGCGGGGGTCAATGCAAACGGGGGTCAGCCAGGGCGCCAGAATACTGCAGGATCCTGCGAAAGACGCCCACCTGGCCTGCACCCGGTTTGGGAGCCGCTCGTGGCCGCGAGGCGGCCGCACATATTGGCTGACCCGGGTTTGCGAAGACCTGCGTTGCAGTTTTTTTTTCCTGCATTGCAGTTTTTGGTTTCCTGCTGACCCGGGTCTGGATTGACCCGGGTCAGAAGATCCTCGACCCAGGACGAACAAGAGAGAAAAAGAGAAAAACAAAAAAAAAAGGAAACGGCCCAGGACGAAGAACCAGTCCCGGGGAAGGGGTCGGGGCTTCCAGGGCTCGGGGGCGGGGGATGATGACCAGGGGGGGGGTGGAATATCATGGCGCGGGCCAGGATATTTCCCCAGATCTCATGGCGCCTCTGCTTTTTCCAGCACGCCCCTGGCCCCCCCGCTGGCCCGCGCACATGCCGCCGGTCACGACTTGCACCCACCCCCTCTTGGACGCCCCCCTCTTGGTCGCCCCCGACGGGACGCCGTCTTGAGAGAACCAGGACGTCGCACGCCTCTTCCTCTCAGGGTCTCCAGCGGTGCCCGAAAGAAGCTGGCAGAGTCCCGCCCGGGAGCCCCCCGGCGGCCCCAGGAGACGCCAAGAGGCCGCGGTCTCACAACCGAGGCGGAAGCTCGTGGCAGAGCAGGGTTAGGAGTCGGGCCTGTCCCATCCACAGGAGGAACGCTCACTTTGTTTTGGTTCTACACCTTAGGGGATGCTTAAGACAACTTTCGTTTTCGGCCAGAGTCTCGATTTTTCCTAACGTTTCAATGCAAATCTTGAGATTTTAACGGAAACGTTGGGTTTTTATTCAAGTTCTGAGACTATGAATTTCTTAACCCATGATTTCTTAAGCATTTCGCAGGGTGTACTATCTTCTCAATCTCTCGCCCAAGAAATCCCCCTGTGAGAGGACAGGCCCGACTGAAAAGCAGGGAGGCCCCCCCATTGGAGGCCCTGCCGGCGCCTCTTCGCGAGGCCTCCTCTTGTCCTGGGGGAGCCTCTCGGGGAGGCCCCTGCACAGGCTGTCCGAGCCCCGCCCGGGAGCTCCCCATGGGGCTCCCGGGGAGCCCCAGGAGGGCACGATGCCTCCAGCCAGAGGTTGGGCATCGTGGCGGACAGGGAGCGCCCGGGAGGCCTCCTTGGGCGCGCTCTCTCCCTCTCTCTGTCTCTCTCTCTCTCTCTCTCTCTCTCTCTTTCTCTCGTCATATGTTTTGTTCTCTCTCTCTCTCTTTCTCTTTGCGTGTTCTCTCTCTCTCTCTCTCTCTCTCTCTATTCCGTTTTCTATATTTTTACAATCCGGGGGGGTGGGACCCCCCCCCCCCCCTCGGAAAATCGGACCCCTGGGATCTGGCGCTTTTGGGGCCCCCTGGACGCCTTGCAATGGGTCCCCCGGGCCTTCCGGGCCTCCTGGACGCCCCTGCCGGGCCTTGAAAGCGGGCCCAAAGCGGTCAGGAGGGCGGCCAAACGGCTCCGCGAGAGCCCCACGCGGCCCCAGACAGCCCCAAGACGCCCGAAGACGACCCAAAGAAGACCCCCAAGAGGTCCTCCAAGTGCAAAAAAACAACACTTTCCTTTAGTTTTTTATTGATTTTTTGGACATTCAGTTCTTCGGTATTCCGTGCGTCCGAGTCCGCCGAAGAGGCCCCAAAAATCCTCCCACAACGGTGTCAAAGGGCTTCCAGACAGTCCAAAAGAGCCCCAATATGGTCCAACAGGGCCGCAAGATGGCCCCAAGAGGGCCCCGCTGACAGCCCCAGATGGCCCCAAGACGCCTCCCGAAGCACTCCAAATCGTGACCCGGTCGTTCAGGGAGACCGTGGTTGGTAGCAAGGTGGCCGCAAGAAGCCCCCAGAGGCCCCCAAAAGGCGCCCAGGAGGCCCCCAGAGGTCCCCAAAAAGCGTTTGAGAGGGGCCCAAGAACACCTCCAAAGAGGAGCCCCTGCAATAAAAACTGGGGATGAGGACAAGGAGTGGCTCGCAGACAAGGAAGATTACGATTAAGAGGAGAGGAAGTATAAGGATAGTACATAACATTACTATAACGACGATGGCGCAAACGGCAACAATGAATCATCGCTATATTTGGTTATCCTGCATGCCGAGCTTTAAGAACCATGGTGCATGGCGCGAAGCGCCAATGCAGTCTTGTATATATACTGCATTGGCGCTTCGCGCCATGCACCTTGGTTCTTAAAGCTCGGCATGCAGGATAACCAAATATAGCGATGATTCATTGTTGCCGTTTGCGCCAATCGATCGGTATAGTAAGGTTCCTGTATTATTCCTTATACTTCCTCCCTCTTACTCGTAATCTCCTTGTCTGCGAGACACTCTTTCTCTCATCCCCAGTGTTTTATTGCAGGGGCTCCTCTTTGGAGGTGTTCTTGGGCCCCTCTCAAAAGCTTTTTGGGGACCTCTGGGGGCCTCCTGGGCGCCTTTTGGGGGCCTCTGGGGGTTTCTTGCGGCCACCTTGCTACCAACCACGGTCTCCCTGAACGACCGGGTCAGCGGGGCTCTCTTGGGGCCATCTTGCGGCCCTGTTGGACCATATTGGGGCTCTTTTGGACTGTTTGGAAGCCCTTTGACACCGTTGTGGGAGGATTTGTGGGGCCTCTTCGGCGGACTCGGACGCACGGAATACCGAAGAACCGAATGTCAAAAAATTCAATTAAAAACGAAAGGAACGTATGTTTTTTTTGCACTTGGAGGACCTCTTGGGGGTCTTCTTTGGGTCGTCTTCGGGCGTCTTGGGGCTGTCTGGGGCCGCGTGGGGCTCTCGCGGGGCCGTTTGGCCGCCATCCTGACCGCTTTGGGCCCGCTTTCAAGGCCCGGCAGGGGCGTCCAGGAGGCCCGGAAGGCCCGGGGGACCCCTTGCAAGGCGTCCAGGGGGCCCCAAAAGCGCCAGATCCCGGGGGTCCGATTTTCCAGGGGGGGGGGGTCCCACCCCCCCGGATTGTAAACATATAGAAAAGGGAATATATCTCTCTCTCTCTATATATATATATGCTTCCGCTCTCTCTCTCTCTCTCTCTCTCTCTCTCTCTCTCTCTCTCTCTCTATATATATATATATATATATATATATCCCACTCTCTCTCTCTCTCCCTCTTTCTATATTTATCTCTTTCTCTTTTTCTTTCTTCGTTTTCTCTCTCTCTCTCTCTGTTGTTGTGTTATCTCCCTCTCTCTCTCTCTCTGTCTCGCTGTCGGAGCCTTCAGGGAGGCCTGGGAAAGCTAACCGAATTCCGCCTGGGAGCCCCAGGAGAGTCCCAAGAAGCTGCGATCTCCCAACTGAGGCTGGAGATCGCGGCGGATCAGGGCCCCCTGGGCCTCCTGGCGTTTCCTAGGAACTTTCTCGGGAGACTCCTTGACAGGCCGACTGGCCGAGTCCCCGACTCCGCGACTCCCCGACCCCTCAATTCTTCGATTCTCCGATTATCCGACTGGCCGACTGGCCGACTCCCCAATTCCCCGACTTCTAACTCCGACTCCCCAGCTCCCTGACCCCCCGACTCCCCGACTCTCTCACTGGCAGATTGGCCGCCTGGCCGACTGGCCGATTGGCCCAGATTGGCCGATTCCGACTGGCCGATTCCCCGATTGGCCGACTCCCCGACTTTCTGGTTTCCCGAGTCTCTGAATCCCCGATTTCCCGACTCCCCGACACGCCGACTCTCCGACTCCCCGACTCCCCGATTGGCCGATTCGCCGATCTGCCATCTCCCCACATCCTCGACTCCCCGACTCCCCGACCTCCCGAGTGGCCGATTGGCCGACTCCCCGACCCCCCGACTGGCCGACTCCCCCACAGGCCGACCCCCCGACCCGACTTCCCGACCCCCCGCCTGGCCGACTGGCCGACAGGCTGACTCCCCGACTCCCCGCCCGCCCGACTGGCCGACTGGTCGATTGGCCGGTTCCCCGACACACCGACTGGCCAATTGGCCAACCGGCCGTTTGGCCGATTAGGCCGACTGTCCGTGTGGCCGACTGACCGATTTGTTGGTTGACCTACTAGCCGGTTGGCCGATTGGCCGATTTCTTGATGCGCGGTTTCCCGTTTCCCCGATTCCCAGATTGGCCGACTGGCCGATTGGCCGACTTCCCGACTCCCCGACTCCCCGACTCCCCGACTGGCCGACTGGCCGATTCCACGGTTGGCTGTTTGGCCGATTGGCCGATTGGCCGACTCCCCGACTGGCCGAGTGGCCCACGGGCCGACCTCATTGCCACCTGGCCGACCGGCTGATTGGCCGATTGCAGGCCAATTGGCGGATTCCCCGACTGGCAGACTGGCCGACCAGCCGACTGGCCGACTGGCCGACCGGCCGATTGACCGACTGGCCGACTGACCGACTGGCCGACCTGGCCGACTCCCCGGTTGGCCGACTCCCCGACTGGCCGATTCCCCGACTCCTCGATTTCCCGACTCCCCGACTCCCCGATTCCCCGTCCCCGATTCCCCGTTTCCATCACTGGCCGATTGGTTGATTGGCCGTTTGGCCGACTGGCCGTCTGGCCGACTGGCCGATTGGCCGACTGACCGACTCCCCGACTCCCCGATTGGCCGACTCCCGACTCTCCGTTTCCCCGACTCCCCGATTCCCCAGTTGGCCGTTTGGCCGACAGCCGACTGGTCGATTGGCCGATTGGCCGACTGGCCGTTTGGACGACTGGCCGACGTCCCGATTGGCCGATTCCTCGACTCTCAGTTTCCCCATTGCCCAGACTCCCCGACTCCCCGATTCTCTTGTTGGCCGAGTGGGCGTTTGGGCGACCAGCCGACTGGCCGATTGGCCGATTCGCCGACATCTTCATTCCCCGACTCCCAGATTGACCGACTGGCCGACTCCCCGATTCCCCAACTCCCCGATTTCCCGACTGGCCGACTCCCCGACTCTCCGTTTCCCCGTTTCCCAGACTCCCCGGCTCTTTGGCTGGCCGTTCGGCCGACCAGCCGACTGGCCGTCTGGCCGACTGGCCGACTGGCCGACTGGCCGACTGGCCGACTGGCCGACTGGCCGTCTGGTCGACTGGCCGACTTGGGAGTCGGAGTGGCCCGCGGGCGGCGGGGCACGGCGCCCGATCTCGGTGGCCTCGGCGTGCGCGCGTCCTCCTTCGCTCCCTCCGTGTCGTCGCCCTCGACGGGATCCAGGCGAAGGAGGCAGACGAGGCCTAGCCTCCCGTTTTGCGGCTGGTGCAGGCGCGTGGCTCGTCTCTGTGGGCGTCTGTGCGTTCATTCCTCCGGTGCGCGCCGCGGCCCAGGAGCGCCCAAGGCGCCCCTGCCCCCCGCACACCGGCGCCAGAGCAGTGCGCGACGCGACCTGGCGAGGGACCAGACGCGGGCCGCGGGCCGCGGCCGAGCGCTCGTGCGCGTGCCGAGCTCCATCATGATCGGCGCGGCAAGACCAGATGCAGTCGACCCGCACTGTGAGGACGGGCACCCTTCCCCGAGGGTGCCCTCGCATCCTCGCCTCCTCGGCCCGCACTCGGCCGCCTTCGTTGCCCGCGCCCCGCCCGAAGAGGGCTCCGAGGCGGGCGTCCGCGGCCCTTTTTTGCGGCCTCCTCGCGCAGCTTGACCGTGTGGGCCGGCTGTAGCCGCTGTGGCCCTCCGGCCGTGGCCTCGGTGGCTGCGTCTCGCTTGGCACGTGGCGCGCAGCAGCTGCATGCGCGCAGTCTCTGCGTGCACGCAGGCGCACATCGACAGGAGGAGGAGGAGGAGGAGGAGGAGGAGGAGGAGGAACCTCATCACCCTCGCCAACAAGCGCACGCACCTTCTTCTATATACAGAAACTCCCGAGCAACCGCAGAGCGGCCGGCCGCACCCGAAGGGAAAGGCTCTGCATCGGCACCGTTGGCCGCTTCGAGTGTACCACCCCCGCCGACTGACCCGAGACACCGGCCCTGGGCCGTCGCGGACAGCGACCGCGAGCCGAAGGCTCTCCCACGCACGGCGCGGTGCGCTGGCGAGGCGAGGCTGGTCTAAGGTTCCAGTCTGCCTCGGGCCCGTCGTCGATTCGGTCGGCGTTCCCTTGTGCTGCCGCCGAGGACAATCTCGATTGCTGAATTCAGGAGGGAAAAAGCACACACAGACACAATTAATCGTCGATCCCCAGAATATATGGGAAACTATGTGAAGTGGGGGGGAAGACGAAAACCCCCCAAAAAAATATGGAAGAGTACGGGGAATCCTTTTATTTGTGTGTATCTGTTCGTGTGTCCCTGGGCCCCTTGATGGGAAGTGGGGGGGGGGAAATGTGGAAAGTGGGTGGGGGAAGACGAAAACCCCAAAAAGCGGAGTTTGGGGGGTGAGATCGAAGTGGAACGGAGAGCCCACCACGGGAAATCGGTTTCGGTTTCGTGTTCGTGTCGTGCGTGTGGGCGAGGCGAAGCTGCGTGCGCGGGCGAGAGGAATTCATTATGCTGTCGCTAGTGGTTCGCCAACATAAATGTTTCCCCCGCCGGCGCGTGTCAAGCGGTGGCCCGCATTGTCCCGTCGGTTGCCCGCCGTTGTCCTGTTTGTCGCTAGTGGTTCGCCAACATTAATGTTTCCCCCGCCGGCGCGTGTCAAGCGGTGGCCCGCATTGTCCCGTCGGTTGCCCGCCGTTGTCCGATCTGTCGCTAGTGGTTCGCCAACATAAATGTTTCCCCCGCCGGCGCGTGTCAAGCAGTGGCCCGCATTGTCCCGTTGGTTGCCGGCCTTTGTCCTGTCTGTCGCTAGTGGTTCGCCAACATAAATGTTTCCCCCGCTGGCGCGTGTCAAGCGGTGGCCCGCATTGTCCCGTCGGTTGCCCGCCGTTGTCCTGTCTGTCGCTAGTGGTTCGCCAACATAAATGTTTCCCCCGCCGGCGCGTGTCAAGTGGTATCCAGCATTGTCCCGTCGGTCGCCCGCCGTTGTCCTGTCTGTCGCTAGTGGTTCGCCAATATAGATGTTTCCCCCGCCGGCGCGTGTCAAGCGGTAGCCCGCATTGTCCCGTCGGTCGCCCGCCGTTGTCTTGTCGTGAGATCGATAGTGAGATCGATCGTGAAATTGATAGTGACACCGAAAGTGAGATCGATAGTGAGACCGATTGTGAGACCGAATGTTGGATCGATCGTGAGATCGATAGTGAGACCGATCGTGAAATCGATCGTGAAATTGATAGTGGGACCGAAAGTGAGATCGATTGTGAGATCGAATGTGAGATCGATAGTGGGATCGATAGTGAGATCGGTTGTGAGATCGATTGTGAGATCGATGGTGAGATCGATCGTGATATCGATAGTGAGACCGATGATGAGATCGATTGAAAGATCGAGCCCGCATTGTCCCGTCGGTGGCCCGTCGGTGTCCTGTCGTGAGATCGATACTGAGATCGATCGTGAGATCGATAGTGAGATCGATAGTGACATCGATAGTGAGACCGAATGTGAGATCGATTGTGACATCGACTGTGATATCGATTGATATCGATAGTGGGACCGAATGTGAGATCGATAGTGGGATCGATAATGAGATATCGTGTCATGCAGCCATGATCACCGTCACGCGCATCGTCGCCATCATCATCAGTATCGTGTTTGCCGCCGCCACGTAGTCATCACCGCCATCTGTCCCAATTGCCATCGCGTGCTCAAGGGGATCGCCGTCTTTTCCCAGCCACCCACGCCAGCATCGTCCCGGCTACCCATGGCCGCCGCCGCGGCTGTGCCAGTCGGCGTGTACCTACTGGAGCACAAAGTCAAGCACAAAGTGCAAAATCCATCCGAGTTCGTTTTCCGCCCGAAGCACTGGACTGTCAGTCCATCGGAACTCTTGGTGGGGTTGCCCGGCGCTGACGCCGGGCACCAGGCTCTTGCCAGTGCAGGTCCCGGCGCGGCTGCGGGGTGCCGGTGCGGAAGTTGGTACACCAGAGGCGGACGCACGCCTGGTTGAGCTGGTCAGCCAGTGTCTCTGGACGCACTACGGACCCGTCTTGGATTTCGCATAAGTGGACGGGCCGAGAGCAGCACGACGAGCGTGTGTACGCCGAGTTCAACAAGCTTCTGCCGCCCGGTGGCTTGAAGGCGTTAATTCGTTCAGAGCCACCCGGAATTCGCGTGGCGCCCCAGGGACCCGCGCCAGCGTGACAAAGGCATGGTCATCACGCGGGCGCTGCCAGTGCAGGCCAACACGGCACCAGGCGCTGCCAGTGCATCTGGCAGCAGTGTCCCTGCTGAGCAAGTGGCACGGCCCGCCACAAACAGCCAGTCGTCTCCACCGACGCTGGGCGGAGGGTGCTCGTCAACGCCAGGCATTGCCAGCGTGACTCCCAAGGCAGGATAGAATAGGTCCGGACGCACGCACCAGGCCCTGCCAGTGCACGCATCGTCGACTGGACCGTCGCGGGGTGAGTGCCGCGTCGCGCAGCGGCAAACCGAATGACACAAAACGCCCAAGCGAAAAAACCAAAAAAAAATCAGCCACGTCATCCACACCATCATCGGCCTTCAGCACCACATTCACCAACAGTGTAGTCACATGGTCCCACTCCCCTACCCAACCCCTTCCACAACCTGCTTATCACCCCCCCACAACCTGCTTAGCACCCGAAGGGTGGTGGTATAGGGTATTGCATGATGCCCCGGTTCGGTATCGGCCCGGTTGGCGCCGTTGTCGTGATAGGTCGGCGGCAGTCCCGGTTCAGATCGCCGTCCGGTTCGGTCCATCCGGTCCGGTTCGAGTATATTGGCCGGTCCGGTTCGGCCGGTCCCGTTCGGTCGCTCGGTTAACCGGCCGGTTCGGTCCGGTTAGGTTTCCAGTTCGGCTTTGATTTTCTTTTTTATGTTTTTGTTTTTTTTTTGGTGTTTTCTTTTTGGTTGTGCTCGATTATCTGTTTGGAGGATTTCTTTGTTTTAGTCTTTTTATTATTGTTGTTTTGGTTGTGTGGTTTGGCATTTTTTTTTGTTTTTGGCTGTCTTGTTTAGTTGGTGCTTGTTTGTTTTATTTATTTTGTGTTGCTTTGTTATGTGTTGCGATTGACTTTTTTTTGTTTTGGTGTGTGATGTTTGTTTTTGTGCTTAGTCTGTGGTTCTGGTTCGGTTCCAAGGTTTTCCCGAATTCTTTGGACGTGAGGCGACGACGGCGATGGAGGCGACGACGCCGACGACGTCGACAACGTCGACGACGGTGGGCGGCGGGGGCGCTGGCCCGCGCCCGCGGCGCCCTGCCGCGACCGAGGCGCCTTGCTGGGGCGGGGCAGCAGGAACGGAGGGGGCGGCAGAGTGGGGGGCGGGAGCGGCAGAGTGTGAGAGAGGGAGGAGAGAGGGAGGAGAGAGGGAGGAGAGAGGAAAGGGGGGGCGAAGGGGGGAGGAGGGGCGACGGAGGAGGGCCGACAGAGGGAGGGACGAGGGAGGGAGGGGGCAGCAGGAACGGAGGAAGCGGCAGAGGGAGGGACGAGGGAGCGGGAGCGGCCCTCCGATCCCCGGCGTCCTGAGGGGGGGTCAGGTCCCCCGTCGTCCTGAGGGGGGGTCGGTCCTGAGGAGGGGTCAGGTCTCCCGCCGCCGGCGTCCTGAGGGGGGGTCAGGTCCCCGGTCCCCGGCGCCCTGAGGGGGGGTCAGGTCCCCCGCCGCCCCGGCGGTCCCCCCCCCGCCCCCGCCGCGTCCTGAAGGGGGGTCAGGTCCCCCGCCGCCGCGTCCTGAGGGGGGTCAAGTCCCCTCCGGTCCCTGCCGTCCTGAGGGGGGGTCAGGTCCCCCCCCGCCCCTCCAGCCCCGAGTGGGGGTCAGGTGCATCTCCGCCATCCCTCCTCCAGCCCTTCCAGCCCCGAGAGGGGGGGCAGGTCCTCAATCCGAGGGGGGGTCAGGTCCTCGTTCCGAGGGGGGGTCAGGTCCCCCATGGGGGTGTTCAGGTCCCCCGCCTCGTCCGTCCCGAGGGGGGTGTCAGGTCCTCCCGAGGGGGGGTCAGGTCCTGGGAGTCCTCCTGACGGTGGGTCAAGTCTCCCGCTCCCTCCGGCCCTGAGGGGGGGTCAGGTCCTCCTGAGGGGGGGTCAGGTCCCACGCCTCCTCCAGCCCGAGGGGGGGTCAGGTCCTCCCGAGGGGGGTCATGTCCTCCTGAGGGGGGGTCAGGTCCCAGGAGTCCTCGTGAGGGGGGTCAGCTCCTCCTGAGGGGGGGGGTCAGGTCGCCGAAGTCGCGGCCGGTCCGGTTCGGCCAGTTCGGTTCGTCGGGCCGGTTCGGTCCGGCCGGTTCGGGTCAGAGGTTGGCGCGGTCTGGTTCGGCCAGTTCGGGTCGAGGACCAGTCCGGTTCGGCCGGTTCGGTTCGGGGGCCGGTTCTCGGTTCTCGGTTCGGTTCGCGGCCATCATGGTATTGAAAAATATGGGGGGTCCTTTTTCCCTACCTAGGCTCTGCCTAGAAGGGTTCTTACTCTCTTAGCTTAAAGGGGCCGGGCAGTGGAACACGCCCCGGGCGGTTCCCCCAGTCCTTTGGGAGCGGTTCCCCCCAGTCCCTTGGGAGCTTTAGCTTTAGCTTTAGCTTAGCTGTAGCTTTAACTTAAGCTGTAGCTTAGCTGTAGCTTAGCTGTAGCTTAGCGTTTCGCTTAGCTTTTCGCTTAGCTTTAGTTTAGCTTTAGCTTAGCTTGAGCTTAGCTTGAGCTTAGTTGTAGCTTAGTTGTAGCTTAGCTTTAGCTTAGCTTTAGCTTAGCTTTAGCTTAGCTTTAGCTTAGCTTTAGCTTAGCTTTAGCTTAGCTGTAGCTTAGCTTTAGCTGAGCTGTAGCTTAGCTTTAGCTGAGCTGCTGCTCAGCTTTAGCTTAGCTTTGGCTTAGCTTTAACTCAGCTTTAGCTTAGCTTTAGCTTAGCACTAGCTTCACTTCAGCTTAGCTGTGGCTTAGCTTTAGCTTAGCTTTATCTTAGCTTTATCTTAGCTTTAGCTTAGCTTTAGCTTAGCGTTACTGTTACTACTAATGCTGCTTTCCTAGGGGTTCCAAGTCCTAGGTAGGGTCGCACTGGGATAATAATTGTGTGTGTATATGTTCGTGTGTCCCTGGGCCCCTTGACGAATGTGGATTCTCTTCCTCCTCTTCCTCCTCCTCCTGCTCCTCTTCCTCTTCCTGCTCCTCCTGCTCCTCCTGCTCCTCCTCCTCCCCCTCCTCCCTGGATGAATGTGGGTTATCCAGGGCACCCACGGGCGCGCGGAGATCGCGTCCCCGACGCACGCCTGGACCCCCCCAGCTCGGCGGCGAGGGGGTCGGCCTTCTCTCGGGTGGCGGCGGGGCTTCTCTCGGAGGCCCTCCGGCCGTTCTGACAGTTGTTCGCGTTTTCGGGGAAGGCTTAGAATCCGAGGCCTCCTCCTCCTCCTCCTCCTCCTCCTCCTCCTCCTCCTCCTCCTCCTCCTCCTCCTCCTCCTCCTCTCAGCCTCCCCCTCCCCCTCCCCTCCCCCTTCTCTCCTCTTCCTCTTTTTTGTCCTCCCCCTCCTCCTCGCCCGCGTCCTCGGAATTCATACATGACCACCGCCTGGAGGGTCAGTTTTCGGAGCCTCGGCAGGCGGTGGATGTGGACACATTCGGGCCCCCAGGGGCCGAACATGTATACATATATATATATATATATATATACAAGACTGCATTGGCGCTTCGCGCCATGCACCTTGGTTCTTAAAGCTCGGCATGCAGGATAACCAAATATAGCGATGATTCATTGTTGCCGTTTGCGCCATCGTCGTTATAGTAATGTTATGCATTATCCTTATACTTCCTCTCCTCTTACTCGTAATCTTCCTTGTCTGCGAGCCACTCCTTGTCCTCATCCCCAGTTTTTATTGCAGGGGCTCCTCTTTGGAGGTGTTCTTGGGCCCCTCTCAAAAGCTTTTTAGGGACCTCTGGGGGCCTCCTGGGCGCCTTTTGGGGGCCTCTGGGGGCTTCTTGCGGCCACCTTGCTACCAACCACGGTCTCCCTGAACGACCGGGTCACGATTTGGAGTGCTTCGGGAGGCGTCTTGGGGCCATCTGGGGCTGTCAGCGGGGCTCTCTTGGGGCCATCTTGCGGCCCTGTTGGACCATATTGGAGCTCTTTTGGACTGTCTGGAAGCCCTTTGACACCGTTGTGGGAGGATTTTTGGGGCCTCTTCGGCGGACTCGGACGCACGGAATACCGAAGAACCGAATGTCCAAAAATTCCATAAAAAAACTAAAGGAAAGTGTTTTTTTGCACTTGGAGGACCTCTTGGGGGTCTTCTTTGGGTCGTCTTCGGGCGTCTTGGGGCTGTCTGGGGCCGCGTGGGGCTCTCGCGGGGCCGTTTGGCCGCCCTTCTGACCGCTTTGGGCCCGCTGGCAAGGCCCGGCAGGGGCGTCCAGGAGGCCCGGAAGGCCCGGGGGACCCATTGCAAGGCGTCCAGGGGGCCCCAAAAGCGCCAGATCCCGGGGGTCCGATTTTCCGGGGGGGGGGGTTTTCCCACCCCCCCGGATTGTAAAAATATAGAAAAGGGAATATATGTCCACCGCCCGCTGGGGCACCAGGCCGTCGGTTCCCAGGCGGTGGATATGGATAAACCCCCGCCTCGAATGGGACACTTCTCAAAAGGCCGGAGAGCCTCCGAGCCTTCGGAGAAGAGCCGCCGCCTCTCCGTTCCACCGCTGGCTGGCCGCCGACCAGACCCCGGGCCAGATTATGTTGTTTTCCTTCCGCGGGGGGGGGGGGGGCCTCTTGGCGGCGACGCGTCTCACCTTGGACCCGTGGCGTTAAGTCGGGCCTGTCCCCCTGCAGGGGGATTTTCGACGAAAAATAAAAGATACTCGCACGTAGTCCAAAATAGTCCATGGGGGCAATTTTTTGAATAGGTTTTGACCTTTGGGGGGCATTTTGGGTTTTTGCTTGTTCCATATGTTTCGTCGAAAATCCCCCCCTGCAGGGGGACACGCCCGGCATAACCTGGGCGGCGCGTGGACGTCTCTCTTTTCTTTTTCCGCGCGCGCGCCTTGCCAGAACAGGTTGCTGGAAAAAAAACTATCCGCACAGCGTTAGGACAACCGTTTCTAGAGCTGTTGCATCCGACTTGCAGTCTGGGCTCTCGCGCTTTTCCTCCGCTGGTAGCGCCAGGGGGGGGGAGGGACCCCCCCCGCGCGAGCACCCTCGCGGCTGAGAGTTCGCTCCCCTTTCAAAATTGGAAGCCCCCCGTGCTCGAACCCCTCGCCATGGGTTCCTTTCTTCCTCCGCGGAAGCCTGGCCCCCTGGGTTCTTCGGCGCGCCCTGGGTTCTTCTCTTCTCGCTCGGAAGCGTGACCCCTTGGGTTCTTCTCTTCTGCTTCCCCAACCTGACCCCTTGGGTTCCTGGATGGGCCCCCAGGGGTCTTACGCTTGAGTCGGCCAGGTGCTGCGCGGAGATGATCGCGCCTCGCGCCTCGCGGCCTGGGCCGGGGAGCTTCGCGCCTCCAGGGGCGGCGGGCGCGGGGGCGCGAAGACGATCGCGCGCCGCGCACCGCGGGGCGCGATGCGCGGGACCACTGCGGGGAGAAACAAGATCTGGTGGCAAGTCGCCCTGGCAAGGCAGGGGCTTGTCTCGCCCTCGCGCAGCTTCGCCTCGCCCGCGGGCGCGTCGCGCGCGACACGAACTGAGACCGACATCGACGACCCGTTTGGGAGACTCCGTTCCACGTCGATCTCATCAAACAACTTCTGATCGGGAATGTTGTGAGTCTAAGGTTGAGTGAGGTCGAGTATCGTTTGGTCTGAGTGCGCGCGCGTCTGAGTGCGGGTGGGTTCGAGTACGTGTGAGGCTGAGTATGGGTGGATATGTGGACGAGAGGGTCTCTGCCCGAGCCCCGTGGGCCCGCGGGCCGCAACATGGTCGCTGCAGGTGCGTACCATACTGTACTGCTGAGGAGCGACGGGACGGCCGTGGCCTGCGGCTACAATGACGTCGGCCAGTGCGACGTCCCGGCGCTGGGTGGAGGAGGCCTGACCTACACGCAGGCCGCTGCGGGATACGCTCACACCGTGCTGCTGAGGAGCGACGGGACGGCCGTGGCCTGCGGCCGCAATGCCTTCGGCCAGTGCGACGTCCCGGCGCTGGGTGGAGGAGGCCTGACTTACGCGCAGGCCGCTGCGGGCTGGTTTCACACCGTGCTGCTGAGGAGCGACGGGACGGCCGCGGCCTGCGGCGACAATGGCCACGGCCAGTGCGACGTCCCGGCGCTGCGTGGAGAAGGCCTGACTTACACGCAGGCCGCTGCGGGATGGCGTCACACCGTGCTGCTGAGGAGCGACGGGACGGCCGCGGCCTGCGGCGACAATGGCCACGGCCAGTGCGACGTCCCGGCGCTGCGTGGAGAAGGCCTGACTTACACGCAGGCCGCTGCGGGTGGGCTTCACACCGTGCTGCTGAGGAGCGACGGGACGGCCGTGGCCTGCGGCGTGAAAATTTGGGGCCAGTGCGACGTCCCGGCGCTGCGTGGAGAAGGCCTGACTTACACGCAGGCCGCTGCGGGATGGCGTCACACCGTGCTGCTGAGGAGCGACGGGACGGCCCTGGCCTGCGGCGACAATGGCCACGGCCAGTGCGACGTCCCGGCGCTGCGTGGAGGAGGCCTGACTTACACGCAGGCCGCTGCGGGTTGGCATCGCGCCGTGCTGCTGAGGAGCGACGGGACGGCCGTGGCCTGCGGCGCCAATGTCTACGGCCAGTGCGGCCTGCCCTCTCTGATCCGATGGACGGACTGGCTGCTGCGCCGGACCTCCCGTCTCCGGTACGTGGCGTGCTCCTCGCCAGCAGGTGCGTTGCCGACGCTGGTTCTGCAGGCGTCTTTCGACGGCGCCTCGGTGCAGTTCCTGACCCTGGGCGGGGCGGAGTTCGACCGAGTCCCGGCGGCGCCCGCCGATCGCCTGGCGGACGTGCACGCCCGGCTGCTGGCCGGCCGCCTCGCGCGCACGCTGGGCTCCAGGTTCGCCGCGGCCGACGCCGTCCTGCCGGGGGGCGGGCTGCTGAGCCGGGCCCCCGCCGGAGAGACCTGCGCAGGCGCGTTCGGGCGCGCCGAGGACGGCGCGCCCGAACGCGAGTGAGAGCGCCTCCCTGGCCATCGCCCTCCCTTTTTCCCCCCATCTCATCCTCGTTTCCCTCGATTTCCTCGTATTCCTGCTCCGCGTCCCCCCTCCCTTCCCCCATCTCATCCTCGCTTTCCTCCTCGTTGTCCTTCTATTCCTGCTCCTCGTCCTCTTCCTATGGTCCCTTCGCTTCGTCCCTCTCTGGCCTCTCGCTCTCGGGCTTTAGGCCACAGAGGTTGCGCTCCCCCCTCTCCGTCCGCGCCCTGTTTTTGCATTGAACCTCCTTTCAAGCCCACTGGCACGCCGCAGAGCCCAGCATGACCCTCTGGAACGCCCCGTGCAGCTCCTAGAAACGCGCAGGCCCATCAGAGACCCTTCGAAGATTCCTGACCCCCTCGAGCCTCGCTCGCTACTTTCTTCGCCTCTCTCCTCCCCGCCTCCTTCCTCTCCCTCCTCCCTGCCCCCCAGAGACTGATAGAGCCCTGCAGCCTCCCCCCATTAAGGGCCCCACTCCCAAAGCCCTAAAAGTCTAGCTTCTCTCCTGCCCTTCTCCTCCCTGCCCCCCTCCCTCCCCGCCAGGCCTCCGTTGTCGCGAGTTGTTCAACGCGTAGGCCCCCAGAGCTCTCAAAAACTCTCCCCGGGGACGATCGCTCGTCGCGGGTCGTTGTCGGGACCCCCTGGCCTTGACATGGGCCTCTCCGGAGGCCAGGAGTTGTGGAAAAAAAGGGCAGGCCACTGTGGGTTCTCGACCCACCAGAGGTCAGGGCCCTCGCGCGGGAGTTGCATCGGGCGGTGCACGCCGCGGCGCACTTGCCACCAGGCCAGCTCCAGCCCGTCCAAGGCCACAAGTGGGGAGTCCCCGCTGCCTGGCTCGCACCTGGGCGGAGTGGGGGAGGCAGGGACGGATTGGGCAGTTCGCCATGCCATGCGTCCTCAAACTTGAGTCGGGCGTGTCCCCCTACGGGAAGAATATTCAAAAATAGTCAAGAACATAGTACGGGGATCATGGTTTGAGCATTTTTCCATCATTTTGGAGTATGGTTGGAGTATCGTTTATTTGTCGTCGAAGCTCCCCCTGCGGGGGGTTCGCATTCCTGCCCCGAGGGGCTCTTGGCTCTTGGCCTGGGCGTCAGCCTGGCGGCCGCGTGGTCGCCGTGGCCGCCCCGTCGCCGCCTCGCCGCCGCGCGTCGTCCGGGCCTGGGCGCCCGTCTGGCGGCTCTGCGGTCGCCGTCGCTGCTTCGTCGCCGCTTCGTCGCCGCCACGAGTTCTTCTCCTCCTCCTCCTCCTCCTCCTCCTCCTCCTCCTGGTTGTGCGAGCCTCGTAGACTGCACCGTGAAGGTTGCAGCACCCAGAGTGCTCAGCACTCCGCACAGATTGCGCCACGCAGCGTGCAGCACGCCTGTTGCACCACGCAGCTCACTCTACATGCGTGGCCAGTGCTACATCGCTTGCGCGTTGCACATTTTGGTTGCACCACAGAGATTGCAGCACATAACCTGCACCACATAGGTGGTATACCACATAGCTTACACTGCAAGTATTGCACCATGTTGCGCCACCTAACGTACTAGAACACACCGTGTAGAGTTCACGCGGGCCAACATCCTGAGTATGGTGTTCTTATTGTGATGGGACGCCTTCGCCTCCTGATTCGCCTCCTTCCTCCCTCCAATCGCACTCAGGTCACTCATACTCGGACTCACTCACACTCAGACTCACTCACATCTAGATCCACTGATATTCAGATTCGATCTCGCTCACATGCACTGATTCGCAGACTTGCTCACTCGGAGTCACCCACAACACACACATACCACCCACAGCATGGGCATTCGCACTCACACCATGATCACCGCGACATGGCAGGGGTGGCAGTTGGGCACTCCAAGGGGCAGCCGCCAGAAGATGAGTCCCAGTCCAGTTTGTTCGACCACGTCGCGGTCGGCCGCGTTCGCTCGGCTCGGCTCGGTCGGTCGCTGCAGCGCCGCTGCGCCCTTCCGGGCTCGCCTACGGCCTCTCGGCCTTGGTCGGTCTCGGGCTCGCTGTCGGTTCGGCCGGCGTTCGGCCGTGTGTTGCCGCCGAAAACGGCACTCGATTGCCGAACGCGGAGTAGCCAGGTCACCCGCGGGGGCGCGGAGATGATCGTGCCTCGCGCATCGCGGCCTGGGCCGGGGAGCTTCGCGTCTCCAGGGGCGGCGGAGCGGGGGCGCGAAGACGATCGCGCGCAGCGCATCGAGGGGCGCGATGCGCGGGACCACTGCGGGGAGGAACAAGATCTGGTGGCAAGTTGCCTTGGCAAGGCAGGGGCTTGTCTCGCCCTCGCGCAGCTTCGCCTCGCCCGCGGGCGCGTCGCGCACGACACGAACTGAATCCGACATCGACGTCCCGGTTGGGAGACTCCGTTCCACGTCGATCTCACCAGACAATTTCTGATCGGGAATGTTGTGAGTCTAAGGTTGAGTGAGGTCGAGTATCGTTTGGTCTGAGTAGGCGCGCGTCTGAGTGCGGGTGGGTTCGAGTACGTGTGAGGCTGAGTATGGGTGGATATGTGGACGAGAGGGTCTCTGCCCGAGCCCCGTGGGCCCGCCCGCGGGCCGCAACATGGTCGCTGCGGGTGCCGCTCACACCGTGCTGCTGCGGAGCGACGGGACGGCCCTGGCCTGCGGCCACAATGACGTCGGCCAGTGCGACGTCCCGGCGCTGGGTGGAGGAGGCCTGACTTACACGCAGGCCGCTGCGGGTACGCTCACACCGTGCTGCTGCGGAGCGACGGGACGGCCGTGGCCTGCAGCGACAATCCAGTCGGCCAGTGCGACGTCCCGGCGCTGGGTGGAGGAGGCCTGACTTACACGCAGGCCGCTGCGGGTTGGTTTCACACCGTGCTGCTGCGGAGCGACGGGACGGCCGGTGTCCTTGTTTTTTGATTTCTTTTTTTCCTTTTTTTTTTACTTTTTTTTGGCAGCGACAATCCAGTTCGGCCAGGTGCGACGTCCGGCGCTAGGGTGGAGGAGGCATGGACTTACACCGCAGGCTCGCGCGGGTGCCGATCAACACCGTGCTGGCTGTTTTTGAGGGCGCGACGGGACGGCCGGGCCTGGCGGCGCCTGCGGCTCCAATGAAGTCGGCCAGTGCGACGTCCCGGCGCTGGGTGGAGGAGGCCTGACTTACACGCAGGCCGCTGCGGGTTGGTATCACACCGTGCTGCGAGCCCCTGGCCTGCGGCGACAATGGCGACGGCCAGTGCGACGTCCCGGCGCTGGGTGGAGGAGGCCTGACTTACACGCAGGCCGCTGCGGGTTGGTTTCACACCGTGCTGCTGCGGAGCGACGGGACGGCCGTGGCCTGCGGCGGCAATCCAGTCGGCCAGTGCGACGTCCGGCGCTGGGTGGAAGAGGCCTGACTTACACGCAGGCCGCTGCGGGTGCCGATCACACCGTGCTGCTGAGGAGCGACGGGACGGCCGTGGCCTGCGGCTCCAATGAAGTCGGCCAGTGCAACGTCCCGGCGCTGGGTGGAAGAGGCCTGACTTACACGCAGGCCGTTGCGGGTGGCTATCACACCGTGCTGCTGAGGAACGACGGGACGGCCCTGGCCTGCGGAGGCAATGGCTTCGGGCAGTGCGGCGTCCCGGCGCTGGGTGGAGGAGGCCTGACCTACACGCAGGCCGCTGCGGGTGTCGATCACACCGTGCTGCTGAGGAGCGACGGGACGGCCGTGGCCTGCGGCGACAATGGCAGCGGCCAGTGCGACGTCCCGGCGCTGCGTGGAGGAGGCCTGACTTACACGCAGGTCGCTGCGGGTTGGCAGCACACCGTGCTGCTGAGGAACGACGGGACGGCCGTGGCCTGCGGCACCAATACCTTCGGCCAGTGCGGCCTGCCCTCTCTGATCCGATGGACGGACTGGCTGCCGCGCCGGACCTCCCGTCTCCGGTACGTGGCGTGCTCCTCGCCGGCAGGTGCGCTGCCGACGCTGGTCCTGCAGGCGTCTTTCGACGGCGCCTCGGTGCAGTTCCTGACCCTGGGCGGGGCGGAGTTCGACCGAGTCCCGGCGGCGCCCGCCGATCGCCTGGCTGACGTGCACGCCCGGCTGCTGGCCGGCCGCCTCGCGCGCGCGCTGGGCTCCAGGTTCGCCGCGGCCGACGCCGTCCTGCCGGGGGGCGGGCTGCTGAGCCGGGCCCCCGCCGGAGAGACTTGCGCAGGCGCGTTCGGGCGCGCCGAGGACGGCGCGCCCGAACGCGAGTGAGAGCGCCTCCCTGGCCATCGCCCTCCCTCTTTCCCCCCATCTCATCCTCGTTTCCCTCGATTTCCTCGTATTCCTGCTCCGCGTCCCCCCTCCCTTAGCCTTCCCCCATCTCATCCTCGCTTTCCTCCTCGTTGTCCTTCTATTCGTGCTCCTCGTCCTCTTCCTATGGTCCCTTCGCTTCGTCCCTCTCTGGCCTCTCGCTCTCGGGCTTGAGGCCACAGAGGTTGCGCTCCCCCCTCTTCGTCCGCGTCCTGTTTTTGCATTGAACCTCCTTTCAAGCCCACTGGCACCCCGCAGAGCCCAGCATGACCCTCTGGAACGCCCCGTGCAGCTCCTAAAAACGCGCAGGGCCATCAGAGACCCTTCAAAGATTCCTGACCCCCTCGAGCCTCGCTCGCTACTTTCTTCGCCTCTCTCCTCCCCGCCTCCTTCCTCTCCCTCCTCCCTGCCCCCCAGAGACTGATAGAGCCCTAGGGCCCCACTCCCAAAGCCCTAAAAGTCTAGTTTCTCTCCTGCCCTTCTCCTCCCTGCCCCCCTCCCTCCCCGCCAGGCCTCCGTTGTCGCGAGTTGTTCAACGCGTAGGCCCCCAGAGCTCTCAAAAACTCCCCCCGGGGACGATCGCTTGTCGCGGGTCGTTGTCGGGACCCCCTGGCCTTGACATGGGCCTCTCCGGAGGCCAGGAGTTGTGGAAAAAAAGGGCAGGCCGCTGTGGGTTCTCGACCCACCAGAGGTCAGGGCCCTCGCGCGGGAGTTGCATCGGGCGGTGCACGCCGCGGCGCACTTGCCACCAGGCCAGCTCCAGCCCGTCCAAGGCCACAAGTGGGGAGTCCCCGCTGCCTGGCTCGCACCTGGGCGGAGTGGGGGAGGCAGGGACGGATTGGGCAGTTCGCCATGCCATGCGTCCTCAAACTTGAGTCGGGCGTGTCCCCCTTACGGGAAGCATATTCCAAAATAGTCAAGAACATAGTACGGGGATCATGGTTTGAGCATTTTTCCATCATTTTGGAGTATTGTTGGAGTATCTTTTATTTGTCGTCGAAGATCCCCCTGCAGGGGGTTCGCATTCCTGCCCCGAGGGGCTCTTGGCCCTGGGCCTGGGCGTCAGCCTGGCGGCCGTGTGGTCGCCGTGGCCGCCCCGTCGCCGCCTCGCCGCCGCGCGTCGTCCGGGCCTGGGCGCCCGTCGGGCGGCTCTGCGGTCGCCGTCGCCGCTTCGTCGCCGCCACACGCTCGTCACGAGTTTGGTTGTGCGAGCCTCGTAGACTGCACCGTGAAGGTTGCAGCACCCAGGTTGCTCAGCACTCCGCACAGACTGCGCCACGCAGAGATTGCAGCACGCCTGTTGCACCACGTATAGCTCACTCTGCATGCATGTTGTGCTACATCGCTTGCGCCGCACCTTTTGGTTGCACCGCAGAGATTGCAGCACATGACCTGCACCACACAGGTTGTACCACATAGCTTACACTGCAAGTATTGCACCATGTTGCGCCACCTAACGTACTAGAACACACCGTGTAGAGTTCACGCGGGCCAACATCCTGAGTATGGTGTTCTTATTGTGATGGGACGCCTTCGCCTCCTGATTCGCCTCCTTCCTCCCTCCAATCGCACTCAGGTCACTCATACTCGGACTCACTCACACTCAGACTCACTCACATCTAGATCCACTGATATTCAGATTCGATCTCGCTCACATGCACTGATTCGCAGACTTGCTCACTCGGAGTCACCCACAACACACACATACCACCCACAGCATGGGCATTCGCACTCACACCATGATCACCGCGACATGGCAGGGGTGGCAGTTGGGCACTCCAAGGGGCAGCCGCCAGAAGATGAGTCCCAGTCAAGTTTGTTCGACCACGTCGCGGTCGGCCGCGTTCGCTCGGCTCGGCTCGGTCGGTCGCTGCAGCGCCGCTGCGCCCTTCCGGGCTCGCCTACGGCCTCTCGGCCTTGGTCGGTCTCGGGCTCGCTGTCGGTTCGGCCGGCGTTCGGCCGTGTGTTGCCGCCGAAAACGGCACTCGATTGCCGAACGCGGAGTAGCCAGGTCACCCGCGGGGGCGCGGAGATGATCGTGCCTCGCGCCTCGCGGCCTGGGCCGGGGAGCTTCGCGTCTCCAGGGGCGGCGGAGCGGGGGCGCGAAGACGATCGCGCGCAGCGCATCGAGGGGCGCGATGCGCGGGACCACTGCGGGGAGGAACAAGATCTGGTGGCAAGTTGCCTTGGCAAGGCAGGGGCTTGTCTCGCCCTCGCGCAGCTTCGCCTCGCCCGCGGGCGCGTCGCGCACGACACGAACTGAATCCGACATCGACGTCCCGGTTGGGAGACTCCGTTCCACGTCGATCTCACCAGACAACTTCTGATCGGGAATGTTGTGAGTCTAAGGTTGAGTGAGGTCGAGTATCGTTTGGTCTGAGTAGGCGCGCGTCTGAGTGCGGGTGGGTTCGAGTACGTGTGAGGCTGAGTATGGGTGGATATGTGGACGAGAGGGTCTCTGCCCGAGCCCCGTGGGCCCGCGGGCCGCAACATGGTCGCTGCAGGTGCGTACCATACTGTACTGCTGAGGAGCGACGGGACGGCCGTGGCCTGCGGCCACAATGGCCACGGCCAGTGCGACGTCCCGGCGCTGGGTGGAGGAGGCCTGACTTACACGCAGGCCGCTGCGGGTGGCTATCACACCGTGCTGCTGAGGAGCGACGGGACGGCCCTGGCCTGCGGCCACAATGCCTACGGCCAGTGCGACGTCCCGGCGCTGGGTGGAGGAGGCCTGACTTACACGCAGGCCGTTGCGGGTTGGCAGCACACCGTGCTGCTGAGGAGCGACGGGACGGCCGTGGCCTGCGGCTACAATGGCGACGGCCAGTGCGACGTCCCGGCGCTGGGTGGAGGAGGCCTGACTTACACGCAGGCCGCTGCGGGTGCCCATCACACCGTGCTGCTGAGGAGCGACGGGACGGCCGTGGCCTGCGGCTACAATGCTGCCTTCGGCCAGTGCGACGTCCGGCGCTGGGTGGAGAAGGCCTGACCTACACGCAGGCCGCTGCGGGTGCCGATCACACCGTGCTGCTGAGGAGCGACGGGACGGCCGTGGCCTGCGGCTACACAATGGCAGCGGCCAGTGCGATGTCCTGGCGCTGCGTGGAGAAGGCCTGACGTACACGCAGGCCGCTGCGGGTGGCTATCACACCGTGCTGCTGAGGAGCGACGGGACGGCCCTGGCCTGCGGCGGCGGCGATGGCTTCGGCCAGTGCGACGTCCCGGCGTTGCGTGGAGGAGGCCTGACTTACACGCAGGTCGCTGCGGGTTGGCAGCACACCGTGCTGCTGAGGAACGACGGGACGGCCGTGGCCTGCGGCGCCAATTTCTTCGGCCAGTGCGGCCTGCCCTCTCTGATCCGATGGACGGACTGGCTGCCGCGCCGGACCTCCCGTCTCCGGTACGTGGCGTGCTCCTCGCCGGCAGGTGCGCTGCCGACGCTGGTCCTGCAGGCGTCTTTCGACGGCGCCTCGGTGCAGTTCCTGACCCTGGGCGGGGCGGAGTTCGACCGAGTCCCGGCGGCGCCCGCCGATCGCCTGGCTGACGTGCACGCCCGGCTGCTGGCCGGCCGCCTCGCGCGCACGCTGGGCTCCAGGTTCGCCGCGGCCGACGCCGTCCTGCCGGGGGGCGGGCTGCTGAGCGGGGCCCCCGCCGGAGAGACCTGCGCAGGCGCGTTCGGGCGCGCCGAGGACGGCGCGCCCGAACGCGAGTGAGAGCGCCTCCCTGGCCATCGCCCTCCCTCTTTCCCCCCATCTCATCCTCGTTTCCCTCGATTTCCTCGTATTCCTGCTCCGCGTCCCCCCTCCCTTCCCCCATCTCATCCTCGCTTTCCTCCTCGTTGTCCTTCTATTCCTGCTCCTCGTCCTCTTCCTATGGTCCCTTCGCTTCGTCCCTCTCTGGCCTCTCGCTCTCGGGCTTGAGGCCACAGAGGTTGCGCTCCCCCCTCTCCGTCCGCGTCCTGTTTTGGCATCGAACCTCCTTTCAAGCCCACTGGCACCCCGCAGAGCCCAGCATGACCCTCTGGAACGCCCCGTGCAGCTCCTAAAAACGCGCAGGGCCATCAGAGACCCTTCAAAGATTCCTGACCCCCTCGAGCCTCGCTCGCTACTTTCTTCGCCTCTCTCCTCCCCGCCTCCTTCCTCTCCCTCCTCCCTGCCCCCCAGAGACTGATAGAGCCCTGCAGCCTCCCCCCATTAAGGGCCCCACTCCCAAAGCCCTAAAAGTCTAGCTTCTCTCCTGCCCTTCTCCTCCCTGCCCCCCTCCCTCCCCGCCAGGCCTCCGTTGTCGCGAGTTGTTCAACGCGTAGGCCCCCAGAGCTCTCAAAAACTCTCCCCGGGGACGATCGCTTGTCGCGGGTCGTTGTCGGGACCCCCTGGCCTTGACATGGGCCTCTCCGGAGGCCAGGAGTTGTGGAAAAAAGGGCAGGCCGCTGTGGGTTCTCGACCCACCAGAGGTCAGGGCCTTTGCGCGGGAGTTGCATCGGGCGGTGCACGCCGCGGCGCACTTGCCACCAGGCCAGCTCCAGCCCGTCCAAGGCCACAAGTGGGGAGTCCCCGCTGCCTGGCTCGCACCTGGGCGGAGTGGGGGAGGCAGGGACGGATTGGGCAGTTCGCCATGCCATGCGTCCTCAAACGTAAGTCGGGCGTGTCCCCCTACGGGAAGAATATTCAAAAATAGTCAAGAACATAGTACGGGGATCATGGTTTGAGCATTTTTCCATCATTTTGGAGTATGGTTGGAGTATCGTTTATTTGTCGTCGAAGCTCCCCCTGCGGGGGGTTCGCATTCCTGCCCCGAGGGGCTCTTGGCTCTTGGCCTGGGCGTCAGCCTGGCGGCCGTGTGGTCGCCGTGGCCGCCCCGTCGCCGCCTCGCCGCCGCGCGTCGTCCGGGCCTGGGCGCCCGTCTGGCGGCTCTGCGGTCGCCGTCGCCGCTTCGTCGCCGCTTCGTCGCCGCCACGAGTTTTCCTCCTCCTCCTCCTCCTCCTCCTGGTTGTGCGAGCCTCGTAGACTGCACCGTGAAGGTTGCAGCACCCAGAGTGCTCAGCACTCCGCACAGATTGCGCCACGCAGCGTGCAGCACGCCTGTTGCACCACGCAGCTCACTCTACATGCATGGCCAGTGCTACATCGCTTGCGCGTTGCACATTTTGGTTGCACCACAGAGATTGCAGCACATAACCTGCACCACATAGGTGGTATACCACATAGCTTACACTGCAAGTATTGCACCATGTTGCGCCACCTAACGTACTAGAATACACCGTGTAGAGTTCACGCGGGCCAACATCCTGAGTATGGTGTTCTTATTGTGATGGGACGCCTTCGCCTCCTGATTCGCCTCCTTCCTCCCTCCAATCGCACTCAGGTCACTCATACTCGGACTCACTCACACTCAGACTCACTCACATCTAGATCCACTGATATTCAGATTCGATCTCGCTCACATGCACTGATTCGCAGACTTGCTCACTCGGAGTCACCCACAACACACACATACCACCCACAGCATGGGCATTCGCACTCACACCATGATCACCGCGACATGGCAGGGGTGGCAGTTGGGCACTCCAAGGGGCAGCCGCCAGAAGATGAGTCCCAGTCCAGTTTGTTCGACCACGTCGCGGTCGGCCGCGTTCGCTCGGCTCGGCTCGGTCGGTCGCTGCAGCGCCGCTGCGCCCTTCCGGGCTCGCCTACGGCCTCTCGGCCTTGGTCGGTCTCGGGCTCGCTGTCGGTTCGGCCGGCGTTCGGCTGTGTGTTGCCGCCGAAAACGGCACTCGATTGCCGAACGCGGAGTAGCCAGGTCACCCGCGGGGGCGCGGAGATGATCGTGCCTCGCGCCTCGCGGCCTGGGCCGGGGAGCTTCGCGTCTCCAGGGGCGGCGGTGCGGGGGCGCGAGACGATCGCGCGCAGCGCATCGAGGGGCGCGATGCGCGGGACCACTGCGGGGAGGAACAAGATCTGGTGGCAAGTTGCCTTGGCAAGGCAGGGGTTTGTCTCGCCCTCGCGCAGCTTCGCCTCGCCCGCGGGCGCGTCGCGCACGACGCGAACTGAATCCGACATCGACGTCCCGGTTGGGAGACTCCGTTCCACGTCGATCTCACCAGACAACTTCTGATCGGGAATGTTGTGAGTCTAAGGTTGAGTGAGGTCGAGTATCGTTTGGTCTGAGTAGGCGCGCGTCTGAGTGCGGGTGGGTTCGAGTACGTGTGAGGCTGAGTATGGGTGGATATGTGGACGAGAGGGTCTCTGCCCGAGCCCCGTGGGCCCGCGGGCCGCAACATGGTCGCTGCAGGTGCGTACCATACTGTACTGCTGAGGAGCGACGGGACGGCCGTGGCCTGCGGCTACAATGACGTCGGCCAGTGCGACGTCCCGGCGCTGGGTGGAGGAGGCCTGACCTACACGCAGGCCGCTGCGGGATACGCTCACACCGTGCTGCTGAGGAGCGACGGGACGGCCGTGGCCTGCGGCTCCAATGAAGTCGGCCAGTGCGACGTCCCGGCGCTGGGTGGAGGAGGCCTGACTTACACGCAGGCCGCTGCGGGTTGGTTTCACACCGTGCTGCTGACGGGCAACTTTCCAAGGCGGCCGTGGCCTCAGCGACACGCCCAGCGGGCCAGTGCCGACTCCCAGGGGCTAGGTGGAGGAGCCTGACTTAACACGCAGGCGACCGCGGGTGCCGATCGCACCGTGCTGCTGAGGAGCGACGGGACGTCCGTGGCCTGCGGCCACAATAGCGACGGCCAGTGCGACGTCCCGGCGCTGGGTGGAGGAGGCCTGACTTCCACGCAGGTCGCTGCGGGTGGCGATCACACCGTGCTGCTGAGGAGCGACGGGACGGCCCTGGCCTGCGGCCACAATTTCTACGGCCAGTGCGACGTCCCGGCGCTGGGTGGAGGAGGCCTGACTTACACGCAGGCCGCTGCGGGTTGGTTTCACACCGTGCTGCTGCGGAGCGACGGGACGGCCGTGGCCTGCGGCGGCAATCCAGTCGGCCAGTGCGACGTCCGGCGCTGGGTGGAAGAGGCCTGACTTACACGCAGGCCGCTGCGGGTGCCGATCACACCGTGCTGCTGAGGAGCGACGGGACGGCCGTGGCCTGCGGCTCCAATGAAGTCGGCCAGTGCAACGTCCCGGCGCTGGGTGGAAGAGGCCTGACTTACACGCAGGCCGCTGCGGGTGGCTATCACACCGTGCTGCTGAGGAGCGACGGGACGGCCCTGGCCTGCGGAGGCAATGGCTTCGGGCAGTGCGGCGTCCCGGCGCTGGGTGGAGGAGGCCTGACCTACACGCAGGCCGCTGCGGGTGTCGATCACACCGTGCTGCTGAGGAGCGACGGGACGGCCGTGGCCTGCGGCGACAATGGCAGCGGCCAGTGCGACGTCCCGGCGCTGCGTGGAGGAGGCCTGACTTACACGCAGGTCGCTGCGGGTTGGCAGCACACCGTGCTGCTGAGGAACGACGGGACGGCCGTGGCCTGCGGCACCAATACTTTCGGCCAGTGCGGCCTGCCCTCTCTGATCCGATGGACGGACTGGCTGCCGCGCCGGACCTCCCGTCTCCGGTACGTGGCGTGCTCCTCGCCGGCAGGTGCGCTGCCGACGCTGGTCCTGCAGGCGTCTTTCGACGGCGCCTCGGTGCAGTTCCTGACCCTGGGCGGGGCGGAGTTCGACCGAGTCCCGGCGGCGCCCGCCGATCGCCTGGCGGACGTGCACGCCCGGCTGCTGGCCGGCCGCCTCGCGCGCACGCTGGGCTCCAGGCTCGCCGCGGCCGACGCCGTCCTGCCGGGGGGCGGGCTGCTGAGCCGGGCCCCCGCCGGAGAGACCTGCGCAGGAGCGTTCGGGCGCGCCGAGGACGGCGCGCCCGAACGCGAGTGAGAGCGCCTCCCTGGCCATCGCCCTCCCTCTTTCCCCCCATCTCATCCTCGTTTCCCTCGATTTCCTCGTATTCCTGCTCCGCGTCCCCCCTCCCTTCCCCCATCTCATCCTCGCTTTCCTCCTCGTTGTCCTTCTATTCCTGCTCCTCGTCCTCTTCCTATGGTCCCTTCGCTTCGTCCCTCTCTGGCCTCTCGCTCTCGGGCTTGAGGCCACAGAGGTTGCGCTCCCCCCTCTCCGTCCGCGTCCTGTTTTGGCATTGAACCTCCTTTCAAGCCCACTGGCACCCCGCAGAGCCCAGCATGACCCTCTGGAACGCCCCGTGCAGCTCCTAAAAACGCCCTGCTGATGCTTTTTAATGTTTTCTAGGATGCGGGACGCCCCTGAACGCCTCTGGGACAGCTCAAAAGGGCTCTGGGGCTCCTACGAGCACCCACGAGAGCGCCAAGAAGCCTCCAACAGGCCTCCAAGACCATCCAAAAGAGCTCCGAGGAAGCCCGAGAGAAGCGAAAATGATTCAAAATCGCCCTAAAATATATAATTTGGGCGGCCTCGCATGTTCGCCCCCGATGCGCTTCCGAGGCTTGCGCGCGACCCCCCTAAGGGGCGCCCCGAGATGTCCCCGAGAGGCGCCCCGAGCGCACCCGAGGGGCCTCCAGAGGCCACCAAGAGACCCCCACGCCCGGAGAAGCACCAGCGAGGCTCCGAGGACGCCCCTAACGAGGCTCCGAAGAGCCCTCGGGAGGCTCCCAAAGTCGGGGGCGGCAAAGAGGGGGGTGATGACTAGGGGGGGGTGGATATCATGGCGGGGGCCATGATTTGTCCCCTGATTTCATGGCGCCTCTTCTTATTTCATCACGTCCCTGGCCCCCCCGCTGGGCCGCGCACATGCCGCCGGTCATGATTTGCACCCCCCCTCTTGAACACCCCCCTTTTGGCCGCTCCCGACAAAGAGGCTCACGAAGGCCCGATGATCTTCAAGAAGGAGGCCCCCAGAGGCCCCAAAGAAGCTCCAAGAGGCCCCAAGAGTCGCCACCGAGAGGCTCCCAGAGTGCTTTCAAGACGCCAGGGTCTGACTCTCCGATTCGTTTCGGTCGCCGTTCCGTCTTTCGATTCGATTATGGCATTTGCGGCTCTCCTGCGAAGTTAGCTCGAGCGATGAAAAGCTAGTTGATGCCGATGTTTCAGAGGCTGCATCTGTGGAGCGAACACTCTCTTGGCTCTGCTGCACGTATAGCCAGATTCCTTTTTCGACTCGCCGACTTTACAAACAAATTCCGGCGCCTGACCTTTCGCTAAGGCCCCATTCAGGCATTTCGGAACATGCGTTCCGCGCAGCAGTCGCTGACTGCCCAAGGGCAGAGACATGCAAAGTATTCCGGCGTGAGATCTTGCGGTCAGGCCCCATTCAGGCATTTCGGAACATGCGTTCTGCGCGTTTGTCGCTGATTGCCACAGGCAGAGACATGCACAGTACTCCGGCGTTTAATCTTGCGGTCAGGCCCCATCCAAGCATTTCGGAACATGCGTTCCGCGCGTTTGTCGCTGACTGCCAAAAGGCAGAGACATGGGACATCGCAGAGGGTAAATTAGATTTGATCGAAGACGCCTACGGTAATCCATCAGTGCTTGCAGCACTGTGGCCGACTTGGGAAGCTACGTTCAAGCGCGCCCGCGAAGCACGAGCCGCTTGAGAACGCATCCTCTCTTTTTCGCCAGGGTCGACGGGCAGTGAGTCTGCAGTTTTGCTCAGGACCTGCGAGCGAATCCGTGCACCGACACCGCTCCGTGCACCGATCTGCGGGCTCTTGCTTTCAAGACGTCTCAGAGAGCCCCCGGGAAGTACCCACGAGCCATCCACAATGGCGGCGAACTCGGAGGAGGCGGCTCCTCTCTCCTCTTTCCTCCCTCAGAGAGCCCGCGGGAGACTCCCATGAGACATCCCAGACGGCGGCGAACTTGGAGGCGGGTTGTTTATTGATTAAAGGAACCCCAGATCGGGACAGAATTGTGTTAGGGGACCTGGGCCAGGATTTCCGGGGCGGGTTGTTGTTTGAGTTAAGGGACCCCAGATCGGGACAGATTTGTGTCACGGGGCCGGGGCCAGGATTTCCGGGGCGTGTTGTTGTTTGAGTTAAGAGGACACCAATTCGGGACATATTTGTGTCACGGGGCCGGGGCCAGGATTTCTGGGGCGTGTTGTTGTTTGATCGGTCGGTCGGACCGACGGTCGGACGGTAACCGCAGACGACTGAGTACATCGGTCGGACAGGCGTACGCAGGCGCAGGGTTCGGTTGAGGACGTCGGTGCGATGCAGGCTCCGTGGAGGCATCTGGCAGCCCCTGGAGGTCCGTTGGGAAGCCCTTGAACCGCATCAGGGAGACCACCGACAGGTTCCTGCGATGTTCCTTGGAGGCACCTGTGAAGCCCTCGGGGGGGCGTATCCCTCCTCCCTCCTCCTACCCTCCTACGCATCCCTCCTCATCCTCATCCGCCTCTTCCTCCTCCGCTCCCTCCTCATCCTCATCCTCCCTCCTCCCTCTGCCCCCCCTCGCCCCACTCCTCCGCCTCATCATCATCATCATCATCATCATCATCATCATCATCATCATCATCATCATCATCATCATCATCATCATCATCATCATCATCACCACCATCATCATCATCATCATCATCATCATCATCATCATCATCATCATCATCATCATCCCCCTCATCCCCCTCATCCTCCTCATCCCCCCTCCCCTCCTCCTCCTGGTCTTCCTCCTCCTCCCCCCATCCCCCCCCTCCTGGTCTCACTCTCCTTCTTCACCTCCTCCTCATCATCCTTGTCCCCCTCCTCATCCTCCTCCCTCCTACGCCTCCCTTCTCCTCCTCCTCCTGAATGAGGAAGGCCTAAGGTTTCTGGCCAGAGGGGCGGGGAGGACGCCGGGGGGGCTTCGGCTCTCGGCGGTTCCTCGGTATTGGCCCTCTGGTTTGTTTTTGGTCACCTGGCCCCTCTTGGGCCTGTCCCCAGGCGTCGACCCCACCCCCTGGCCCGGGGCTCGGGGACGCGAAGGGCGGTCGCGGGGGGCGCGCGGCCGCGGCGCGGCGCCCTCAGCACCCTCATCATCAACCTCATCCTCATCCTCATCATCATCATCATCATCATCATCATCATCATCATCATCATCATCATCATCATCATCATCATCATCATCATCATCATCATCCTATTCCTCATTCTCGTCCCCCCCAACACATCCCTCATTGTAGTCATCCTCCCCCCCCCTCCCACACATGCTTCCTCCGCCTCCTCCTCCTCCTCCTCCTCCTCCTCCTCCTCCTCCTCCTCCTCCTCCCCATTCTCCTGATACTCACCCTCGTCCTCCCTCCGCCCGCGTTCCTCCGCCTCCTCCGCCTCATGCCTCATATACGCCTCCTCCCTCCGCCTCCGCCGCCTCATCCTCCTCCCCCCGCCTGCTCCGCCGTCTCTCCTTCTCCTCCTCGAACGCCTCCTTATCATCCGTGCTCTGCCTCTCCTCCGTCACACGCCTCACATTCCCCCTCCCCCCTCATCAGCATCATCATCAACCATCACATCATCAACATCATCATCATCATCAATCATCATCATCATCATCATCATCAGCAGCTTTCATCATACCATACTCCTAATCATCAGTTTCCTCCAGCCTCTTCAGACCGCGCACAGCAAAAACCACTGACGCCAGTATCCTCGCCCCGCCTCATCATCAGCAGCATCATATCATCATCAGCATCATCATCCATCATCACATCTTCATCAAGCATACTCCACCTCCCCCTACGACACCCCGCTCCTCATCTCCAACCGTGTGGTTTCATCATCCTCATCCTCCTCATCCCCGTCGTCGCGCTCTCCTCTCCGCAACCGCCTCCGCGATCCCCCCCGCCTCCTCGCCGCCGCCATCCGCCTCCGCCTCCTCCTCCTCTCGCCTCCTCTCCTCCTCCTCCTCCTCCTCCTCCTCCCCATCCTCATCATTATCATCCTCACCACCCTCATCCTACGCATCACTCCTTCCCCTCATCATCACCACCAGCCTCATCCTTATCATCATGCTCATCATCCTTGCGCTTCCTCCTACGCACCTATCATCCTCCTGTTATTGCTAGAACGCCTCGCAATGCTCCACTGGAGGGGGATGAAATGGGAGAGCGCGGATGACGAATCGCAGGAGGAGGCGGAGGAGGAGGAGGAATAAGGGGAGACGGGCGACGTAGGATGATGAGGAGGATGAGGCGAAGTGATGCGTAGGAGGGTGGGTGGGTGACGAGGATGAGGTGTGTGAGAAGGACGAGGATGGGGAGGGTGAGAGCGAGAGGATGATGATGAAGGCGTGTGGGGAATGATGATGAGTATGATGATGACGATGATGACGCTGATGATGATGATGATGATGATGATGATGATGATGATGATGAGGATGATGAGGATGATGAGGATGATGAGGATGATGAGGATGATGATGATGATGCTGATGCGGCGCCCCCCCCATCCTTCCCCTCATCATCATTCTCCTCCCCAATACGCCCCCCCCCTCCCTCAACCCCACACACACAAATACACCACCAGCACCAGCACCAGCACCATCATCACACACACACACTCCACCCACCTCGCCCCCTTACCTCATCCTCACAATATCTCTCCTCATTATCGTTCTCCGCCTCCCCTTCCTTCTGCGCTTCCTCCTGGTCCCCAGTCTTCTCGCCCCTCCTGCGTCGATTTCCTCCCTCTGACCCCCTTCCTCATCATCGCCAGCATCATCCTCGTCATCCTCTCCGTCTCTCCGCCCCCATCCTCCTCATCCTCCTCTGCATTCTCATTCCTCCTCGCCCTCACTATCATCTTCCTACTCCCCCACTATGATGCAAACCAACATCCGAACGGACAAGTGGCAGAACCCAATGTACAACAAAACAACGTGTGCTTGCGTACCTTTACTTGTGTTCATTGGTTTGGGGCTTTCGTATGTTGCTCACAATCAGGACCCAGCCTGTCACAACCGAAAACCACTTGAAACCAGTCCAGATACACGCGGACATCCACGCACGAGGACTTCCAAACCGCGGACAAAAGCAAACAAACCAATGCAAACCGAATGGGGGGGCCTCAAGACAAAGACACAAGAAGCAGCATATGACATTGACAGTCAAAGCTTTTGTAATCAACGACGGCTCTCCGACAACTCACCTCCAAACCAGATGTTACCCAGGAGCGTCAACCATGTTCTTCCGAAAAGCCACCGGTCGCTATTAGAAAAAACACCCGAAACACATGTCATACAAACCATGCCTGGGAAACTCACGTCAACACCAATGTAAGAAACACCTGGCCAACACACCATGGTTGAAACGTCACCAATTAAGAAAGGCCAGTCAAGAAAACAAATTCGCATCATAAACAACTGCAATACAACACGTGGCTCGCAAACTCATTCCAACACCAAGGTACAAAGCATTTGCGACATATCACGACTCGAACAACACCTCCAGTAACATCATGAGTGAACCACCACCTGCAACACAAGTTGGAAAATCACAACAGTTCGCCGCTTGGGCCCCACCGCCAGCCCAAACGGCGAGCATACATCGGGCGTAGCCCCGCACGAATAATGGTTGCACCATCGGTTGCGCCCTCGGCTGCCGAGAGTAAAACCGTCTCCTATTGGTTGCGCCATAGGTTGCGCCCCCGGCGGCTGAGAATAAAACCGTCTCCTATTGGTTGCGGGGGCCCTCATGAACAAACATAATCTCCACGACTGGGCATCAGTGCAAAGAAAGATGGTATGGCGATGGCAGCAACTACCACATGAATGGCCGCAACGTGTTGTTCATTGGCACCCGAGCCTTCAGGCTTCCCAGACAAGACCGCGTCATCACGGAAGACAGTGGAAGACATGGGACGATGATATCCGCGTTTTCCTACGCCGGCATAACGACGACGCAGACAACCGACGCCAGACACCGCGAAGGCACCACGACCTAAACGACACCATATGGCTTCAATTGGCTACGACACAGGAAGGGGAGCAGTTGGGACACGATTTTGTGAAGTACGGTACGCATGCTTCTGAGTAGGAGGCCAGCGCGCCATTTCTCGGCATTCCGACCTGCAGCCTCAAAAAAATCCGACTCCCCACCTCCAACTCCATTTATCGACCTCCCAGCCTTCGCCAGCTCAGCACTCCGACTTACAATCTCTAGCATCCGACCCTCCACTTCCACCCCCACCTACCGACCTCCAGCGCCCACCAGCTCAGCATTCCGACCTCCAGCTTCTAACATCCGGCTCTCCGTTTCCACCTCCACCTACCGACCTCCAACGCCCACTATCTCAGCATTCCGACCTCCAGCTTTTAGCATTCGACTCTCCGTCTCCACCTCCACTTATCGATCTCCATCGCGCACTATCGCAGCATTCCGACCTCAATATTTTAGCATCCGAATCTCCTTTTCCAGCTCCACCTACCGACCTCCAGAGCCCACCAGCTCATCATTCCGACGCTAACCTCTAGCATCCACCTCTCCACTTCCAGCACCACCTATCGACCTCCAGCGTCTACCAGCTCAGCACTCCGACTTCCAATCTCCAGCATCCGACTCCCCGTTTCCACCTCCACTTACCGACCTCCAGCCCCCTTCCGACCTACAGCCTTTAGCATCCGACTCTCCACAGCCAGCTCCACCTATCGACCTCCAGAGCCCACCAGCTCAGCAGTACGACCCCCAACCTCTAGCATCCACCTCTCCACTTCCAGCTCCACTTATCGACCTCCAGCGTCCATCAGCGCAGCATTCCGACTTCCAATCTTCAGCATCCGATTCTACATTCCCACATCCGCCTACCGACCTCCAGCGTCCATCAGCTCAGCATTCCGTCCGCCGGTTTTCAGCATCCCACTCTCCATTTCCACCTCCGCCTACCGACCTCCGGCGCCCACCAGCTCAGCATTCCGACCTCCAGCTGTTAGCATCCGGCTCTCCGCTTCCACCTCCACCTACCGACCTCCAGCGCCCATGATCGCAGCATTCCGACCTCAAATTTTTAGCATCCGTCTCTCCACATCCACTCCACCTATCGACTTCCAGAGCCCACCAGCTCATCATTCCAACGCTAACCTCTATCGTCCACCTCTCCACTTCCAGCACCATCTACTGACCTCCAGCGTCCACCAGCTCAGCACGCCGACTTCCAATCTCCAGCATCCGACTCTACACCTCCGCATCCACCTACTGACTTCCAGCATCCATCAGCTCAGCAGCACGACCTTCAACCTCTAGCGTACACCTCTCCACTTCCAGCTCCACCTATCGACCTCCAACGTTCACCAGCTCAGCACTCCGACCACCAACCTCGCGCATCCGAATTTCCACCCCCACCTCCATCAATCGACCTCCAGCGTCCATCAACTCAACACTACGACCTCCATTCTCTAGCATCCAACTCTCCACTGCCAACTCTGTCTATCGATTTCGGCGTCCATCAACTCAGAATTTTAATATCCAACCTCCAGCATCCGACTCTCGACTTCCACCTCTACCAATCAACCGCCAACCTCCACCAGCACAACATTCAGACCTCCAACCTCTCACATTTGACTTCCCACTTCCACCACCAATCAACCTCTAGCTGATCTCTTGGGTGTGTCACAGAGCGCGTATGGGGAGTGGTACCTGAAGGATGTGACACAGAGTTCATGAGAACACCAGTGCTCCCACACCCATGTGCAGTGGATTGGAGGTCTGAGGAGTTCAACTCGAACGTGTTTTGCTATGAGTTCGAGATCACAGAAAGGACGATGACACCTGCGGTTTTCTCCGACATTCTCACACCACAAGAACTACGATTTCAACGAGACGACGTGGCTACATCATGAGAAAACGAATGAGTGGGGACGGTTGGGAAATCAGCTCCTGAAGTACACATTGTCCTGAGTAGACCCCCGACGCGCGCAGCTTCTCATGCGAGGCCATGGCCTCACCCGCCTCGCCTTCAAGAGGCCCGGGCGCATGCCCGCACAGGCGATCCTATCCGTATCCTATTGGTTGCGCCACAGGTTGCGTCTTCGGCGTCCGAGAATAAACCCGTCTCCCATTGGTTGGACCATAGGTTGCGCCCTCGGCCGCCGAGAACACAACTGTCTCCTCTTGGTTGCGCCATAGGTTGCGCCCTCGGCGGCCGAGACTAAAACCGTCTCCTGTTGTTTGCGCCATATGTTGCGCTCTCGGCGGCTGGGAACAAGTGGCACGCGGGCCCTGGCTCTTGCACCAAGGACCCCCAACAGCTTCGAGTAGCCCCAGGATGTCCCAAGGGGGGGTGGTCCAGGGGAGCTTGGGCCCAGGCTCAGGGGGGGGGGGGGCGACGGGGGCGAACCACCACGAAGCCACGACGAAAAATAAGGTTCGGCGCCCAGGGGCTGCCCTGAAACCTGGGCGGAGGGGTGGCCCAATGTGGTGGCCCAGGGGGCTGGGGCCTCAGCTCAAGGAGGTGGGGGCGGGCGAGGGGGGAACGAACCACTACGACGAACATCAAAAAGGAAAGGGTGCGGGCGCCCCAGGGGGCGCCCTGGGAACCTGGAACGGAGGGCGGCCCAAGGGGGTGGCCCAGGGAGCTGGGGCGCAGGCTCATGGGACCGCCGAGGGGGATACGAACCACCACGACGAAAATAAAGGGTTCGCGGCCAGGGGCTGCCCTGAAGGCCTGGACGGAGGGAAGGTCCCAAGGGGGGGTGGCCCAGGGGAGCTGGGGCTCAGGCTCAGGGGAGGGGCCGAGGGGGACGAACCACCACGACGAAAATAAAGTGTTCGGCGGTCCAGGGGGGCTGCCCCGGGAAGCCTGGACGCAGGGGAGGGTCCAAGGGGGGGTGGCCCAGGGGAGCTGGGGCTCAGGCTCAGGGGAGGGGCCGAGGGGGACGAACCACGAAGCACGACGAACATAAGGATGTCCGCGGCCCAGGGGGGGCGGCCCCCTGAACCTGGACGGAAGCTGCCAGGGAAGCTTGGCCGGGAAAAAAAAGGGGGGGTCCCACGGGGGGTGGCCCAGCTGGGGCTCAGGCTCAGGAGAGGCGCCGAGGGGGGCGAACCACCGCGACGAAAAAGAAAGATGTCCGAGCTCTAGAGCACAGCTGTGCAACATAATAAAGTTGTCCCTTGGGCCACCACCCCTTGGGGCCGCCCCTCCGCCCAGGCTTCCCAGGGCAGTCCCGTCCAGGCTTCCCAGGGGCGAACCACCACGACCAAAAATAAAAGGGTTCGGCGGCCCAGGGGGGCTGCCCTGGGAAGCCTGGACGGAAGGGCTGCCGCAAGAGGGTGTGGCCCAGGGGAGCTGGGGCCAGGCTCAGGGGAGGGGCCCAGGGGGGCGAACCACCACGACGAAAAAAAAAGGTTTCGGCGGCCAGGGCAGCCCCCCTGGAACCAGGGGAGCTGGGGCTCAGGCTCAGGGGAGGGGCCGAGGGGGACGAACCACCACGACGAAAACTAAAGGGTTCGGCGGCCCAGGGAGGCTGCCTTGGGAAGCCTGGACGGAAGGGCGGTCCCAAGGGGGGGGTGGCCCAGGGGAGCTGGGGCTCAGGCGGCCCAGGGGGACGAACCACCACGACGAAAAAGAAAAGTTTCGGCGGCCCATGGGGGCTGCCCTGGGACGCTTGGACGGAGGGGTGGCCCCAAGGGGGGGGGGGCCAGGGGAGCCGGGGCTCAGGCGGCCCAGGGGGACGAACCACCACGACGAAAAAATAAAAGGTTCGGCGGCCCAGGGAGGTTGCCCTGGGACGCCTGGACGGAGGGGCGGCCCCAAGGGGGGGCGGCCAAGGGGAGCTGGGGCCCAGGCGGCCCAGGGGTGCTGCCCTGGGAAGCCTGGACGGGGCTGCCCTGGGAAGCCTGGACGGAGGGGCGGTCCCAAGGGGGGGTGGCCCAGGGGAGATGGGGCTCAGGCTCAGGAGAGGGGCCGAAGGGGACGAACCACCACGAAAATAAAGATGTTCGCTCTAGAACACAGCTGTGCAAGATAATAAAACCGTTTCTTACTGCTTGCGCCACAGGTTGCGCCTTCGGCGTCCGGGAATAAATCCGTCTCCCATTGGTTGGACCATAGGTTGCGCCCTCGGCGGCCGAGAACACAACTGTCTCCTCTTGGTTGCGCCATAGGTTGCGCCCTCGGCGGCCGAGACTAAAACCGTCTCCTATTGGTTGCGCCATATGTTGTGCCCTCGGCGGCCGACAGTATAAGCGCCTCATATTGTTTGCGCTATAGGTTGCGCCCCCAGCCGCCGAAAATAAAACCGTGACGTAACGTATGAGACCAGTCAGTTGGTCAGTCAGTTGGAGCATAGTTCTCGAAAAACAAGTTCGGGCTACGCCCGAAAACACCTAAGTGCAACGCGCCATGATTGAAACATCACCTGCAGCACCAATTAAGCCAAACAATAGGTGTAGCACAAACATCGCCTGCAAAACCCAGCACGTCCAGTTCAATGGCACATCGCGACACACATGATCAAGCACAAAAACAGTGAAAATACACATGCACAGCTCACACGCACATGCAAAACCAACGTTTAACACATAAGTGAAAATCATCGTGATGGAAACACCAGCCGCGAATCCGATAACATCATGATCGAAAAACAGCATGAAGCACGCATGAGCTTCGCAACAACATATGCAACACCAACGACCAAAACAATGCATGTAACACATCATGGCCGCACTAGCACATGCAAACCACAGCATAACCACATGCAAACCACATGCTACACAATCATTGTAACACATCATGGTCGAAACACCTCATGCAAACACATGACAAATCATTATACTGTAACACATCATGGTTGACAGATCACATGCAAAGCACATGAGAAACAAGGGATGTGCCACAGCATGGTCGCGACATCACATGGAAAGCAGTTGAGAATCACTCGGTCAAACATCATGATCTGCATGTCACTTGCAAAAAAAAACAATGAGAACCCATGTATGTAACGCATCATGGTCGAACTATCACATGCAACACACATCATAATACACTTGAATTAACAAGTCATAGTCGCAATATCACCTGCAAAAGACATGAGAACACATTATACTATAACACATCATGGTCAACCTATCACATGCAACACACATGAGAAACAATGGATGTAACGCAGCATGGTCGCAATACCACATGCAACACACATTAGAAACACTAGAATGTGAGACATCATGGTCGACACATCACATGCAAAACAAATGGGGAACATTGGATGTAACACATCACTGTCGCAATCGCACATGCAAAACAATTAGGAAACCATTGGAATGGAACACATCATGGTCGAAACACCACATACCAACCCAACGGAAGCCATGAATGCAACCACCATGGCTCGAACCAATCGCACGCACAACAACTTAGAAACCAGTAGTTGTAGCACATCATGGCCGAACCACCGCATGCAAACTCACATAACAAAA
>CAUYUJ010001820.1:40781-83281 GCA_963575745.1 Prorocentrum cordatum
GGGCTTCGCGGATATGGCCTCCCGCGCTGCAGATGTACATGAGGCCCAGCCAGCTCGTCAGCGACGGCGTCGGGATCTTTTTCCGCTCCCTGTGCCCGCCTGTGGTGAGCGCAGTTTTGTGGCTACAGACCTCTCTCGCACAACTAAGAGGCGACTCCACAGGACCAGTCACCGCCGCGAGATGGTCGTCGACGCCATCCGCGCCATGAATGAGATGTACACTGGTTCGAGCTGTCCGCGGCCTACCGGCCTCACTGGCCCTACGACCGCCCAGCAGGAGGCTCTGGCGGTGATCCAGGAGGCCGTCGACGCCTTCGGAGTGCCCCCGCCCGACCTCACTCCCGCAGGAGCCCTCGAGGAGCTCCGCGTCGCGCAGTCATGCGACCAGGAGTCTGCCGTGATTGCGCCGGTGACCTTCGACCGCGTCGATCTGATCTCCCTGCCGAGCGTGGGCTCCGAACCGAAGTCCTTGTCTGCACTCATCGGGGACGACAGCATGAGTATTGGTCATCGCCTTCAAGAACTACTTTTGCCCCGTGAGCGGGGGCTTGCCCGGGTCGCGGAGCACGCTCCGAAGAGGGCGTATTCGGATCCCAACTTGAGGAACCCTCGCTTATATAAGAAAGTATTGCGCCGTCTTGTGTCATCGCACCTCGTTGAGTTTCATACCGATGCGTTGAGCTCAGTGGGAATGTTCTTCGTCTATAAGAAATCAGGGGCCCTGAGGCTCATACTGGATGGCCGGATCCCGTCCCAGTTGTTCGACGAGCCCCCCAAAGTGAAGCTGGCAACTGGGGCCGCGTTCTCTCAGCTCCGGGTTGACAGTCGGGAGCCGGTGTGTGTCGCTGGTGTGGACATCGCGGATGCCTTCTATACCATGTTGCTCCCACCTTGGCTTCGTCGGTACTTCGGTCTCCCTAAGATCAGAGCTGGTGAACTGGGGATCTCGGTCGATGCGAATGGAAGGCCCGTGGCGCCTACGCAGTGGGTCTATCCGTGCTTCAGGTGTCCTCCGATGGGATTCAGTCTCAGTCTTTGGTTGTGCCAGTCAGTGAATGAGATTGTCTCGCGGCGTGCTGGCCTCGTCAGGCCGGAGCGTGTCCTGGTGGATCGCCTGCCTGCCCCTGTCGTCGACTCGGGCGTTGTTCATACCGAATACGTCGACAACTTCGTTGCGCTGTCGCTATCGGAGGCCTCTGCTATTGCTGCTGCCCGTCAGGTCGATCATCATATGCGTGCTGTGGGGCTGCCTACTCACGGGGTGGAGAGCGGAGTGGGCGGGGAGACTCTTGGCTGGTCCTTCGACTCGAACTCGCCCGTGATCTCGCTCAACCCCAGGCTTAGGTGGAAGCTGTACCTTGGGATTCAGGAGGTCCTCCGACGTGGGTTCTGTTCTGGAAAGGAGATGGTGAGGATCGTCTCGCACATCGCGTCCAGGGTGCTCATTAGGAGGGAGCTCCTCTCGTGCCTGGGGGCCGTCTACAAGTTTGGGGAGGTATACCACAATCGCACCGCTAAGCTCTGGCCCGTCGTCCGTCGTGAACTACGCTGGGCTCGGGCTCTCCTCATCTTCTGCAGCAGGGACCTCGGGTTGCCCTTCGACACCACCCTCACGTGCCTGGATGCGTCGTCTTGGGGATTTGGAGTTACCCAGCGGGAGGTCTCTGAGGACTCGGTCAAGCGTCTGGCCCGGTACAACGAGCGTTGGAGGTTCTCTCGGGAAGCTGAGCGCCAACGTCTTGGACCCCGAGCCGCTGCTGTCCCTGGTCAAGGCTCCTCAGGAACCGCCCCGGACGGGCCCGAAGTCTCCGACGTGGACCCTAGCTTCGAGGAGGTCCCGCCCGACATCTGGAGGGGCCACTGGCACCCGGTCCTCTCGGTGCCCTGGCGGCGCCCAGCCCCTCAGGTCATCCTGGAGGCCAGGTCCGGCGTGATGGCGCTTAAGCACAAGCTTCGCTCCAAGAGGTCCTTTCGGAAGGCCCACGTAATGCTGAATGATGCCATGGCTCCCATCTTGGCTCTGGCAAAGGGGCGGTCTTCGGCGCCCGCCCTCCTCGCCGTCTGCCGGCAGGTGGCATGTCTGCTGCTGGCCTCAGGCTCGGCGGCGTACTGGAGGTGGCTGCCGTCCGAGTTCAACTCTGCCGACCCAGCATCACGGAACCGGCCTGGTGCTAGGCCCGAGGCGTGGTATGCTCCAGCGGTCGTCGCCCCAGGGAGCGTCTGCTGCCAGCCCGTCGGGCGTCCTTCGCAGGCGGCCCGCGGCGGCTCCAGCAGCCCCAGCGCCCACCCACCTTGGGCGCCGGAGCCGCTCCCAGAGCGCAGCTGCGCTGTCCTGGGGGGATCAGGCGGACCGCCGAGTTGCCAGGAGGCGCGCCTTCCCCGCCGCCAACACGGCGGCGACCTCGGGCTCGCTGACCTTCCTGGAGACGCAGGCCGTGGGGGAGGCGACCCGCCGGGACTATGCCGACAGGGTCTCGAAGTTCACGGGGTGGGCGACCTCGGTCCGGCTGCCGATCGGGGAGGTGCCCGAGCTGGACGTCGCACTGGTGACCTTCTTCAACCAGCTGTTCTTCGACGGCTACCCGAGCGAGGAGGCGACGAAGTACATGGCGGCACTGGCTCATTGCCGCGCGGCGCCCGGCCGGCTGCAGGTGGCCTTCCCGAGGGCCGCTCGTGCTGCGAAGGGCTGGGCCCGGCTGGTACCGCCACGATCCCGGCTGCCGCTGCCCTGGCCGATTGCCTGCCTGATGATCGACTGGATGCTGGATGCAGGCGAGACGACAGCGGCGGCGGCGACGGCGGTCTGCTTCGCGCTGTACCTTCGGCCGGCAGAGCTGCTCAGCCTGACGCGCGAGCAGGTGATCCCGCCTGCCGAGGGCGCCCCTCCGGGGCGCACCTTCCTGAACTTCTGGTCGGTGGTCCTGCATCCGATGGAGTGCGCTCAGCCCTCGAAGACGGGAGTCTACGACGAGGGCCTCCTTCTGGACAGCCCGGAGTTCACCTGGCTGCCACCGCTGCTGCAGGCGCTGCGGGCCCGAGCCGCGCCAGGCGGCCGCGTCTTCGACATGAGCTACAACCAGTGGGCCCTGGTCTTCAGGCGTGCTGCGACAGCGCTGCACCTCGGCGTCCTGGGGCCGCCGACGCTCTACGCCCTCCGACACGGGGGGGCCTCCCACGAGTACCTCGCAAAGTTCAGAAGCCTCGACGAGATCAAAAAGAGGGGGAGGTGGGTGTCGGACTCGTCCCTACGGCGCTACACCAAAGGGGGCCGCGTGGCAGAGCAGATGCGACGGCTTCCGATCTCCGAGCAGCGCCGCGCCACGCGCCTGGTCGACACCATTGGCGGGCGCCTCTCCAAAATCTGGGTCGGTCTGTAGAGGACGCCGGTCAACCCGTGTTCCTAGAAGTGTTCAGCGGGTCAGGGCGCCTCTCTCTGGCGTGGCGGCGAGTCTCCCGCGGCCGCCTGGCCGCCTTTGAGCTGGACCTCAAGCATGACCCGGCTTCAGACCTTCTGCAGCGCCGAGTTCAGCAGCTTGTTCGCGGATGGCTTCGGTCAGGCCTTGTGGCAGCTGTTTGGTTGGGCACGCCTTGTCAGTCGATGTCGCTCGCGCGCAACCGACCAAATGGCCCCCCTCCGCTCAGAAGCAGCTCGCACCCTCAGGGCCTCCCTGGATTGTCGCCCGGTGATGCTCTGAAAGTTTTGCAAGGCAATAGGCTCTGTGCGTTCAGTTTTAGTCTTTTTGAGTTAGCGCTGTCCCTTGGGATCCCTGTTGGCCTGGAAAACCCGGGGTCCTCCTGGCTCTGGAAACAACCTGTGGCTGAAAGAGTCTCGAAGCGGTCCGGGGTCCAGCGCTTAACCGTGGACTTCTGCGCTTTCGGCACTCCGTGGCGAAAACGCACTGCAATCCTTTATGCTAATGCTGACCTGTCAAGTCTGCGTCCATTCAAGTGCTGTGGTAGAGGTATTTGCTCGTTCTCAGGTAAGTCGCACATCGAACTCGCCGGTAAAGATAATGCCGGCCGTTTTCTCACGGCTATCGCCGAACCGTACCCAAGTGACCTGTGTGTACATATTGCTCGTGCGTTTCTCAATGCACATCGTAACCATGTGTTTCGGGGGATGTGTTCTAAAGTGGCCCCTCGCCTTTAAGTCGAGTCTCCAGACATATGGTTTCGGAGTTCTCCGATTTTGTGGTGTTGTGCTGACTGCCGTCGGTCTCGAGGACTGGCGCCTGATTGCATCCTCTCGTCTAGAGCTCTGGGCACCAGTAAGCGCACAGATCAAACCTTCGGTCTGGCCCCTGAGGAAAAAGAGCTCCTCGGAGGAACAGATGGCAATGCGTGCATGTGAATCTTTTCTGAGAGTGCCTTGAGGACAGGGGGCCGCGCGTCGCAGCACGCCCGCTACCGATTGTGCTCAAGCTCCCCCCCGAGCCCACCCGCGGAGCAAAATCTACGCGAGGTGTTGTGCTGACTGCCGTCGGTCTCGAGGACTGGCGCCTGATTGCATCCTCTCGTCTAGAGCTCTGGGCACCAGTAAGCACACAGATCAAACCTTCGGTCTGGCCCCTGAGGAAAAAGAGCTCCTCGGAGGAACATATATATATATATATGTATGTATGTGTTTATGTATGTAATTTGTTTATTTTGGTTCAATATTTTTAATCATACGTATTACTATTATTATGATTATTGTTACTATTATTATCATTCTTATAAGTATTGTTATGACTAATAATAATAGTATTCTTCTTCTTATAACCGTTATTATTATTATTACTTTATCATTATTGTTATGATTATTATTACGCCGAGTACTATTATTATTATTATTATTCTTCTTAGTATTATTATGATTATCAATATTTTTTATTATTACTATTAGTAGTATTAGTATTACTATTTGTATCATTATTATTATTGTTGTTATTAGCAATTTTATTATTATTATTATTACAGTGATCATTATTATTGTTATTTTCATTATACGTATCATTGTTCTTATAGTACTAACACTTCTGCTTATTATAATTATTATTATCTTTCCCTGCTCCTCTTCTTCCTCCTCCTCCTCCTCCTTCTCCTGCTCCTCTTCATCCTCCTCTCACGTGTCCTTCTTCTCTGTCCCCTCGTCGAGGATAACAGGAAGACACCGATTTCACATGTGCTGGGTTTTCGTCTTGAATGGAGCAATGTGGTCGAGTCTCCTCCTTCTTCGTCCCCCTCCTGCCTCCTGCCTCTTATTCTTAGGCTTACGCCACACCGCCGACACCTTTGTTTTTTTGGGGGTGCTTCCTGGGGTCCCTGGGGCACGTTGGGGGCGTCTTGGAGCCGAAGGTTCGAAGTGTCCGTTCCGGTTCTCCGTCTGGCTGACTGGGAGTCTCTCTGTCCGTCTTGGAGCTCTCCTGGTGGTCCTTTCGCCGTCTTGGAAGGCGGATTTCCTGCCTCCTGTCTTCTCTTCCTTCTCTCGCGACTCCCTGGGGAGGCTGCGAAGTGCGCAACTGTCGCCACTTTCGTGGGCTCTGGGGAGGTCCAGCAGAATGGAGTTGTACGGGGATCCAGGTGGGACCTCGCGGCCCCCTTTGGGGCGCTGCGAAGAGTGAAACAGTCGCCGCTTTCGTGGGCTCTGGTCAGGTCCAGCGCAGCGGAGTTGTACGGGGATCCAGGTGGGACCTCGCGGCTCCCTGAGGGGCTGCGAAACGTGAAATTTCCGTCACCTTCGAGGGTTCTTCGGAGGGCCAGCAGAATGGAGCTGCACGGGGATCCAGCTGGGACCTCGCGGCACCCTGGGGGGCTGCGAAGTGTGAACGTCGCCCTTTTCGTGGGCTTTTGGGATGTCCAGCGGAGTGAAGTTGTACGGGGATCCAGTTGGGACCTCGCGGTTCCATGGGGGGCTGCGAAGTGTGAAAGTATCGCCACTTTCGTGGGTTGTTGGGAGGTCCAGCACAGTGGAGCTGTACGGTTATCCAGGTGGGACCTCGCGGCTCCTTGGGGTGCTGCGAAGCCATGGGCAAACCTCCAGGCGGCAAGGCGAGATCGTGGCGCGCGTTTTTTCACAATTCCGGCGTCCAGGCGGGAGGGGCCTCTTGTTCGAGCCTCAGGGCCCAGCAGAATACGCCCCTGGATCCAGGGAGGAAGCGCCGTGTGGACCACAGTACGGCGTCGGAGGTCTGGGTTTTGGCTGGGCTAGGAACCCAGGGCGCACTGGCCGGTCCTTGACCTGGCCAGGATCGGCGCAGGTGGACGCAACCAACCGCGATGCTCCGCCAGGACCGCCCCCCCTGCATCCTGTTTGCCTGGCCCCACCCTTGCCCGCTGGGCTCACTCTTGCCTGTTCGGCTGGAGGGCCCTGCGTCCTTGCATCTTCACCCTGCATCCCTATCGCAGGTTTGCGCGGCATCCCTGCGTGGACGCGGCGTCGACCCCAGCGCGGGCGCTCGAGGTTGAGCGCTGCCAGTGGTCCGGACCTGGTCGACATGGTCAGCGCTCACAGTGCAGCGACCGTTCCAGGCTGAGCGATCGACGCGGCGTCAGAAATTTACGCCGACGTCATCGCGACGCGAACCTGCCTTGCTTCGTGGGCGTGAAACAAATCCAGATCGACTCCTCGGCCGCGACCCCATGGATACAGGGCGGCTGTGCGCGCGTTGCCCCTCGCGCGGAGCTCTCCATGGGATCGCGTCTCCAAGGGATCGCGCCTCGGTGAGCAGGCCCGCGAGGGCGTGGACAGTGGACAGGCTCGTCACTCGTGAATGCTCTCGCTGCCGACCGCAGCCAGCGCCCTCCCGTGAGGCCCAGGGCCCCAGGGAGCACCTTCGGCTCCAAGCAGCAGCCCGCCGCGCCCGAACCCGAGCCGCGGGAGCCGTCCGTGCCCTCCAGCGTCGCGTCGCGCGACGGAGGCGGGCGCCGTGCCGCGGCTGGCCCCCCGCGCCGGAGCTGGGGCCCGTGGCCGCCTTCCCTCTGGTGCGGGCTCGCCTCGCTCGAGCCTCGTGTCGCCCGAGCCTCGATCAGCTGGAGCTGCCCCGGTCTCGCTTCGCCCGAGTTTCGCTTCGCCCGAGTCGCCCGGGTCTCACTTCGCCCGAGTCTCGCTTTGCCCAAAATCGCCTGGGTCTGGCCTCGCTCGAGTCTCGCCTTCGCCCGAGCCTCGCCTCGACGGCGTTTGCTGCGCCAGGCAGGGTGGGGGCGTTCGTGAAGGAGTGCGCCCAGCCGGCTTCAGACCCTCAAGGATCCCTTGTCTGATGATGGCGGCAGTGATATCCACGGCCAATTGTATCCAATTGTTCGATTGTCCTTCTGTCGAACCGACAGGTTCCTAAAGTCCCGAAATCGTCTGTGTTCCGTCCAAGGCGGTGCGCGGACTTCTTTGGCACCAGGAATGGCCCCTAGTCGCCACGGCTGGACACCGCGTGAACAATTGGCCAGGACAGTGCTTGGGAGGGGCCTGGGGATCGGTCTTTTGAGCGCGCGTTGATGACGAGATACAGCGGTTTATCTTTGATAACGTTTCGCCTTAGGATTCCAGCAAACATGAATATCCAACATCTTTCGCAGGGGGTTGTAGCGGCTGCGGTTGTGCTGCCAGAACCTTGCCGACATCCGTTTGTCATCAAGTATCAAGATGAGATAATGCCTTTTGGGCGACCCTGCCAGCATCAGTCCCAAATCCGTCCAAACAACATGTGTGGTTCAATATTCGTTGTTGCGTATTCAAAGAAACATCGCGAAACCAATGCAACGTCAACTCCGAAATCAGGAGCCTGGAGCCGTTCTGGAACCTCTCACGTGTGATTCCTGTATCTTCCCTGCTGCCTCTGCCTCTCTTTGACCCCTCTTTCCCCCGATGCCGTCTGTGCCCAGACACTCCAGGGCCCTTGGTCATTTGAACTACGTTCCCTCGCCCCGCCAGGGCCTAAGAACGATCAGCGATCTTCACATCACAGCCGTGGCTCGCAGCGAGGCTCCCGATCCCGGCTTGCGGGGCGTCCATATCAGCACGACGACATCCGCGATGCGTCCATACATTTTGGGATCTAGGTCCAACGTATTCTTGCAGCTGTAGCTGCTCTGCGCCAGCGTCAGCGACGCCAACAAACCCAGCGACGCTAGCAGGCTCTTCTACCTGCCCAATTCCGCCAGCGTGAGCGACGCTAGCGAGCCCAACTACCTGCTCAACTCCGCCAGCGCCAGCGACGCTAGCGATTCCTTCTACATCAATTACATCCTGGTCGTCAGCGGTTTTGTACGCATGAATTACTTCCCGGATGTCAGCGACGCCCTCTTACATGAATTCCGGCCACGTTGTCAGCGACGCCATATATTTGAATTGTGGCCAGGACGTCAGCGATGCCCTCTATTGCAACTCGGGCCAGGACGTCAGCGCGTCAAGTTCCGCTTCAAGACGGCGTACAGCGACGCTTCATCCTTCAGCGAAAATTCCTTCAGCCTGATTCCACCATTTTTCAGCGACGCGACGGGCACGATGGCGGACCACCACAGTTCATTCTGCAGCCAATCGTTGATTCCCAGCTGGGACGGAGACCCAGCAAAGTGTCGAGAAGACAAGGAAGTCCTGGAAGCTTAGTGAGAATCTGGAAGTGGCGCACATTTTGGCCAAGCTCATTCAGCATGGAGGGAACAGACCTCCACCCCGAGCCAGCTGTCGATTTCAAGGAAGCCATCGAAAACAAAACGCAGCAGGAACGAACGTGGTTTAGATAACGTGCCCAGGCATTCATAGCTTTCTGCCCACGTCCGCTTGCGGACCGATTCGATTCGACCGGGCCTTGCCTTGCCTTGCATTTCGAGAAAAGCTCGAGCCAACACATGCCTTTGCAGATGGGTGGGGCGCTCGGGGAGTTTTTCGAGAGCACCAAGGACCGCCGCCGCCCCCGCGGTGGATGCATGAGACATGGGCTCGTCAGGTCTGGCGCGGGCCAACGGCAGCTACGCCAGACTGAGGTGGGCTTCAGCTCGCTCGATGTCGTGGCCGTTTGATTCTTGCTGCGTAAGGCCAGGCCCCTCTCAGAACGACGAGAAAGATGAGCACTGCAGATTCGCGCGAATTCGCCAGGGTCTCGTGCGCGTGCTCCCAGTTATCCGTGTGCAGGAACGACGCCATCTTCCTCCCTCGCGCGCGTGGGGAAGTCAGTCACGAACGCCCCCCGGCTGGCAGAGGTCCCCGCCAGGGCTCGGGGGCAGATCCACCAACGTCGTCGACGAGCCCGAGGACGACGATAACTACCAGGGCGAAGACGGCGACGATAGCGGCAAGGAGGCCGACGCGCAAGACATGGTGGGCCATGAACGCGAGGCTGTCAGCGCCGAGCTTGAAGCCTTTGGCGTGGGCGTCTCCGATGCTGTCGACAACGGCGACTCAGCCAAGGTCGGGGCTGCTGCGGCGGAGCTCGCAGCGATCTGGCCCTGAAGGGCTGCGGCAAGGGAGGCAATGAGCGCTCGACCAAGCTGATTCAGCCCCGAATTGACCGACGCATGGAGACCCCGACATGCTGGGGCAGTGGCGAGCTGGGGCATTGGATGGGCGATCCAGATTGCCCTGCTCCAGAAGCTTGCAAGTGCGCCCCATGAAAATTAGGTGGAGGTGGCGGTCGCGGCAGGGGCGGTCGCTCGCGTCGTGAGGCTTTGCGAAGAAGCGCTCTCTCTACATCCAGAAGGACCGACTGCGCCTCTACGAGGGTGCCTGGTGTCCAAGCGCGCGGTGCCCGATCCACCGCGCGTCAACGCCACCTCAGGCGGCGAGGCGCCCGCCGACGAGGGCATCGACGTGATCGGCGCCGCCCGCCTGTTCTGCGTGGCTGGCCTGTTCTGCAAGGCCTGCGAGAGCCTGTTCTGGCTAAGATGGGGTTGGGCGAGCGGCTCCTGGAGGAGGGCGAGGATGTGCTTTGCGGATTCGGGGGCGGCGGTGCACTCCGCGGCATGCTGGGGGTGGCCGCGCCGCTCGCCCTCTGCGGCCGCGCTGGCCGGATTGTGTTCAGTTTTGTGGACATCTTTGCGCTCGGCTTGCTCATCGGTAGGGGCCTCGCTCATCTTTCGAATGCAGGCGTTTCGCCCGGGAGGGGGGGCATCGTCCGCGTCGGGGCCCATGTCCAGGAGCTTGTGGCCATCAGCGCGGGCTCGATCAAGTTGCAGCCCGAAGATTGGAAGGCGATCGCGGCCGTGGGCAACGAGTTCGGCCCGAAAGGGAACGCCGCCCAGCGGTGCCCGACGAAGCCGACCGCTGCGCCGACCACCAACGCCGCTGCAAGGGGCATGGCCTTGGCCGACGATCTCGCTGAGCTGCGCGCCCAGAGGGAGGGCGTCGTTTCCGGGCGACTCCAGCTGCGTCGAGTCGCAAGCTCGGCTCACGAGCGCTCTGGCACCCTCTCTGGCGTGCTGCTCTTGAGCAGCAAAAGTACCACAGGCGTCGCCAGAGTACCCACCTGCGGGATGCCTCGCGAAGGGTGCACTGTATCTCGTGCGGTGAAACAGGTGTTCGACGCCCGCTGTCGCTGGGGTTTCTGCCCGGGTTGCGTACTCGGAGCCGCAGTGGCTTTCGGCGCGAATTTCTTCGCCGTCGCGAGGAAGGAGGTCAATGTCGCAGAGGGGGAGCAGACCTGAGTGCGACCCTCCAGACGTAAGCCCGAAGCCGCTGCTCATCACCGGGACATAGTCGGTCCTCGTCGCTGACGAGAGCGGCATTCTGCCGCGCTTGGTCGGCCAGGCTCTGCGAGCAGATTGGTGCCAAGGCAACGGCGTCGGCTAGTATGTTCGCATGCGCCAAATCTACTGCGCTCTACGAGTGGTGCTGCAATCCCGACAGCAAGCTCTGCGAAATCTGGAGATAGCAGGGGCGGGCTGCTGTTCGGTGTAGGCCCCCTGGGTGCGACCCTTCAAAGCGCTACATCGTCAGCGAGATGGATCGGAATATCCAGAATTTCCTAGGCCAGGGGAAGAGCGTGAGGGTCTTTTCCGCCGTGGACATCATTGCAGTGGTTGCTGGTCAACCCCGACCCAAGGCGCAAGTTCGGGCTTGATCGAGAGGTGCGTAAGTCGGAGTTTATGGCGAGTCCCTTCCTTAAAGTCGCCAGCCGACTGCGCGAGGAGTTCGTGTCCCCGCTCGCGGCGTCTTTCGAGCGGCCACGCTGCTGCGGCGGCTGGGGCCACGGCAAGACCGTCGCGGCGAAGATCGAGCAGGCTTGATGGCCCCCCCGAAGGTTTTGCGACGGCAGCCATAAAGGGAGCCGAAGTCCGCGGGCGCGATGCCAAGAATCGCGAGAACGAGACGTCCGAGCTTTTGGAGGTGCGGGCCAAGAGCAAGGGCAATCCGCGTGACCGGCGGATCCCAGCGAGCGTTTGACATGGCAGTGAATCCCCGCTGTAAGGTCTGCTCAGCCGAACGACGGCCACCACCGCTTTTGCCAGGGCGCGTCCGGCTGGGCCGGGACTTCAACGACTCCGTCGAGGTGGATTTTCCCACCCTCGCCGACTACGCCGGCAACCAGTTGGTGTTCTGCAGTGTGGTCGACCTGGCCTTGGGCTTTTCGCCTTGCGGGGCCGTGGTCGCCAGGCGCCCGTCGATTGTTTGCGCTCGACTGCTGCAGATCTGGACTGCGCCTTGTGGCGTTCATCAGAGAACCAGCTTCGACTGATAGTTGAGTTCGAGCGCGAGTTCTCCGAGGAGCTCGAAGACGCGGGTTGCCGCCTGGGGACTACGTCAGCGGCCGCGCCGCCACAGAGCGCCGCCGTCGAAAGACATGGTGGAACGTGGAAAGTTCACACCAGGGAGCTGATCGATCATTTCAGAATCAGAGTCGCCCTGCCCGCGAACGCCCGCAAGATCCAAGGGCTGCTCGATTCAGTGCGCTGTTCCATGAACAGTATGGCCAACGCCGCGGGCTACTGGCCATCGTGCTGAATCCTTTGGCGCCGACTTCGCTCACCATATTGCTTGCTTGACAATGCTGGGCGGTCATCGCTCCATTGGCGCGTCGTGGCCGACGGGCGTTTCTCGGAGCGGATCGCGATCGCGTGTCGGGCGGGCGATCGGGTGTGCCGCTGGAAATGGACCGGCGAGCCCAAGGGGGAACGGGCCATGCAATGGCGCGGACCCGGCGTCATCGTCGGTTCCGAGGGTGCCCCCAACGCGTGGGTGAGCCATTGCTCTACGAAGGTCAAGTTCGACCGTGGACATTTACGAAGCGCTACAGCTGCGGAGCTCGCCCTCTGGGGCCCGGTGCCCAACGCGCTGCGTCGAGGCGGTGTGCCGCCGCCGCCAGGGCGCCCGGGCGGCCGATCGCCCGACGGACCGCGCCCGCGACCGCCGCCCACGGGCAGACCACCCCCGCCAGACGGCGAAGGAGATGGTGGCGACGGCGGTCCAGGGCCACCAGAGCCGCCTAGCGACGACGCGATCCGCGACTTCGCAGGGCCCGCGCCGCAGGAGAGGCCGCGCGCTGAGGACGCGCCCCCTGCTCGACGTGATATACCCGTCCCCAATGGATCGCCGACTATCCGCGGCCGCAACGTCGGGCGCGTCGAGGACGGCGCCCAGGGCCACAAAGCGCGTGATTTTGCTGAATGGCTTCGGCCGAGGCAAAGGGGCGCAGAGTTCACTGCCTCAGGAGGAGCCAGTGGAAGCGTGTCGGCGCCGCCACCTTCGGGAGGAGACTATCGCGTTCCCGCTGAGCTCTTGCCCCCGCCGTCAGCGGACCCCCCCCGGCGTTGCCGCGGCGCCGGAGGGGCCCGCCCTGCGCGACCCAGGCGCTGTTGTTGATGCGCCGTCAGAACCTGCGCCAGCAGGCCCAGTCGACGACGCGCCATAAGGACTTGCGCTAGCAGGCCCAGTCGACGGCGCAGCATCTGATAGCTCCGGCTCCAACATCATCAGACAATGAGCCAGATTTGCGGAGGAGCTCGACGCCGCCGAGTATCGGCGGGGGGCTGCTGCTCGACGCCCCGACGGCGCCACGCCGGAGGAGTTCAAGTCGCAGCTGCAACCGCCGCAAGAATATTCATGCACTACAACGAGACCGCCCTGACCAGACGGGCCCCCGTGGAAAGTCGGCGAAGCGGAGGTCCCGGGTAGACGATCTGCCGCTGTGCCTGAAAAGAAAGCATTGGTACACGAGCCGCGTCGACCTCTACCTCGACAACTACTTCAAGTGCCGCGACGAGGACCTACGAGCCTGGTGCAGCCTCGCGAAGTGCTGCTGACCGGCAAGGCCGCAGCCGAGCTTCGCTACGACGATCCCGACCTCAAGGACGAGGCTCATGGGCGCCGCGTTAAAGACGGAGTGCCCCGAATGGGCCGGGTTCGGCGTCTACGAGATGCTGTCCGCTAAGGGGCTCATGGATCTTCTGCGCCGCCGCCCTGGGATGCGACCAGTGGGCGCGCGCTGGGTGTTCAGCGGAAGGGGGGCCGAGCCTCGTGGAGGCCGGGCACGTCGTCCAGGGGTGCCAAGAGGACAGTTCGCAGATCAGGACAGACGCGCCATTTTGATCGTGCGCATCTCTACCTCACATTGCCCGAGGCTGCCCAGACTGGCTGGGACCTATCACCCTGCGACGCGATGACGGCCCACCCACCTCCAGTCGGACAACATCTGCTACCGCGGATGCTTGCCGAGAGCCCTCCGCCGGGGACTCAGCCGGACGAGGTCGTGATGGCTACAGGTGACATTCGCGGGGCCAGAGGCGCAGGGGGGCAGGGGTCCCTCTACGCCCAGAAGGTGTTCGGCGAGCACGGCTTGGCCGAGAGTGAGTCAGCTCGAAGAGGGGCTCGTTTTCTTTACGATGACAAGGGGCCTCGCCGCTATTGTTCTCTCCCACGTGGGTAGCATCCTGTCGCCAAGCACGGCGACTCCAGCGCCTGGAAGGTAGCGGTGGCTTCGCTGAAGAAGAAGAAGAAGCTCCACCTTAACAGGGTTATGGGCGCCATCAAATACTGCGGTCGAACCCCTCACCCCACCAATGACGAGTTCAGGGTGGCGCAGGCTGCCGCCGCCTCGCAGGTGGACAACGTCGAGCTCGGCACCGAAGGCATCTCCAATCGATGACGAAAGCCAGAACATCGTTTGTCTTCCGCATAAGTATCGAGCCACCGCCGCGTGCTCGGGCAACTGCTGTGGCCGGCAGCACAGACCCGCGTGAACATCGCTTGCCCGGTGGGTTCGTAGCTCGCCGTGCCATCGCTGCTGCCGTGGCCGACGCCTGGGCGCTCGACAAAACTGACGCGTGCGTGCGTTCGACGGCCAAGTCTGCCATCGTCCTGAGACGGAAGCTTGTTGATCTCCAGTCATGCGCGACTGCGTGCCTTAGCGACGCCGCGTTTGCCGACGTCGACGGTGTCGAGAGCCAGCGGCGCATGGCGATTGCCTTCGCGCGCCGACCGCGTGATGCGGTTGGGGGCAGCTGCGACCAGTGCTTGCCCGTTGCTTGGCATTTTGGCGCGGTCAGGAGGTCGCTGGCCTCTTGGCCGCGCTGCCGAGGCCTACAACCCGGAGATGCCGCCAATGGAGATCGACGCCGTGAGCCTCGAGATTCCAGGCGAGATCTACGGCGACAGCAACGGCCTCGTGACCCGCGTCGAGTCCGACGTGGGACAGTCTACGGACAGGCGCTGCCGCAACGCCACCTCGATGATCAAGGAGGCCGGCCATCGGAGCAGTTCCTGGCAGTTCAATGATCGCCAGCGCACTTACTATGATGATGGAGGCCAGTGCGCTGCCCTCGTTCTTCCGAGCCAGGGTGCGCGGCATTGGCGTCCGGCGCCCTAGCGCTGCTATGCCCGCATCCGTGCTGCTGACCTGCGTCGGGAAGGTCCAGGGCTAGCCTGCGCCATCGCTGCCCGCGCCCAGGCCGCGCGTGGGCCCTGCCGCCCATTGGTCTTACCAGGGCTATTGCATGTGGCTCGCGCTCTTCATCGGCACTTCCATCGGGGCCAGTCTTTTTTGCCGCCTTGGCGTTCGCGCTGCGCGTGAACGGATGCCCGGGCTTGCTGCCCCCGTCCGAGACGAAGGCCTGAGGCGCGATCATCCTGCGTGGGATGGGCGCTACCTCGGGCGCCGTCACAACGTCGCCAGCGCGACTGCTGCTTCGTCCTCGACAATGCGCCCGGCGAGACCGCCGCCTACTACCTCTCCCTTGGACGAGCCGATGATGATCCCCGAGATGGCCGCTATTCCAGCAGCATCCAGCTCAGCGAGTGCAGCGCCAGTCGTGGCCCTGCCGCCACAGACGGCACCATCAACTGCACCGACGATTGTTTCCAGCTCCAGTTCGGCCAGTATCGTTTCGTGGAATGGATCGACACAAACCGTGCCGTTCCTGGAGCTCAGTGGTTGCGCCCTTAGCGACACTAGTGATGTTCGCGTTGGCCACAATTCGCACAGCGGCCACATCTCGTGCCGAACCTGCTGGAAGCACTCTGCATGGCTTAAGAGAAACTGCTGCTGTTCCAGGACGCACGACTTCTCTTCGCTTCATTTGTTCTCCCACGTGGGATGTCCGGAGCCCTTGGAGACAGATCGCTGGACAACCGAACGTTGGCCGCGATGCCAGGCCGAGCCTCCAGAATCAAAGGGAGCGGAAGAACACGTGATACTGCGATGCAGAGTGTTCTGCGCCAGGCATTCCCTGAAGTAATTTCTTGTTGCAGAGTTTTCCGCATAACTCCGCGTTGCCAGCTATCTTTTGAGTGCACAGTGCTACCGTTTAAATGCGATGACGATTATTGTAGTGGCCTCCGGCCAATGCCGCCGATCCGGGGCGCTCCTGATGCTATTGTTGTTGAAATAGACGATGACGACGACAACGGACGACCAACGGTCGACGAGCGGGAAAATTACGACGACGACCGACGAAGGAGTTAATGACGACGAACCATCGACGACGACGACGACGACGACGACGACGACGACGGCGGCGACGACGACGACGACGACGACGACGACGACGACGACGACTGACGACGACGACGACGACGACGACGACGACGACGACGACGACGACGACGACGACGACTGACGGCGAACGGCTGCCGACGGCCGACGACCGACGATTGGTGACGGCGACGGGTGGAAGGTTCTTCGTTCATCGCTGTCGTTTGCGAGCAATGCCAAGTGAGACCGTGCACCTCTGGCCTGGCAGCACGCGAGTAAGCGCCTCTTGGGGCCTCTTGGTTCTTGGGGCTTCTTGGGGGCCTTTGGGGCCTCTTGGGGGCCTCTCGGGGTCCTGGGGGCCTCTTGGGGACCTCTCGGGGTCCTCTTGGGGGCCTCTTGGGGACCTCTCGGGGGTCTCAAGGGGCCCCTTGGGGGCGCCTCGGGGGCATCTTGGGGGCCCTTGGGGTCATCTTGGGGTGGAGGACTAGAAGGGTCCGTTCGGATTCACCCTCTTGAGGCCATCTTGGGGGCCTCTCGGGGTCGTCGTGGGGGGCCTCCAGGGCTATATTGGGGCCCTCTTGGACCGTCTTGGCTCCTCTTGGGGGCCTCTTGGGCTGTCTTGGGGCGATCTTGGGGGCCTCTTGGTCTGTCTTCGGCGCTCCTAAGACGGAGAAGGCGATAACGTTAAAATGCTTCAAAACCTATTCGCAACTTTATTATTGTACCCTCTTGGGGTCCTCTTGGGGGTCCTCTTGGGGTCTCCTTCAGGCGTCTTGGAGGCCTCTTGGGTCGTCCTCAGGCCATCTTGGGCGTCCAGGAGCGCTCTTGGGCCGTTTCGGGCGCCTCCTGGACCGTCTTGGTGGCCTCCTGGGACCCTTTTGGCCCGTCTTGGGGCGGTTTGGGATTCCCGGGGGGGGGAAGAAAGGGTGGACCCCATGAACCCCCCCCCCCCTCCCCCCCTACCCCAGGAGCGCTCTTGGGCCGTTTCGGGCGCCTCCTGGACCGTCTTGGTGGCCTCCTGGGCCCCTTTTGGCTCGCCTTGGGGCGGTTTGGGTATCCCTGGGGGGGGGGAAAGAAAACGTGGACCCGATGACCCCCCCCCTACCCCGGCAGAGCCCCCCCGGCCCCCCCCCCAGCAGAGCTGAAGCTCAGGTTGTAGCTTTCTTAAACTCACACGCCGGATCGGCGGATTTGTTCTTTGCTAACGTAGTTTACCAAGTTCATAAGGACCAGGATGCGCCACATAATTTGGTTCACAGGTTTGTGCAGTACATACAGTAATTGCCAGAGGCATCCTGCAGCAAACCGAGGTAGGCCGTTTGCCTACCCATGTCTGTGCCAATCGTTTCCGTTGCAACGAAATTTGCGCCATCGGCAATCTTACCATTGCCTGGCCGCTTTTGTCGCCGATAGCGCCGCGCAGGAGAACTGCGATTCCTATCTCTTCCTTTCTGCCTCGGCTTCTGTCTGGCCCCTCTGTCCCCCCCCGTGTCGTCGGCGCCCAAACATTGCAGGGTCTCAATTGAGCTGCGTTGCTTCGCCGCGTGAGTGCCAAGTAATGATCGATGATCTCCCATGTTTCGTCAGGGACCTCTGAGAAGCGTTCTCAGGGCCGTTTCAGGGCCCGCTCAGGACCATTTCGCGAGTCATTTAGGAGCCTCATGAGCCCCATCAAGAGAATCCCAGGACCTTCTTCGCAGCCTCTCAGGACCCTCTCAGCAACTTCCCCACTGCCTTCAAGAGTCCCTAAATAATTTCTCATGTTCCTCTCAGGATCTTTTCGGGGCCCTCTCAGGAGCTTTTCAAGAGCCTGTCTCGAGCCAGCCTCAAGTTTCTCAGGAACATCTCAGGAATTTTGCAGCAGTCTCTCAGGAGCCTCTGCTTCGGCCGCTGTCTGGCTGGAGAATAGAGGAGGGTGCCACTCAACATCTAGCTTTTTCATCCCAGTGTCCATAACATCGATATTTACATGTACTACAAGTGTAAAGACACACGTGTGGCTTCTCGTCTGGTGCTTCACTTGGCAGGTCGCCGATGGACGCACCATCGCTTTGTCATCCCATGGTCCTTATATCGTCAGTGCGGTGCGTTGCCATAAACATCTGTTAGTGCAGGGTTTTTTGGTCGACGCATATACACGCTCATGCACAGCTATGTATGTATATATATATATATATATAGCTATATCTATATACATTTATATAGATTTAGAAATGTAGGTTTAGATACACCTACACATGTATACGTCCACGTGCACACGTCTTGATACACCAATGCAAACACCAACACACGTTCTGCGCACGCGTGCTTCTATACATATGCATGTGCACACGTGCATATCTGATACATATATATATACACACCATATATATAGGTATATGTGTATGCGCCGATGATCATACACGTATGCATGCATACAGGTATGCATCTATGTCTGTATGCATGCATACGTGTATGCATGCATGTATGCATGTATGTTTGTTTGTATATATATATATACACATATGTATGCATGCATGTACGTATGCATGTACGTATGAACGTATATATGCAGACATGTATGTATGTATGTAGGTTCGTGCACGTATACAGGTATGTATGCATGTATGTATTTATGCATGCATGCATATGTACTCATGCATGCACGCATGTACGTATACATGTATGCCTGTGCACACGAATAGCTATGTGTATGCCTGTATGCATGCATATATGTAGGTATTTATGCATGCATGTGCGTATGTATGCACACGTGTATGTATGCATGCATGTATGAATGCATACGTGAATCAATGCATATACGTATGTATGTATGTATGTATGTATGTATGTATGTATGTATGTATGTATGTATGTATGTATGTATGTATGTACGCATGTAGGTATGCATGTATGTATGCATGCATGTATGCACGCATGTATGTATGTATGCATGTATGTATGAATGTATATATGTATGCGTGCACGCATGTACGTATGTATGTATACACATATATATATGCATGTGTGTGTATGTATGTATCTATGTATGCATGCATGCATGTATGTATGTATGCATGCATGTCTGTATGTATGTATGCAGGTATGTATGTATGTATGTATGTATGTATGTATGTATGTATGTAGGCAGGCAGGCTGGCAGGCAGGCAGGCAGGCAGGCAGGCAGGCAGGCAGGCAGGCAGGCAGGCAGGCAGGCATGTATGTATGTATGTATGTATGTATGTATGTATGTATGTATGTATGTTAAACACACACATACACACGTATATACATATACGTGCTCACGCCCTTATCGGGAATAGCATCGGCAAACCTCCGATTCGGCCCTTCCAGTCTTCCTAGAACGCCTTGGGAGAGCCTCGCGACGGCTCAGGACGCCCCGATGCAGGCAAGAGTGCTCCAAGACGGCCGGCGACTGCTTCTCGATAGCCCAAGAGACCCCCACGAGCGCCCAAGAGGTTCCCGAGACCGCCCGAGGCAGCTTCAAGGAAGGCCTCGATAGGCCCAAATGCGTGGAAAGGAAAATCAGTGATTTGTGCCTTCACGCTTTTTCGTTTCCGACATGCTTCCGAGGCTTCCGCATGATCCCCACGAGGACCCAAGATGCTCCCGAGAGGCACCCCAAGAGGCTCACAAGGCGCCCGAAAAGGCACCCACGAGGCCTCGAAGAGGCCTCCAAGACGCTCCAGAGAGCCCATCGGGCTGCAGCCGCCGGCTCCGCCTGGCCATCCCGCCCGCCCGCCCGCGCGCGTGCGCGGGTCCGTCTGGCAGGGGCCCGCACCGAGGCGGCGCGCGGTCGCGGCGGCATGGACGGCAGGCTGCTCGCCAAGCTCAGCCGGGTACATTCGTTCCTTTGGAAGGACGACATCAGCGAAACGTACAGCTGCACCGTCCCCGGCTTACATGGGCGGGTGGCCGTGAAGGTGTTCATCGGAGTGAATTTGCAGGGCTCGAAAGAGGCGCACTTGCTGAAAGACATCGAGCACCCAAACCTTACCCGCCTGTTGCAAGTCATTTCGTGCAAGCCCCTGTGCCTCGCTTACGAGATGTGCCTGGGCGGAACGCTGCGCTCTCTGCTGTATTGGGCAAGCAGCAAGACGGACGCTCCATCGGGCCAGCAGTCAGAGCTCACTTTGGACCACCGCTTGCAAGCGGTCGCCCAGACAGTCTCCGCCGTGGCGCACTTGCACAAGAAGGGTATCGTTCATTCTGCCGTGAGGCCCGACAACATCTTTCTCTCGCGCCCAGCGAGCCGAACTTCTCAGGGTATGGTCGTGCCAAAGGTGGTGTTGGGCGACGTGGGCTTGTCCAATTTCTTGGAAGACGAGGTCGGGCGAACCCCTTCACTCGGCTTCGTGAGCTACACGGCGCCAGAGGTGCTGATGCGAGCCTCATACGGCCTAGCCTCTGACGTGTTCTCATGCGGCGTGATGATGCACGAGGTATTGACAGGCATAGTGCCGTACAGTGACCTGAACGTCGCAAGCCATATTATAGTGCTGAAGGTATGTGCGGGCTTACGGCCGGACATCAGTCTCTTACACGCTTGTGGCGCGGCCAAGCCGCAGATAGCAAGCATTTTGGCAGCGACATGGGATGAAGACATTAAGATCAGGACGACATCGGAAGAGCTCGAGCAGACTCTCCTCGAGCTGATCGACACACGTTAGCAGGCCAGCCTGTAGACGAGGCGCGATCAGCACAGGAATCGGTAAGCCCGCGTCCCTTTGACAGCGTCTTGCTCGCCTGCCTGGACAGCCAATACCACCGTCGCTCGGTTTTGCGAGCGTCTCAGACCCCCTCGGCATTACTAGTAGAGTTTTTTTTTTCCTCTACCTCTCTCTATCTCTCTTGTTTGCCCTCCACCACGATGGCGATATGCCCGGGAAGGAGGATCCACCGGTAGTGGGGCAGCACTGCTGCTAGACAATTTCCGGTCACGCTTGTTCTGGGACCCGCCCCAGCAGCGAGAGGCGACCCTATCTGACCTAGCGTTTGCCGCGCAGCTCGGCTGTCTTTTTGCTGCAGCCGTTGGCATTGGCAAATGCTCAAGGCTGCTCCTGCGTTTTTTTGTCCATCTGCTCGGTTGGTGTTGAAAGCGCCCTGGGCGTTGACCTCGTTTTCCGCGTCCTCTTCTGGCGTTTGCCAATGCCGTTGAACACGCAGTGCCGTGCCCCAGTTGCCACACCTCACCTACTCCCCCATCCTGCGGCCGCGAGTCCAACGGGGCGCTCCGCGTACAGGGGAGACGACGCGTCCGCGCACCCTGGCGACCCGAAGCTCCCACTGCCCCGCGGCGTTCTGCACACGCGGAGGCGTTCCTTTCCATTTACCTCGGATTTGGAAGGAATCGGTTTTTCTGTGGCTGACCACCCTCCTGCTTGGGTTGGGTTCACGCCCGCCCGTGGGGAGCACACTTTCGATTGGTACGCGCCTGTCCAAAAAGCAGTGCACCGCCGCCCGCAGCCAGTCTTGTCGATAACTCAGGCGTGTGTGCACGTTCCAGATGCTAGTGTAGACGATTTGAAGGGAATTCTAGATTCTGCTAGCCATCCCCAGTGGCTTGGGTCGAGTCGACGACCGCTAATGGGAGGGTGCTGTCTGAATGAATCTTGCCGCGCCGACCATTTCTCGAGTGACACAGTCACATTCCGACGACCATGGAGCATGGAAAAAAAGGTCTTGTATGTATGCGAAGTTGCATGTGGGCTCAACGAGCTTGCGTTGTGACTTCTGCTGCGCGAGCGCCCTTCTTTTTCCATGGGGCGCAACACAGACGACAGGCAGAATTCTTGAGTAAGGCGCGCACGGTTGGGATGAAACGCGTCAATCCCCAAGGGCAGGAGGAGGCAGATGAGGAAGAGGATGAGGAGGAGGAGGAGGAGGAGGAGGAGGAGGAGGAGGAGGAGGGGGAGGAGGAGGAGGAGGAGGAGGAGGAGGAGGAGGAGGAGGAGGAGGAGGTGGGGGCGGCGGCGGAGGATGGCCATGATGTTACGTTCAGCTGAGGCGTGCCTTTTGCAGCAGCACTCTGCAGCCGGTTTGTCGCCCCGATGGAAGCTGGCCTGCGGCCTGATACGCACCCACCGTGTCGAGATGTTGGCCTGACTTGCGCCAGAACCTGAGCCAAGCGTGCGAAGCGCGCGCCTTTGTGCCCTCTGCCGCGTGCAGCCGGGGTGACGCCGAGGAGGTGTCAGGACCCGTTTTGGCGTTACGCAGGGACGTGTCAAGAAAGTTGGCCAGGTATCTGCTTTCGTGCCTCGTGAGCCTGTTATCCCCCATACGAATCACGTTCCCAGTCAATTTCTGGAAGGCCCGCGGTGGTGAGAAGAGGGTGTGGAGGAGGAGGAGCAGGAGGAGGAGCAGGAGGAGGAAGAGGAAGAGGAGGAGGAAGAGGAAGAGGAGGATGCTGCTGCTGCTGATGATGATGACGATGAGGATGAGAATGAGGATGAGGATGAGGATGAGGACGAGGATGAGGACGATGATGATGCTGATGAGGATGAGGATGAGGATGATGATGCTGATTGATGATGATGATGAGGATGAGGATGAGGATGAGGATGATGATGATGATGATGATGATGATGATGATGATGATGATGATGATGATGATCATGCTGATGATGATGATGATTATGATCATGATGATGATGATGATGATGATGAGGATGAGGATGAGGATGAGGATGAGGATGATGATGATGATGATGATGATGATGATGATGATGATGATGAGGATGAGGATGAGGATGAGGATGATGATGATGATGATGATGATGATGATGATGATGATGATGATGATGATGATGATGATGATGACGATGCTGCTGCTGCTGGAGGAGGAGCACGTGCAGCTTTTTGGGCCTCTTGGGAGCCATCTCGGGGTTTCTCGTTTAAGGGTCTCTCAGGGGCCTCTTGGTTTCCTCCACGACTGTTAGGGGGCCCGCTTGGGCCGTCTGAAGGGCCACCTTGGTCTGTCCTGGACCCTTGCTAGCCGTCTTGAGGGTCTTTGGAGCCATCTTGGAGCCCCATTTGGGCCCCCTCGGGACCCTCTTGAGTAGTCTTGGGGCCGTCCTGAGGGCCTCTTCGTCCTCGACCTTCTTTGGACCTTCGTGACATTCTTGTAGAACACACCTGGCCGTGTTGGCCTCCGGATGCCTGAAGAGGCGAAGGAAGCGCCTTTGGAGCCATCGGAAATTCAATAAAGTTTGGCCTCTGGAGGCCCTCTCGAAGGTCCTTTTCGGCCAGGGGTCCTATTGGGGCTTCTTGGGGGCCTCTTTAGCCGCAAAGAGGCCATCTTGGAACGTCTTCAGGCTCTCTAGGGCTATCTTGGCCTTTTGATGCCCTCTTCGGAGCGTCCCGGGACAGTTCGCGAGGCCTTCTGGACCGTCCTGGCCGCGCGGTGGCATCCCTATAGGAGTCTTGGGGCAACCTAGGGCGGCCAGGAATTTGAGAGACCCCTGTGGGTTGCTTCTCAGGATGCCGCGGGCCCCCTAGCAGACTCTGTTACAGGGGTGAGGGCTGGAGAGACAAAGGAGATAGGATCAGAGAGACAAGAGACAATCTGAAAGATAGCGCGATGACAGCAGGACAGCAGCGCAGCGTACACCCTCACAGCCTGGCAACCCCAGGGTGGCCCGCGGATGCATAGCCATGCTTATGTATGTATGTATGTATGTATGTATGTATGTATGTATGTATGTATGTGTGTATGTATGTATGTAGGTAGGTAGGTAGGTAGGTAGGTAGGTAGGTAGATAGGTATGTAGGTATCTATGGATATATGCATGCATGCATGTATATATGTATGTATACATGCACATATATATATGTATGGTTGTTTGTATGTATAACTATAGAGATGTATGTAATATATATATATATATATGTCTGTATGCATGCATGCATGCATGCATGTATGTATGTATGCATGTATGCATGTATGTATGTGTGTCTGTGTGTATCTATGTATGTATGCATGCATGTATGCATGCATTTATGTATGTATGCATGTATGTATATATAGATGTATATATATATATATATATATATGTATGTATGTATGTATGTATACATGTATGTATGTATGTATGTATGTATGTATGCGTGGATGTATGTATGTATGCATGCATGCATGCATGCATGCATGCATGCATGTATGTATGTATGTATGCATGCATGTATGTATGTGTATGTGTGTGTGTATGTGCGTGTATGTGTGTGTATGTGTGTATGTGTGTATGTGTGTATGTGTGTATGCGTGTATGTGTGTATGTATGTATGTATGCATGTATGTATGTAGGTATGTATGTATGTACGTACGTACGTACGTACGTATGTATGTATGTATGTATGTATGTATGTATGTATCTATGCATTCATGTGTATATGTATGCATGCATGCATGTCTGTCTGTCTGTCTGTCTGTCTGTCTGTCTGTCTGTCTGTCTGTCTGTCTGTATGTATGTATGTATGTATGTATGTATGTATGTACTCAATTGTGAATGTATGTATGCATGCATGCATACCTGTCTGTCCGTCCGTCCGTCCGTCCGTCTGTCTGCCTGCCTGCCTGTCTGTCTGTCTGTATGTATGTATGTATGTATGTATGTATGTATGTGTGTGTATGCATATATGTGTATATATATATATATATATATATATCCTGGGGGACGAGGACGGGGGGCCTGGGACCGCGACCTCGATGGCGCATGGGGGTACCTGGGCCTCTGGGGCGCCCCCGGGACGGCTCCCGAGGGCGCTGGAGGCCGCCAAACAGATCAAGAGGGCGCACAAGCCTCGAAATGTAGCTTGAAGACGCCGACGATGGCTCCAAGAGGGCTCCTGGGAGCCCCCGAGACAGCCCAAGAGGGCCCCAAGGGCCCTCCCAAGAGGGCCCCAAGAGGCAAAAATGGTTTTGTTCCCTTCGGAAAACGTGCATTTTTCAGGGATTCGCCTCTTGACCTTCCAGGGGGACGAAGACGGCCCGAGAGGCCGCCAGGATCGCCCCAAGACAGCCCAAGAGGGTTTCAAGACAGCCCAAAAGGGCCCCTGGCTAGCCGAAGAGGTCCCCAAGACGGCCCAAGAGGGACCCAGGACGGCCCCAAGCAGGGGCCCAGAGAGGATGCCCTACGAACATTTCAAGCCCTCCGCCCCCAGAGGTCCCAAGGAGGCCCCAAGAGGCCCCCAAAACGCCACCAGGAAGCCCCCAAAAAACCTGGCCCCCCAACAGCCCCCTGACCAGACGCCCTCAGGTACTCTTCCCGCTCCCGAAGCTTCCGGACCACTCTTCGCTTCCTGAGGACCGCAACGGGGCCCGGGACCGTCAGACATTTACGACGAAACACGGGGCCCATGGGAGTTTTTTTTTTTTTTTTTTTTTTTTTTTTTTTTTTTTTTTTTTTTTTTTTTCTCTCTATCTCTCTCTCTATATATATATATATATTTATTTATATTTATATATATATATATGTATATCGGAGTAGGCCCAGGCCGGTGCCGTACCCCCCATGGGGGTATTGGGGGGGTCCCAGGGCTCCCGGGACTGCCCGGGCTCGCTCCCAAGCACGCCACGACACGCCAAGAGGGCCCTAAAGATTGCCAAGACAGCACCAAGAGGCCCCAGACACGCCGAACAGGCCTCAGGACGGCCGACGACGCCGCCAAAACGCCCCAAGAACGCCTCCAGAGGCCCCTCCAAAGGGCCCCAGAAGCCGAAAATCATACATTTTCCGATGGTTTTGAAGCATATTTGCGCTCTCGCATGTTCCGCCCTCCCCACCGTCCCGGACGGCGTCAGAGGCCCTTCAGATCGCTCCAAGACGGCCGAAGAGGCTCCCAAGAAAGCCCAGAGACGGCCCAGGAGGCTCTCCAGATAGCTCAAGAGGGCCTCGAGAGCGCCCAAAGAGAGCCCCAAGAGCGACACAACAGGGCCCGAAGAGCGCGACATTTCAAGGTCTCCGGCCTGAGAGGCTCCTAGGACGCCCCCAGAGGCCATCAAGAGGCTCCCAATAAGCCCGCCCCGTGAGGCTCCCAAGAGGCCCCCTGGAAGCCCCAATAGCCCCCCCAAGGTGAAGAAGTGTTTTGTGCCGAAAGGGCTATGGATGCATATGCAATCAATGCAACTGCTGATGCTACAATACACTCACAGAATCATGAGCAGAGAGGGTATTTCAACACCCCTCCTCGCTACAAGCTGGACTGTACTCCAGATTGCAGCGCCTGACACGACTCTGTAGCCGTCTCAAGGTAGTGGAGCGTGGCGATCCGCCCAAGCTTAGTGTAGCGAAGCGCGCAGTAGCGAAGCTCAGTGCTGTGCGGGGCTACCCGCACTCAGAAAGGTTGCGGTGTTGAGCCGTCGCGGGGCTACCCGCAGATCAGCTCTGGCTGGTTGGGCGTCTCCGTGTCCACCACCCAGCAAGATCAGCGGGGCTACCCGCTACCACGTCGCAGCTCGTCAGCATACGAGGTGTTTCCCTGCTGCTGCCCTTCCGTCGCGGAAGTCGTGGCCAATGCTTTTCATGTGGCCGTCGATCTCTTTCCGCGATAGCGGTTTCGTCACTAGGTCTGAGCAGTTCTCTTTGGTCCGGATCTTTCCTAACGTCAGATGTCGCATGGCAATGCGTTCCTGGACCCACAGGTACCGAGTTTGGATGTGCTTCAGCTTGCCCACACCCCGCCGGGAAGAGAACCCCCGGGCGGCTGAGGAGTCAGAGACTACCCTCACGGTGGACGAAACGTTCCAATCGTCTAGAATACCTTTGATCCCGAGCCCTGTGCAAGCGCCTACGCTGATTGCGTAGTATTCGTTTTCTCCAGAAAAGACCGATAACTTGCAACAAGTTGCACCCGTGTTTCACGCAATGCCTCCCTATGAACGCCACCTGTCCGACTGTAGACCTCCTGGATATCTTATCCCCTGCGTTGTCTGAATCCACCATCACGAGGATCTTGACAGGTTCGCCAGCCGTGATACTTAGATCGCGCCTGTACGTCTGAACAACCCGCGGGCGACCTTTCAGATACCTCCCGAGTCTCTTTAGCCGAACCATGTCCACCTGCCGTGGAGACTGCATGTACTTCGCTAGATTCTTGACTGCATCACCGAGATCAGCTCTGTCAGGCGAAAGATATGCAGCTCGCATGGTGACGCTCCTGTAACGCTTCACCTCTTCACCTACGAGAAGAGGAGATGTCTCTCGTTCCTGCTCGTCTGCTTCCTCCTTCTTGAGTCCTGGTGTGTCCAGGGACTTCGCAGAACTTCCTCCTAAACCGAGCTCCCTCGCGATCATTTCTGCGTGTCGCGGGTCTGCTTCGATCTCGAACCTCTCGTCGCCGGGGCTGCCCGCGACCCTGAGCACCCTGTTTAAGAAGATCACTTCCTGCTCCTCTCCGGTGCCCAGCTTGAGGTTTCCTGTCACCTTCAGGTCATACTTAGACCTAAGCGTCTTCTCGATCTGGTCTAGCGCCGAATCATCACCTAGTGCACAAAAGTCATCTCCGTGTACTAACGAGCGGCAATCATTCCGACTGTTGTAGAACAGCGCTGGGTTGGCTCTGCCCGCCACGTGACCATCACTCTCTAACACCCCTGTGTAGTCGCGCTGCCAGATTGCTGACGCGTCTTGAGTCCCATACACGGACTTCTTTAGTAATCCACAGTGGATTCCGTCTTGCTCCTGCTCTGGGAGCTCTATGTACACAGGCCTCTCCGCCTTGCCATAGAAGTGAGCACGGGAGATGTCGAAGAATCGCATTCCGAGGGGCTGCCCTCTGGAACTGACCCTTTCCTGGACCATCCTGGCGCTAAGGATCTTCACCGCCTCCAGGGGCGGCATTGCCGAGAAGAGTAAGGCTGCCGGCAGCGCCCGGCCCTCTTCGCCTTTACCCCGCTTCTCGCGGACAATTATCCTCGATCTGTAGTTGGGTCGTTCGTTGTCGCCCTTGTTCGTGTCTATCCAAAGCAGCTTTATTGGATTGGCCCCGGTGACCTCCCTGCACTCCTGCAGTGGCCGTTTCTCGTACACCTCTTGCCGGTGCAACCAATCGGCCTCGCATTTGCGTGCCTCCCGAACCATCACAGGATCGAGCCAGCCGCCGTTGACATCATCCCAGTGACGCTCGCCGTCGTTCAGAAGCTCTCGGCTGGCTTCGAAAGGCTCTGGGCCGAGCGGGAGCGGTCCCCCCCTGTGGCCTCCGCCAACTCGCAGAGATGCCCTTCATCACGCATACTCGCTTTGACGGCCTTGAGAACACACCTGACCACCCCAGGAGGGAGATCTGGCGCACGCCTCGCCAAGCCACCAACCATCTGCACAGTACAGTGGCGTTCGGGGCGGGGCTGCCCGCTCACCGATCCAGCCTGGAGCTGCTCAGCCAGCTCTCCGACCAATCCTGGTAGATTCGTCATGAATCCGGTGGGTTCCCTAAGATAACGTACGCCACCATCTCGCGAACCCTCGTGGGCTGCACCATCCAAGCTCCACTTGCACACAGGTCCCTTTCCTCGTAAAACCGTCTGTTGCGCAAGAAATGCCTTGATCTGTTCATCATGCCAGGTCCTGGCGTCGTGTGGGTGTGCGTGAAGGAAGTACCTATTACGAGCCATCTGTCGACGATAGCTCTCGCAAGCTACCCACAAATGCTTCCGAGCTACATCCATGGCCTTGGCCAGAGCTGCGGGGTCCCTCTGGCGAGCACCACCCTGAAGAAGATGGAACGCAACACGCGGAGGCGACCCTATGAGAAGATAGGGGTCTTCACGTTCAAGTGCCCTGAACCAGTCAGCCACGTCTGAATCGTCACTGAAGTCCCAATGCGTTCCGTCGGGCTTCGGCGCCTCCATGCCTATACAGATTCCTGGTTTCATGCCCAGGGCGCCTCCGAGCGAGCATAATGAACGAAAGTGCGCCTGAAGCTCAGGCACATCTACGGCTCCCAGCTCTAGTGAGAGATGTGTGATCTCTTCCAGCTCAGAAGATGACAGATCAATGCTGTTACGCTTGAATGCTGATACAATATTAGTACGATATGCTATTCGAAGCGTTTCCTTGTCATACGAAAGCCTCCCAGCACCCACAGATCCTACTTCCATGCCTCGGTTGGGGGATCCAGCGGCGTCGCTGGCTGAGACTCCCGCCGGCGTTCCGCCCTCGCCGCCGGCTGCCGCGGGGCTACCCGCAAGCGGTGGCACGGGGGCGCCCGAACCGGCACTCGATGCTCCTGGCGTCCCGGCCCGGATCCTAAGTTGGACTGCTGGCGGCAGCTTGACATCATCATCCACCGTCTGTCCTGGAGCTTCCGCCGGCTTCCGCTTGAGCTCTGATTGGTTCCCAGGGCTCCTCTCTGCGCGTCGCCGCCCCGACGGTCGCTCTTCTGAGCCCGCCGGGGGCCCTCGAGACGCTCCGGCGTGCCCCGGCCTCGGTCCGATCCTCGCGGGGCTACCCGCCGAAGAGCTGCTGCCCTGCGCTGCTGACCTCCGCTCTCCTGCTGCTCCCGGCGGCATGATTCCTCCTCCTGGTGCCTCTTCTTCTCCTCCAACTGCTATTCCTCCTCCTCCTCCTTCTCCCCCTTCTGCAACTGCTCTTGCTACTCCTCGCCCTGGCTGCCCTTCGCGACGATCAGGGTGACGATGATGGATGAGAAGGGGACGAGGGGAGGGAGGATGGCGAGCGAGATTTTCCTCTGCGGCCTCCTGGTCTGGCCTCGGCTCCTGCCGAGCTGCCTGCGCCTCCACGCGGTGTCTCTGCGCGGGGTCTGCGCGGATCCTCTCGGCCATCCGCTCGGTGCACTGCTTTGTGTGCGCCACCCCAGCCGGCAGGTCTATAGCGACGCGCCCGCACGCCACGCACTCCGGCGTGGACCCGTACGCCTGCACGTCCCTCTTCAGGATGTACAGCTTCCTCGGCCCTGGAACTCCTCCTCCAGCGCCTCCTGCGCCTCCTGCGCGCTGCGCCACCGGCTGCTGCGGCGGCGGCGGCGGCACCGCCGCTGCGGGGCTACCCGCTGCAGCAGGCCTGGCCGAGGCGGAGCTCCCCGCGCCCGGCGCCATGTCCCAAGGCTTGCCCTTGAGGTCGTCGAAGAAGTCCGCCTTCCAGCGCTTCTCGACTGTCATCTTGTTGAAGGTCTTGGCTCGCACCACTCCGGCTGCCGTCAACACCATCAAGCTGCCGGTGCGCGCGTGGTGCCCGACGTAGATGCCCTCGACCATCTTGGGCGCAAAGCCGGAGCTCGGCTCTTCCTGCGCCACCCGGGCGTGGATGCGCTCCCCGAACTCAATCAGGGCCTTGTTCCAGCGCCTCCCGGTTCTCCTCTGCTCGGCCGTCCGGCCGTCGGCGCCCACCCTGTACCTCGACAGGCAGGCGGCCGCGTGCCTGGGAAGCCACGTCCAGACGTCATGCGTCCGAGGCAAGCGCTTCTGGAGTCTCTCCTCCAGCGCCTCCTTCAAGGACCTCATCGTCCGCTTGACCTCCCGCACAGCAACTTCGGCCTCTCCGTTGGCCTGATGGTCGCCGACAGGACTCTCCTGTGGCACCATTTCCACACGAGGCAACGCGTCGCCTGCAGCCGCCTTCAGCGCCACTAGGCTTGCCTCGTTGTCTGACTTGGATACGTACCGTTTCCATCCAAGCTCTTTGACACACCCAGCAAAGAATCTCACCGCGTAAGGATCAACTCCCTTGCTCGGGATTGCAGTCGCCATATAACACTTCGTCGGTCTGTCTCTCATGACAAGCATGGGCATTGTGGCGCTCTCGTCCCCATCATCATTCATGTACGCGTAGTCACAAGACATGACGGGGTCTGCGCCCTCGGGTTCCTCTTGGGCCCTGTGTTGCTCTCCAATGCCTCGTCCTGCTTGGCAATGCCGACACCACGATCGAAACTGCGTGTGCCCCATCGCGTAGTGGTCCTCGACCTCCTGCCGCGTCGGTGGGCGCGCAGATGCCCTATGGCGCTGCTCCTGCTGCTCGTCCGCCGCCTCGTCGTCTGGCACGCCTGGTGCCCCGACCGCCTCTGCGGCCGGCACCTCGGCAGGTGCGGGGCTGCCCGCTCCTGCCGGCGCTCCTTCCAGCGGACTTACAGACGAGGGTCCGGCCGCCCAAAACCCGGCTGCGGAGCTGCCCGCGTGCCTGGGTCCTCGAGCCCGGCGACCTCCGCCTGGTCATCTACTCGCATTTAGAAGTTGTACACGCCTCTCTCCTCGTACACCGGCAGGGGGGTCTCGTGGCCGTGCTTCTGCACCAACCTGCTCAGCTCCTGCTTGAGCTTCCTGCCGATGATGCCGTCGCGAGGGATGACGTAACCCCCGCCTTCCTCCAGCACGAGCAGCTGCCCTGCCCGAGCCACTTGCGAGGCAGAGGCCAGAACCTTGTGCACGTCTGTGAGCCGACCCGTGATGTTCCGCACCATCGAGTTCTCATCAGTGCACTGCAGCTTGACGCCTCCGTAGTCGGAGATCCTCTCCCCGCTCGCCGTGACGTAGCCCTTGTGGCTGCCGTCCTCGTGCTTCCCCTCGTGGCCCTCGAACCACTTCTGCGGGTACGCCGTAACGGCGGCTCCTGTGTCCAGGTTGAACTTCAGGTAGCCGTCGGCGCAGTGGCTGGCTGGGAACTTCGTGTCCAGAGCCCCCATGTCCAGCGCTCCCTGCTCGCCTTCCGGCTCGCCGCCGTCCTCGTGCTCTGTGTCCAGGGAGCTGGCGTGCTTGCCCTTGCCCTTGCCCTTCGCCTTGGCTGCGGGCTTCGCCTGGCCCTTCGGGCCAGCAGGCTTTTTCGTACGGCAGTCCTTGGCCTTGTGGCCCCACTTGCCACACCACCAGTTGTTGCAGTACCCTTCGAACGGAGCAGGTCTGGAGCTGTCAGCTTTGCCCCCTTGGGCCTTGCCCTTGCCGTCAGTGCCTTTGCCTTTGCCCTTACCTTTGCTTCCCTTGGAGTCGCCCTTGCCCTTCCAAGCAAGAGAGTCGACGCCCATGGGCTTGACCCCGGTATCCGCGTTGGCAGTCGGCATGCGGTCTCGCACGCTGATCCTGACCTGCTTTCCCGTTCTGGTTTCGTAGTACTGCACTACCTCGGCACGCACGTCGGCGTACTTCTTCAGCCTGGACGCGTTGAGCTACAAGTGTTTCTCCAGCTCCTCGGGCACCATGGCCTCCAAGGCCGAGGCAAGAAAGTCGTCCGCAATCTGTGCCTCGCCAAGTTTCTGCGCCTTGTTGTTGTAGCTGGTCACCATGGCCTCCCACGTCTGCAGCGCCGCCCCGAGCTCCTCGATCTTCACCTTGCTCGGTGACATGATCGCCCTCAGGAGTGTCCGGCGCCTCCCGCCGCTCAGCGAGTCAAAGCGTCGGTGCAGCAACCGCCAGGCTTCCAGGCCGTTTCCCGCGCTGCTCTGCACGATCGTCCATGCCTCGCCTTCTGTGGTGCTGGCAAGGACGGCCTCAAACTGCTGGTTGAGACCCCTCATCCCTTCGATGAAGTTCTCGTCTGCGCCTCCAAAATGGAGGTCCACGTCGTCAACGCTGAGAGGGTCGTCTTGGTCCAGGGCCCACTCCAGCGCACGACCCAGCAGAGGCTCTACACCGCACACATAGTCCTCTATCTTGCGGGTCCACTCCGGGAACCTGGATTCATCTCCTGTGAACGTCCATGGTTTCCCGATGGCCTTCTGGTCCACCAGCTGCGGCCTCTCGCGCCTCGCGAGGGCCTTCGTCTGCTCCGTGAGCACAGACACCAGTTGCTGCAGCACCTCAGTCTGTCCCGGCGCTGCTGCCGCCGCTGCTGCCGCGCCCGCCGCGGCGTGGCTCTGCTGAAGGGCTCCAATCTGGTTCTGTTGTTGGGTCACGGTGGTCTGAAGCTGCTGGTTCTCTGTCCGGAGCAACCGGAGTTGCTCTGTGACCTCCTGAAGCTGCGCCTGCACTGCCTGCAGCGCTGCCTCGGCCATCTCGTTCTTGGCTCAAGCCCTCTCTCTTGACCTTCCGGACGCTGTGCTCGTCCGAAGGCTGCTCCTGCTCGCGCCTGCGGGGCTGCCCGCAGCGCTTCGGCCTCGCGCAGAGCGACGTCCAGCCGCCCACTGGGCCTGGCGGAGGAGTCGGGCTACGCCTCTCTGCGTCAGCCCCTCCTTCTCCCCGTGGATCCAAGCGCTCGCGCCTCCCGCGCTGGCGCCTGGGCCGCTCCTCGCACGCCGATCGCGGGTGGTCCCGCGACCTACTCCCCGCTCGAGGCGGGGCCTCTGGCAGGGGCGGGGCTGCCCGCTCCTTGGTGTGCTGCCGGCGGTGCTGCCCGCCAGCAGAGGCCGCAGGCTGGGGCGGGGCTGCCCGCTCTCCAGCCACGCGGCGGAGTTGACCTCGTAGGATTCGTTCGAGACGTCGATGTTCAGATCGACGTTCACCTCTCGAGCGCTTCTTCGGCGGCATGCGAGGGCAGCAGCACCCTACGCTACCATGAAGAAGTGTTTTGTGCCGAAAGGGCTATGGATGCATATGCAATCAATGCAACTGCTGATGCTACAATACACTCACAGAATCATGAGCAGAGAGGGTATTTCAACACAAGGGCCCCCCAGGGAAGCCCCCTGCGGGTACCCAAGACGCCTCGGTAAATCGTATTTCCCAGACAGCTTTCCGGGAACATGATTCTTTGGGCTTCCGCCCACCGCCCGAACAAATCATGTTCCCGGAAAAAGCTTCCTCTCAACATGATTCTTGGGTTGCCGCCTTCTGCCCAAACCATGCTCCCAAAACGTCTGCCAGGAAAAAAAACCGAGAGTCCCTAGCAGCGCTGCCTGCCGCCACGCTCGGAAACACGTCAGGCCCTGAAGCCTCCGGAGGCGCCCAACGACACCCCAACAAATCATGTTCCCAGGAAGCCTTCCGGGAACATGATTTCTCAGGCTTCCGCCCCCGGCCCCAACCATGCGTCCGAAAATGCTTGCCGGGCAGCCCCCAAATGGGCCCTCATACACGCCATCATGTTACCAGAAAGCTCTCCGATAACATGATTCCTCAGGCTTCCGCTCCCCGCACGCAACACCTGTCCCAAAGCGCCTGACAAGCAGGACTCGCATGGGCCCTCAAGTACTTTCCTAGAAGCCCCACAAGATGCTGATAATGACGATGATGATAACGAAGGTGACGATGATGATGGTGATCGTGATGGTTGTGATGATGCTGACGACGATATCCACGACCACGCTGATGATGATGAGGAGGATGACGATGCGGAGGATAATGATGGTATGGATGTTGATGCTCATGATGATGTGTGTATCTCTATATATATGTGTGTGTATATATATATATATCGATCGGAGTAGGCCGTATCGGAGTAGGCCGAGGGGGGGGGGGCCTGTTCCTCCCACAGGTGCCCGCCGGGGCTTGTGGGTGGGGGGGGTTCAGAGCTCCCGAGGCGGCCCGGGCGCGGCCCGAAACAGGCCACGACAGGCTAAGGGGGTCCCGAGAGAGCCCAAGACGGTCCCAAGCGGCTCCGAAGACGCCCTAGATGCCCTCAAGACGGCCGACGAGGACTCCAACACGCTCTAGGACGGACCCTGGCAGGCAAAATTCATTCATTTTCCGAAGGATTTTGAAGGATTTTGGCGTTCTCGTTTTTCCCGCCCGACCTTTGCATTTTCTCTCCGCCCCCCCCTCCTGTCTGTGAAAGAGCCATGGCACGCGTGCCACTTGTTGGGGCACATCTCCTTCTTCTGCGAGGGCCTGGCCCCCTGAGGGAGTCGCGTGCTCAAGAAGCACGGGGAAGTCGTCAACCCACTTCTACTTTTTGGGGAGCACGTAACCCTAGTAAATTGGGATATCCAGCTTCCTGCGTCAAGTCTCGCCACCGTTCCGCCAACCCAGCACCTTTTGTGGCGATTGATAGGAAGCCGTAGCGCATGACGCATCGTGTTCCGAGGCTTGGGATATCCATGGCACGTGACATGCTCTTCAGCGTCGTTTATTTACTGTTTCGGATGCTTCTCTGTTAGGGTGACGATGAGGCGGAGGAGGGCCAGAGTAAGCTCAACATGTACCAGTCAATGATGGTGCAATGCATTCTCCCTTCCCAAGTTCTTTCCTTACAAGTCTATGTAAGCGTTCCTTTCCGCTGTATGACATGTTTATTCGAAACGCCAGCACCCAAGGGGCCTCCCATTCAGGCGATTGCCCCGTCTTGAAAAGGAATTGCTGGGCATTCTCCTGGTGCATCGTACAAAAGGCGAGACGGTACGATCACACATTTCAACAATGTGTCCAGCGAGATCCGTGTTCTGAAAAAAAAAACAAATGCTTTTCAATTGGTGTACCTGTTGCGCGGATGTGCACGTACGGTCATGCACTTTGCGGAATTCCCAGGTGAGGGCGCCATTTTGAAAGGGAAATGTTCTCCATCCGTGCAACTTTTACACCTGTTCGAGTCTTGTCTCCAAGATCGGATAACTATCAGGCGGAAACGGCATTTGGAAAGGAATCATTCTCCATCTTTGTAATCTATGCAAACGTTTAAAGCGAATGTGGGCGGCGCTCGGGCGACAACCCCATTCTGAAAAGGAACCGCCCTCTATCCTTGCGGCTACTGCAGACTTTCAGAACACATGTGCGCGGCTGCTGTTGCCTCGCAGACCCGCCGAGCCGCCGTGGGCACAGCTTCGCAGTCGGGGACCACCAACATAGATTCCCCAAGCGGTGCTTGCACTCAAGGGCTCTTGCTTGCGTCATTCTGGAATTGGATGGGCCCGTCGAGGATTTTCCACGTTGCCGACCGTGGCCTCCTCGTGGCCGCCTCGTGCGCTGGGCGGGTCGGGCGAGGTTGTGCCCCTTCACCGCCCGTGGCTCGTGGCTGCCTCGTGCGCTGCCAGGGTCTGGCGAGGGTTCGCCACGTGGCCGCTCGCGGCCGCTTCGTGGCTGCACCGTCCGTATAGCACATGACCCGCACAGCTTGCGCTCCACAGCTTGCACCTCTTGGCGCGTAGCATCAAGATTTCACCACATAGCTTACACCGTATGGCTCGCAGATCGTAGCTCACATCAGATATTCTGCACCTCAGCTCACACCACATCTACTGTATTGCACGGACTGCACAGCTTAGCTTGCACCACATAGCCTGCACCACAGCTCGCCACACATGTATTGCGTCACGTAGATTCCACTACACAATATACATCACATAACTCAGACCACATGGCTTGCACGACATAGTTTACGCTGCATAGCTCACAACACATATATTGCACCATATAAGTTGTGCCACATAGTTCACACTTCACAGCCCTACACCACATGGAAAAGATTTCATACATCACACTACATGGATTGCACATACACACTGCAATATCTCACTATTTGGGGTCTACGTTGTCAAGCATGTTGGTGTACTTTTGTATATGACGCACTGATCAACCAATGTCTCTTCGATACACGTCTGCAACAAGAGTCTCACAATCAAGAGCCCTCGCGAGCTTCTCACGAGACTTCCCAGGACCTTATGAGGTTCCGTGCAGGAGCGTCCCGATAGTTTTTTTTCAGAATTATCTTCCATGAGCGCCCCTAAGAGCTTCTCAATACCATTTAAGGAGCCTCTCGTGACCCTTTCAGGAGCCTCCCAGGAGCCTCCCGATAATCTCTCGTCAGCCTTTCAGGAGTCTCTCAGGACCCTCCTATATCTTCTCGAGGTCCTTGTGCGAGCCTCGAATGCCTTTCATGAGCCTCTCAGGACCCTGTCAATGGCCTTTCATCATTTTCTCAGGACTTTCTCAGGACCCTCTCAGGACCCTCTCAGGACCCTCTCAGGACCCTCTCAGGACCCCACTAGCCTCTCACCAGCCTCTTTTGAGAGCTTTTCAGGAGCCTCTCAGCACTCTCAGCAGCCTCTCAAGAGCCCCTGGGGATCCTCTCAGGACCCTTCTCAATAGCCTCTCATAACCCCCTCAACATCCTGCTATCAGGGTGCTTTGCTGGGACTGTCTCTCCGAGGCTCCAGTGAAGCAGAGGGCTGTGGCCATTTCGGGCTCAAGGGTGGGCGGCGCAGTGTCGCACGCCCAGCGCCACCTGCTGCCAGCGGGTTTGATGGCCAGCGTTCGCGGAGGACCGTGCCCTGGCAGCATTGCGGGCCGCGTGGGACCCTTCGCGGCGGGATGACTCGTCGCTGCGGAGACGACGCACCAGCACTGAGCCTCGCGGAGATCCAGCGGCTCGTCCGCGCCGCCTCCTCAGCGCTGCGCCTTGAGGTCGACGGCGACCCGGGCGGCAAGGGCCGGTACCTGGTGGCGTGCAGGCCCCTGCGAGCCGGAGAGGCCTTCCTGTCGGAGCGCCCCCTGTTCCGAGGCAGCACCGACGGGGCGCAGAGCCAGAAGGTGTACCTCGAGGACTTCGTGGCCCTCGCGGCTGGGCCCAAGGATCAGGCGGGGGACAGCTCCGACGAGGAGGGGGACCCCGCAGATGACCGCCTTCACCCCTGCAGCCCGCTCCTGGATTGCGTCGCTGGCGTGCTGTTGGAGAGGCGCAGGGCGTTCGGCGGGGAGGACGAGGCGCAGCGCGCCCGCGCCCTGCTGCGCCTGCGGCAGCTGGCCGCGCTGTGCCGGGCGGAGTCGGAGGAGCTGGTGCCCGAGGCGTGCGCGGCGGACATTTTCGGCGTCCTCCGCCCGGAGTTCCAGGGGCTCACCTCGGAGGACGAGGTGCGCGACCTCGTACACGCCATCAGCAGCAACCGCTTCGGGGGGGGCCTGAACCAGCTGGACCTGATGTTCACGGGCAGCATGTTCGAGCACTCTTGCACGCCGAACTGCTTTGTGGGCAGCTGGCGCGGAGCTGGGCAGGGCACGCCAGCGCCGCAGGTGGTCTCCTTCCGCGCGCTGCGCGACGTGGCGGAGGGCGAGGCCCTCAGCATCGACTACGTCCAGCTGCCAGACGCCTACCTCGCCGCCGCGGGGCGGGCGGCGGTGCTGGGGCCTTGGGGCTTCCAGTGCACCTGCCCCAGGTGCACGGATCTTCCCGAGCTGACCCGCGCCTTCCTCTGCGCTGCTTGCGGCGCCCCTGAGCTGTGCCCAGTGAGCCCGAGGCCAGGGGCGGAGCTCCGCTGCAGGGCCTGCGGCGTGCCCGCCGAGGCGGCCTATGCCGCGCGATGCCTTGCCGCGGAGGCCAGGGCGGGCGGAGGCTTCGCTCAGGCGGAGCCCACGGCGGAGCCCGAGGCGGAGCCGGATGACCGCTCCGATGTGCGGCTGCTGGGCCGCCACCACCACGCGGTCTTCGAGGTGGTCTGGGCGCACGTCTCGCTGGGCCCCGTGGGCAACCCAGAGGGCACGAGCTCTTACAAGGGCGCGCTGGAGGCACTGATCCAGAGCGTTTCAAGGCTCTATGGCGACCCGTGCCACCCCCAGCTGCTGGATCTCTACCATGCCATGGCTGAGCTCCACGAGGGCAACCTTGAAGGTCAGCGCCGCTGGCTGGACTTCGAGCGTGGTGTGATCAAGCGGTGCTACCCAGAGGAGATCGAAAAGCAAGATCAGGAGATTTTGGCGATGGTGCAAGGCCGCCCGCCGTTCGCGCCTGAGGCGCCGGTGGTGCCGGCGGCCAGCGGACACGCGGATGGGCCGCCTGGGGTGCAGCTCAGCGCGCTGGACTGAGAGCTTCGCGCGCGCGCGCGCCAGCAGAGCTCGGCGTGCTGGTGATCTGCACAGCAGAGCCAGCGCAGCCACGAGTTGGAGGCCCAAGAAAACTCAACTGGGGACGTATAGAGTCCACCCAAGGCGTTTTGGTAGCACTGGGCAGACGACGTCGTATGTTGGATCCCCGAATCGCCCAGGGAGGCGACGTCTAGTTTGTATCAGCGTGGAGCGTCGCTCGAAATGTTGCAACAGTTCTACCATACGATTCAAATGTTGCGACAGTTCTACGCTTGGCAGCGCCCAGGGAGGCGACCGTTTTCTGGTTTGGATCTGCGTGGCACATCACCCCGCTGGACTCCCCAGGGGCACAGTAAGTGCCCACAACTCTACGCTTGACAGCTTAGGCCCCCTTGTCGCGCCTCTGTGTTGGTTTCTGTCGAAGCCCCAGGAATGGCAGCACTTCTACGCCTGAGTCTGGGAGCGCCCGGGGAAGCGAAGTCTAGCTGGTAGCTTGGGTGTCCGTGTCGCGCCGCTCAGCTAGACTTGGACCCCCGCAGGACGTCGCTTCACTGGACTCCCCAGGGACTCGGGAAGCAGCAGCTGCTTCACGTCCTGGAGCACCCCCTGGAGCGATGGTTAGTTTTCCGGGCTCGAGCCAATCTGTGTTTCGGCGATGTCGTTGACCGTTTCCGTTTTGATTTGGTTTTGCACCCGAGGCGTACCGAAGACAGAGTGAGGGACAACAAAAAACAAAACGAACACGGAAATCATTGTTTAGGTTTGGGTCGGTGTCGAGCTGCTCCGCTGGATAACCACAGGCTCAGGAAATAGCGACGGTTCCTCGTCTGGCAGGTCCCAGGGAAGCGAGGTTTGGTTTGAGTACCCCGTGTCACACCGCCCCGCTGGACTCGTAAGAGGCCCATGAAGTGGCGACATCTTCACGTTCGGTAGCAACGGGGCAGGCAAGGTATCCGAGATGTAATTCGTTTGGGTGCCTTCATCGCACCGCCCCGCAGGACTCCCATTGTATCCAGGGCTGGCGACAGTGCTACAAATTCTTCACGCTTCGCATATCCCCATCAGTCCGTTCAGGAACGTTGCCCAGAGAGCTGACGGGAACAGGGACGAAGAGACACATCTAGTACAACAAAGCGGGCAACCAGGGTGAACAGAGAGATCTTTGGGAGCAAGGGGGTGGCCTTGGAGGGCCCCTTCGGGCCATTCCGAGCAACCGGCCAGGGGAAGCCAGTATGAGCCCTGCACGCAGCGGAAGCCCACAAAGGCCATCTAGGGGAAGCCACCAAGAGCACGGAGACGCAGGGGGAGTGGAGAAAGAAGGATGGAAAGAGGAGCACCATGCCCTGCTCGAAGCAAGGAGAAAACGCAGGAGGTTTAAAGGAAAAGAGCAATGTACACCGCGTGTCGACCTCCCCCTCACGGACCCCTGAGGACATGGCAGGCCACGGCCGCTGGGCTGCACAGCCCGAAAGGTGAGTAGCCGCTCCTGGCATTCGGCCTCGCGCGGTGCGTTGCACGCGCACCGATGGCGTTCGGTAGCAAATCATGGGAGCCTGGTATACCCTCTTGATTCCGTCTTGAGCGTCGACTGGCGTCGATTGGCGCCTGGGCGTCGACGAGGTGGCGCCGATCTAGCCTCGGCTGGCGTCGACTAGCGTCGATTCAGCGCCGACTACCGTCGACCCGCAGGAGCCGACGAGCTGGCACGGCAGGCTCCCGCGAGCTGCCACCGAGCGGGCGGACTCTTCCGCCGTGCCCTGCGAGCAGCCGCCTCTCCTGCTGCGAGGGCGACGGCCCGCTCGGGCCCTCGGACGCCGCTCGGCGACCGCCTCGGCGACCGCCCGTAGCCGCTCGGCCCGAGCGCCTGGCGCGATGGTCTCGCCAGCCTCTCGGCTGCAGGATGGTCGCTGCAGGCTTCGCTCACACCGTGCTGCTGAGGAGCGACGGGACGGCCACGGCCTGCGGCGAGAACGCCGAGGGGCAGTGCGACGTGCCCGCGCTGGGCCGAGGCCTGGCGTACATGCAGGTCGCTGCGGGCGCCTATCACACGGTGCTGCTGAGGAGCGACGGGACGGCGGCGGCCTGTGGCCAGAACTTCGACGGGCGGTGCGGCGTTCCGGCGTTGGGCGGAGGCCTGACTTACACGCAGGTCGTTGCCGGCGTCGCGCATACCATGCTGCTGAGGAGCGACGGGACAGTTGCGGCCTGCGGTGGCAACTCTGACGGGCAGTGCGATGTCCCCGTGCTGAGCGGAGGCTTGACATACACGCAGGTCACCGCGGGTGCGTATCACACGGTGCTGCTCAGGAGCGATGGGACAGCCGCGGCTTACGGCCGGAATGACGACGGGCAGTGCAATGTTCCAGTGCTGGGTGAAGGCCTGATTTACGCGCAGGTCGCTGCGGGTCACGCTCACACTGTGCTGCTGAGGAGCGACGGAGCAGCAATCGCCTGTGGGGGTAATTCAGATGGGCAGTGCGACGTCCCAGCGTTGTGTGGAGGCCTAACATACAAGCGAGTGGCTGCAGGTGCCTATCACACGGTGCTGCTGAGGGGCGACGGGGCAGCCGCGGCCTGCGGCCAGAACTTCGACGGGCGGTGCGACGTCCCCGCGCTGGACGGAGGCCTGGCTTACACGCATGTTGCCGCGGGTCACGTTCACACCGTGCTACTGAGGAGCGACGGGACAGTTGCGACCTGCGGTCGCAATTTCGACGGGCAGTGCGACGTCCCATCCCTTCGGACCCGATGGACAGACTGGCTGCCGTGGCGGCCTGCGCGTCTCCGGTACGTGGCTTGCTCCTCGCCGCCGCATGTGTTGCCGATGCTGGTGCTGCAGGCGTCCTTCGACGGAGCTTCGGTACAGTTCGCGACGCTTGGCGGGGAGGAGTTCGACCGCATCCAGGCGGCGCCCGAAGATCGCTTGGCGGACGTTCGCGCTCGACTGATGGCTGGCCGCCTCTCGCAAATGCTGGGCTTCACGTTCTCCGCGGCCGACGCCGTCCTGCCCAGGGGCGCGCTCCTGAGCGAGGCCCCTGGCGGGGAGACCTGCGCTGGCGCGTTTGGGCGAGTCGATGACGGCTGATTGCCGAGCGTACAAGGTGAGCGTCTCTCTCTCTCTCTCTGTACCTGCGCCTCTCTTTCTATGCGTCTATTTGTGTATGTGTCTGCGTGTCTGTGTCTGTCTGTGTGCTTCTGTGTCTGCGTCTGATTGTTTGAGCCCGCCTCTGCTTCGGAGCGTCTCTGTCGCCGCCGACCAAAAGAGTGTGACTGTCTGTTTGTTTGTCCTTCTCTCTCCCTTGCTCTCTTTCTGTCCCACGGATGTGTGTGTGTGTGTGTGGCTGCACACGCCGACCTCATGCACCCTGTTGCAAGGTCGCACAATCCCTCACTTGCACGCGGCAAGGGCGGTGGCGTTGCTCTGTCGCGTGTGCCTTGCGTGCACGCACCGCCACCAAGTTGGCTGGTCTGACAGTCTTACAGTTGTTTTTCGTTGCTGGCCCTTTTGAGGCTTCCATTTGCACCAGACTACTGCTTGCGCTTCAAACTACCCGCGTCGAGCTTACGTTCCTCGTTTTTTTTGGCCGCTGCACTATGGCATTGCAGCGCGTTCGACGAAGTTCGTTCGCAATGTGCACCTCCACCTGCCGACCGTGCCTGCGGTCACCCTGCGCCGCCGACTGAGAAGTGTGTGTGGCTCCACGCTGGCGCTTCGGCCGCGCGCGATGCTGCCTCATGCCTGGCCCGCCGCGCCAGGCCCGCCGCGCTGGAGAGGCGCGCGCGCCACCGCCGCTCCCGCCGCTTCCTGCTGGCGGCCAGCTCTGCGGCGACGGCCCGGACCCCGCCCACGGCCCGCCGGCCAGCGGCGTCTGGCCAGCGGTGAGCCGCGGCGCGGCTCCCAAGCCCGACTCGGACTGTAACCCCCAGAGATCCAACGCATTGAAAAAATCAAGGCGGAGTTTTTTGTCAAATTTCGGCCCCAAGGGGCCCTCGCCGGGCCTCGGGGCCGTCAAAAA
>CAUYUJ010001820.1:88281-90781 GCA_963575745.1 Prorocentrum cordatum
TATAGAGAGAAGATAAGATTGAAAGAGAAAGAGAGAGAGAGAGAGAGAGATAGAGGGAGAGAGAGAGAGAGAGAGACAGAAAGAGAGTGGGAGTTTGGAGGAAGGGGGATGTAGTGACCAGATGGGAGCGCGCAACAGAAAGGCATGCGGCGGGGCAGGTGTGAAGACGTAGACAGGGGTTGACGACGTGGCGCGCGTGAAGATGAGGACGTAGACAGGGGGGGGAAGGCGAGGTGGCCGCGGGGGGAGGAGCAGGACTACGACAGGATGGGGAGCTCGAAGGAGTTGAAAAGGAGAGCGTGTGATGAATGTCGGAAGGCGTCCTCGCAGTGGGAGGACAGCAGAACGGGGGGATTGGATCGCAAAGTCGTGCCGCGAGTCGGAGTGCCAGCCAGGTGGCACCAAGGAGGAAAAAAAGAGCAAGGAGCAGAAGAAGCAGGAGAAGAGGGAGGCCAAGGTGGCAAAGAAGCTGGCAAAGAAGCTGAAGAAGGAGCGTAAGCTGCAGAAGGACATCGATAAAGCGAGGAAGGACCTCAAGAAAGCGAAGAAGATGCTCTCGGGGGGCCGAAGTCCAGGCAAGAAGAGGACCCTCTCTCCTCCCTGTTTGTCCATCAAGACCCTGTTTCCTCCTCCCTCCTCCTCCTCCTCCTCCTCCTCCTCCTCTTCCTCCCTTTTCTCCCCGTCCCTCACTCCCTCGTCCTCTTCCTCCTGCATCCCGTTTCCCCATAAGTATCTTCCCCGTGTCGCACCACCAGACGTGCCCGCAGGCCAGGCCGGGCGTGTGCTGCTTGAGAACCCCCTTACCGTTCATGACCCTGGAGCAGGAACTCCACCAGCTTCAAGGACAGAGGGTCGGCCGTTCTCAAAATGCGGCTCTCGCCCTCGCGCCACGCGCATTCGTCTTAAAACGCTGCAGCGGTCACCATGACGGAGGGCGGTCCCTCTTCACTGGGGCTCTCGCTCGAGCCTCCCCCGAGCATGGGGGAGCACTGGGGGCCCGAGTCTGCCCCACAGCTGCGCGGCTGGAGGGCGCTTCCTTGGCGAGACAGGGCCGATCGGATGCTTTGCTCAACTTTGCACTCCCGCCTTTTCGCATGCGCGCCATCGCTGGCCAGAAGAGTCACTGCAGGTTGTTTTCGAAACGGGGCTCTCGCCTGAGCGGCAGGATCTCAGGGTGCTCGTCTTTCCAGGGGGCGCTCTCTGGTAGAAGAGGGAAGGCTTGCCGGGGCTTGTGAGGGGTGGACCTGGGGCGGGAGGGCGTATTGCAGCACCGTTGACGCATCATGGATTTACTCAGGTCCTCCTCCTCCTCCTCCGCCTCCTCTTCCTCCTCCTCCGTCCTCCTCGTGTCTCCTCCTCCGTCCGTCCTCCTCCGTCTGTCCTCCTCCGTCCGTCCTTCCTCCTCCTCCTCCTCCTCCTCCTCTTTCTCCTCCTCCTCCTCCTCCACCTCCGTCCTCCTCTCTCCCGCTCCTCGTCCGTCCTCCCCCCGTCGTCCTCCTTCGTCGTCCTCCCCCCCCGTCCTCAGCACTCTTCTCCCTCCGGTCCTCCAGCCAGGAAGCGCGCCGACTTCGCCTGGCAGTCCGGGAGCAGCAGCGGCAGCTCGAGCTGAGCGACCAGCGGCGCGTCTCCGTTCCCCGGGCCGCCGAGGCAACGACGACGGCGCAGGCTCATCTGTTTCGACGTCGACGCGAACCAGCAGCCCAAGGGGGGTCTCTCTTGACGCGCTGCTGCCGAGGCATCGACCAACAAGGCCTGGCAGTGGGGTTGAATGTGATGGTGATGAGGAGGATGGGGGGAGGGGGGAGGACAGAGGGGGAAGGGGAGAGGAGGTGCTGACCTTCCAGGCTATGCCTTGAAGGAGGAGGAGGAGGAGGAGGAGGAGGAGGAGGAGGAGGAGGAGGAGGGGGAGGAGGAGGACGAGGAGGAGGAGGAGGAGGAGGAGGAGGAGGAGGAGGAGGAGGAGAAGAAAGGAGAAAGGAGAAAGGAGGAAGCATAGGGGAGGAGACGTGAGAGAGGAGGAAGGGGAGAGGAGGAGAAGGAGGAAGGAGAGAGGAGGAGAGGGGGAGGGGGGGGGGAGGATAGATCGGATCGGATCGACCATCCACGAAAGCAGGGTGCACGACCGTGACAGCCAGGGGGGTGCAGCATGAAATGTAGCACCACAGCCCAAGCTGCTCGCATTGCGAGCTGAGGAGGAAGGAGGAGGAAGGAGAGAGGGGGAGCCGACCTTCAAGGCTATGCGTGCAGCGCCCATCCACGAGCAGGAGTGACCAGACCTGGCCGCCTGGTTCACAGATAGGGGATATGCAGAATGAGGCGCGACATTGTGCGAAGAGCGTCTTGCTCTTTGGCCTCGCAGAACAAGAGACATTCGCAGGCCCTTCATGCTCGTCCCGTTCTTCTTCCTTTTCTTCCTCACTCTTCCGTCCTCGTTCCTCCTCCTCCTCCTCCTCCTCCTCCGGCTCAGTCCATCAGGCGCGCCCCGCAGCTCCAATCGCTG
>CAUYUJ010001821.1:0-15696 GCA_963575745.1 Prorocentrum cordatum
AGTCGTAGTCGTAGTCGTAGTCGTAGTAGTAGTAGTAGTAGTAGTAGTAGTAGTAGTAGTAGTAGTAGTAGTAGTAGTAGCAGTAGTAGCAGCAGCAGCAGCAGCAGTAGTAGTAGTAGTAGTAGTAGTAGTAGTAGTAGGAGGAGGAGGAGGAGGAGGAGGAGGAGGAGGAGGCGGATGAGGAGGAGGAGGATGAGTGCGATCTTGTTTTGCCTGCGACAGGCCATTCACAATAAGTTGGTAGGCGAGGCTGCATTTGGGCCGTGCAACCTGGCCGACCCGTGATCGCTGATACCCAAGCCCGCGCTTGACCGTGATATCGCAACAGTTGGGGTGACGCCCACGGGAAATCTGAGACCATGCAGTCATCGCCTCCCCCGCACTCTGCGGGGTAGTCCTGCACGTCTCCAAAAGGTTCTTGGCCCGATCGTGGCAATCAGGCCCTGCAGCGAATACCCTCAGTGAGCCGAGACACCTTAGAACACTCGAGAGCGACGCTCCGATGGCCACCACCCTCGAGGACCGTAGGGTCTCTGGAAGCAGCACTTGCCGCTGTGCCCACCCTGCAAGCAGAAGGCCGACACGCTTCCGTTCCCAAATCCACACCAGACCAGCTTGGCCTGGGTAAGTGACGTGCTGCCTTTGCTGGTGCACATCGGGAGTCCAGTAAGTAGCGTAACCCGAGAGAAACGCAGTGGGCGTGCCATTGACCGCATAAGTCTGAGAACGTCGCCTAGACTGAGATGGCTGATCGGGGGTATGCCACAAAGACATTGGAACGCGTGAAGCTTGGGCGTGCCGCCAACGTGGACGAACCTATTGAGCTGTCGATGGCTACGTAGGAGGAGGTCACTCTGAACAACCTGGTGTTTCGTATTCTGGAATGCGCCCGCCTGTTTGGCGAGCGGTTGGAACCTGAGTCACCATCGCCGCGTGGAGCGTTGCACCAGGTGTCGGCAGACAGCGACTTGTTAAGAACATGAGATGCCCAAGACTGCGTTGAAGAATCGTATGCAGAGGTCCGATATCATCCCTCCTGTGACCTATTCCCTAAGACGGCCTGCGAGTCCTTTATGACGCGTCCGACGGAAGTATTTCTTCCAACGCAGTTGCCCGCCGAACTGAGCAGGGTGTAGACCACCGAAATCAGGTAGATCTCGCCATGCACAGTGGGACAGGAAGACGCTTGTCTGGTCCATGCGAAGGGCCGACCATCTTACTGTTTCCAAGTTGGGAGAGGTGAAGTTTGAAACGCGTCGTGTAGCCATATTAATGCCGACACTGTCAGGATGTTTGCGATCGCCGAGAAGAGAATATGCCCCTGGATGAGTGGCTTGGTCCCATCCTGGAAGAGGAAGTGGCCTAGATGAGATATAACGTACGGCAAGGACGGGAGTCCCGTCGAAGAAAGTAAAAGAGACCATACGACTCCACCAACGCTCAAAGCCGTTACTCAAATCGAAGCCCAGGTACTGGAGGCAATACTTCTGCAGTTTATTGTTTAGCCACTGCAGTGTCAGGTGTGCACTTCGACGGGCGAGAAAGCTCAAACCGTGCACGATGGAGGCCTTCAGGATTTTCTTAGGGCAGCATCTTCTATTGGACACTGCATAAACACCCAGAGAAGCGTGAGCAATCTTGACCACTCTGGTTGCGCCGATGTCTGGACTAGCATCCCCAGCAGTCGTCCTGCCTATCCAATTCGAGCAATCTATCGAAGAAGGACGAGTTGGGGTCGCGATGCGGGTCGTACCGTGGGTGGTAGTACGTGTAGCTGACCGAGGGCGCCACCGACGGCGAAGGCGAAGTTTCAAGATAATCGTCTGCTAGTGCCTGGTTCTCGATCGCTAGCGATGGCGACGGTAGTGGAGTCCTCGTGGCCCATACCATGTGCAGGTACACGGTCTGGGCGCGGTCGACCAAACGACGTCGCCACACTTCTCTCGAGATCGACGTAAGCCATATCATGTATCAGTCGTTCGCCGTGAGAACGACCCTTATCCATGCGAAGAATCTGTCGGAGATGGCCAGCACACGATTCATGATGCCAAATGCGCAGCCCAAGGCGTCGAAGAGCACGATAACCACGATCACAAGTCTGTATATGGAGGGCAGCTGCACACAATCGGAGATGCCCGAGTCCACGGTCACACTGTTGTCCCGAGAAGCCTGGCATGTGAGCGGTGATGTGGAGGATACGCAGGTTAGAATCCGGCGCGTCGTTCGCACCCTGTTCTCTCTGGCCAAGGAAGGGAGGAAGGGAGGAAGGAAGGACGGAAAGACGTTGGAGAAGCAACCACTTAGGAAGAGGAGGAGACGAGGAGGAGGAGGAGGAGGAGGAGGAGGAGGAGGAGGAGGAGGAGGAGGAGGAGGAGGAGGAGGAGGAGGAGGAGGAGGAGGAGGAGGAGGAGGAGGAGGAGGAGGAGGAGGAGGCGTGGTAGTCTGCCCTGGTGCCTATGAACGCCGCGTGGGGCACCAGGGCCTCCTCGCACCGAGCCCAGAGCACGGAGACGGGCGCGGGCGCACGGGCGGGAACGAGGAAGAAGGACGAGCTGTCCATGGTCCCTACTTCCTCAAACAGACGAGGTGCTTCCTCAGCAGTGGGGGAGGGGAAGGAAGAAGGAAGAGGGACGAACTGCTTCCTCAGCAGAGGGGGGGGGGAGAGCCCAAGCTCAGGGGGTGGGTGGCGAAAGTCTCGTTGACCTGGCCACTCCCCCGCCTCACCCTGGGCCAACCCCCCAGCCACTCTCCCGAACATCCGCCCGATCCTGGCAGCGGGGGACGAGGAGCAGGAGGGGGACGAGGAGGAGGGGAGGAGGAGGAGGGGGAGGAGCAGGTGGAGGAGGAGGAGGAGGAGGAGAGGAGGAGGAGGAGGAGGAGGAGGAGGAGGAGGGAGGAGGAGGAGGAGGAGGGAGGGAGGTGGAGGGGAGAAGGGAGGAGGAGGAGGAGGAGGAGGAGGAGGAGGAGGAGGAGGAGGAGGAGGAGGAGTAGTAGGAGGAGGAGGAGGAGGAGGGAGGAGGAGGAGGAGGATCAGATAAAACACGACTGTGGGCCCGCAACTCTCGTTCTGTCTCTGGAAGGCGGCAGCGGGCAGCGGCAGCAACGGGGCAGGGGGACCTGTCAGAGTACCTGCGTTCGACGCGGGCCGAAAATGTATGGAGCGTTTAAATCAAGGGGTTACGAGTTAAATAACAAAATCGTTCAAATCAGAGAGTGCGTCGGACGACAATAAGTTGCCATGAAGATCGAGCAGGGCCCAGCGGACACTGACGGACCGAGAAGCTGGATCCCATGGACACGCGCATCGACGAGTGGGATGCGAGCGAACCCTAAGACAGCGAGGGGCAGCAAGGCCCAGAGGCCCATTCAAGTACAGCCCAGGGGCCGAGGCGGGCGAGAAGAGCCGGGAGGCAGGACGCGAGTGACGCGAGGGGAGCGAGGGCACGGGCAGCAGCAGCGCAGGGCCCCCCCGGGGCCGGCGGCTGCGGTGCGATCGTGGGCTCGCCCCGCCGCGCGAGCTGCAAGTCTGGAGGGCAAGGGGCCCGAGGGCGCCCTTCTCCCACGCCTGCTGCTCCTCCTCCTCCTCCTCCTCCTCCTCCTCCTCCTCCTCCTCCTCCTCCTCCTCGTCCTCCTCCAACTCCTCCTCCTCCCCCCTCCCACTCCCCCTCCTATTCCTCCTCCTCCTCCTCCTCCTCCTCCTCCTGCCCCTCCTCCTCCTCCTCCTATTTCTCCTCCGGAGGCTCCAGGGCGACGGGGCTGCGCGCGCCGGAGTGCCGGAGGTTCCGGCGTCGGCGCGGGGCCATGGCGTCGCCGCCCGCCGCGGCGTGAGGCGCGGGGGCGCGGAGAGGCTTTCCTCAACTTGTCCACGTCGTCGTCGTCGTCGTCGTCGTCGTCCTCGCTTTTGTCCTCCCCCACGTCCCCCTCTTGCCTTCCACCTCCCTCCCTCCCCCTCTCCCCTCGACCTCCCCCCCACCCCCTTATCCGCGTTCCCCGTCCTCTTCCTTCTCCTCTGCCTCGACCCCCTCCTCGCCTCCGTGCCCCCCCTGCTGATCCCACACCCCCCTTGCCTCCCCCCTCCTCTCCCCCCACGTTCCTCCACATCCTCCACCGTCTTCGCCCTCAGCCTCCTTCCCTCGCCCGTCCTTCATCTTCCTCGTCATCCTGCTCTTTCACCTCTCTCTCCTGCTGCTCCTCCTCCTCCTCGTCCTCGCCCCCTCTCCCTCCTCACTGGGTGGCCGCCCGGGCCAGACGCGTGAGGCCGAGTTCGAGACTGCCCGCGCACCAGCCTGGAACCGTCTTCCCTCTCCCTCCCTCCCTCTATCCCTCCTTCTCCCCCCCATCTCTCGCCCCCCCCCACCTCTCCCCCCTCTATCGCGCTCTTCCTCCCTCCCCCGTCCCTCTCTCCCTCTTCCTTCTCCCTCCCTCACCCCCTCCCTCCCCCTCCCTCCCCTTCCGGCGGCGCGCAGAAGGCGTTAGGGTCAGGCTGTCGGGCTTTCCAAATGAGGTCTTCCGCACCTTCGCCGCGGGTGGTATGCGTATCGCCCGTTTTGTTGTTGTGTTTGTTTTTGTCATTTGCTAATGTGGTTGTTTTTCTATCTTCTGCTGGTGTGTGTGTGTGTGTTGATGTGTCTCCACATGATGAGTATGTGCGTAGGGGTGTGGTTGTTTTTAGTTTGTTGTGTTTGTGTGTGTGTGTGTGTGTGTGTGTGTGTGTGTGTGTGTGTGAGAGTATTTTTATGTTGTCGTTCTTGCTCTTGCTCTTGCTCTTGCTCTTGCTCTTGCTGTTGCTGTTGCTGTTGTTGTTGTTGTTGTTGTTGTTGTTGTTGTTGTTGGTGTTGTTGTTGTTGTTGTTGTTGTTGTTGTTGTTGTTGTTGTTGAACATTATTACTTCTAAAGAATAATTATTGTTGGGACCCCTGGTGCACGACCCCCCTCCAAAACCTAGGCCGCAGCCTCATTTCCTTCATTTTCTAGCGAAAGCTTCAGAAAAGTGGATTATGTCCGGATCCGGTTGTTTTGTTCCCCCCCGTTTTCCCTTGCAAAAAACACTATAAAATGAAAATTCTTGTTCTTACTTGATCAAATTCAAGAATCCCTTGCAAAAAATAAGGTAAAGTGGACATTCGTGCGCGCAAGACGAAATCCTTCCAAAACCTTAGGTTTCGTAACGATTTTAACATAAAAACATCAAAAACCCAATGGTTTTTTTAAGAAAAAATTGTCAAAATGTCCTTCCGCGCGCGCTGTCCGAATCCTACAAAACCAATGGTTTTTCAACATTTATGTTACATGAGCTCGCGCGAGCTACTTTTTCTTGTTCTAACATAATCAAATTTCAATAATCCCTTGCAAAAAATAAGGTAAAGTGGACATTCGCGCGCGCAAGACGAAATCCTTCCAGAACCTTAGGTTTCGTAACGATTTCAACATAAAAACATCAAAAACCCAATGGTTTTTCAAAAAAAAATGTCCAAATTTCATCCCGCGCGCGCTGTCCGACTCCCACAAAACCAATGGTTTTTCAACATTTATGTTACATGAGCTCGCGCGAGCTACTTTTTCTTGTTCTAACATAATCAAATTTCAATACTCCCTTGCAAAAAAAAGTAAAGTGGACATTCGCGCGCGCAAGACCAACAAAAAACACGACGATCTCAGGAACTTGCCCAAAAATGTGACCAACTCCGCTCTCTCTGTCTCTCTCTCTGTCTGCTCTCTGTCTCTCTCTCTGTCTGTCTGTGTCATGTATTGTATGTCACAATTGCAGGATGCTGGGCACACGCGCGCCCCGAATAAGTGACCAAGTTCTGTGGGTGTGTACCCCACGCCAGTGTAGTAGCCACGGTCGTCCGCACGCCACGAAGTGAAGTGTCCCAACGTCATAGGGCGGGAAGCTGGGTTTGGGTGGTCGCGAAGAGTCGTTTGGATATTTGGTAGAGCTTGAACTGCCCCCCCACGAAGTGGGGGTATTGTCTCGCGTCGCATGAAAACCCTGGCACTGGTGAGAACACTGAGCGTTCGGGTAAAATGATTGTTGTTGTTGTTGTTGTTGTTGCTGCTGCTGCTGCTGCTGCTGCTGTTGTTGTTTTATATCGCAATTTTCCCCAACGTGGCTGCACTCAGGGGTTCTTATTCGTTTGTCATAAAGAACTGGACCTGTCTTGCGGTCTGCCAGCTCCGTGGACGCCGTCGCCGCCCCGTCGCCGTCTGGTCGCCGACCGTCCTCCTCCTCCTCTTCCTACTCCTCCTCCACCTCCTCCTCCTCCTCCTCCTCCTCCTCCTCCTCCTCCTCCTCCTCCCCCTCCCCTTCCTCCTCCTCCTCCTCCTCCTCCTCCTCCTCCTCCTCGTCTGGGCCTGTCTGGCGGTTTGGCGGCTCCGTGGTCGCCGTCGCCGCCCCGTCGCTGCCCCGTCGCCGGCCGTCATCCGGGCCCCATTGCTTCGCATTGCTTCGCACTGCTTTGCACTGCTTTGCATCGCCTTGCCTCGCCTTGCCTCGCCTTGCTCGGGGGCCTAGAGGTTGACACCAACACCAAGATCGGCGGTGTTCCTCCACCGAGGGAAGAGGATCCCGATCTCGGTGATGGTGGTAATATTCTGGCTTCCAAAGTGACCGAAATATTACCACCAACACCGAAATCGAGGATCATCTTCCCCCTGTGGAGGCAACCCCCTGTGTTGGTTTTGGTGCCAATTTCCGGGCCTCGCCTCGCATCGCCTTGCAATGCGTTGAACTGCTTGAGCTGCATTGCGTTGCAATCGCACGGATTTGCGATTGCATTGAATTGCGTTGATTGGCACTGCTTGGCACCACATAGGTTCTCATTCCTAAAAGAAGAAAAGGCTCTACCCCCCCCCCGGAGTTAACGGTCCCCCTTTTCGTATTGCAATTTACATATGACTCTGCCCCATCATCCATCCTAAACATGAATTCATACTATCCCAGCCGAGCCAGTATCGACCCCCCCGCCATCCTCAGCAACAAATGCGATGCGCGCACACTCGTTTATCACAAATCATAAGTTTTCAAGATTCCCTTGCAAAAATACCACGACGTCATCATGCGCGCGTCCATGTCAAAATCGTACCATATACAATGTGCTTGCAAGCGTTTCAACATAGCAACCCCCAAAACACCAAGGGTCTTGCAACACTTTTGTTGTTGTTGTTGTTGTTGTTGTTGTTGCAGATTTCTTGTTCGCGCGCTCATGCTAAAATCATGCCAGAACTATAGGATTCTTATGGCTCTGCCAAATCCAGCGATTTCGTGTCACTGCGCGGTGCACCACGATATTCCTGTCATGCGCCGAGGGCGCGAATCCCTTACCAAAAAATTCCATGCGGGCCACATGCGCGCACCGCCGCGCGCACATGTTCAGTCTGATGGATTTGTTGAACTCCCGCGCGCGCGGATTTCCTGTTCTACCTTGTCAGCATCACCGCGATCACTTGCCTCATCGACAGATGGACATCAACATCGTCAACGTGTTTGCCATCATTGGCGCCGTTATCGTTCGTGCCGTCGCCCTCTTGAACATCGTCGTCGCTGGTGCCATCTTCGCCATTTTCGCAGACGTTGCCGACGTCACCTTGTCATCGCGCACGTCCGAGTATCGTCGATGTGCTCACCTCCATCTCCGACTCACGGTGACGAGCATCGGCGATGCGGATGTTACCACCGATGTCGTCATCAGTGGCGCCGCCGTCCCCCGCATCATGAGTTTTGCCAAACACGTTGCGGGTGGGAGGGTGTGATGTTTGCGCGAGCAGTGGAGATGACGATTTCAAGTTCAACAGAGTGGATTGCACCACGTAGATTGCACACATATTGCTCCACATAGATTCTCCATTCTAGAAGAAGAATAGACTCTACCCCCCCCGCCCCCCCCGGGAGTTCCCGATCCCCCCTGGGGTAATGCGATCTCATACTTATTCTACGCGCTCGCCCATCCTACCTGTGAGTTCATTATCCCAGCCAAACTGGTACCGACTCCCCCGCCATCCTTTGCAAAACATGCGATGCGCGCGCACTTCTTCATCTCAAGAACGCAAATTTCAATAATCCCTGGCGACAAGTACCACAAAGTTATCACGCCCGCGTCCATGTCAACATCGTGCCAAACACAGTGTGCTTGCAAGCGTTGCAGCAGAGACACCAGTCACACCCAAGGGTGTCGCGATAACATGCTTGGCAATTTTCCTCTCCGCGCGCTCATGCTAAAACAATACAAAAACCATGGGATTCTTACGAATTTTGCCAACTCCAACGATTTCATGTCACCGCGCCGTGCGCCCGCGATACCCCTGTCATGCGCCGAAGGCGCGAATCCCTTGCCCCAGAAATCCACGCGGGCCACATGCGCGCACCGCCGCGCGCGCATGATCAGTCTGACGGATTTGTTGAGCTCCCGCGCGCGCGGGTTTCTTGTTTCACCTTGTCAGCGTCAGCGTCACCGCGATCACCTGCCTCGTCGACACATTGACATCATCATCGTCAGCGTGTTTGCCATCATTGGCGCCATTATCGTTCGTGCCGTCGCCCTCTTGAACATCGTCGTCGCTGGTGCCATCTTCGTCATTGCCGCAGACGTTGCCGACGTCATCTTGTCATCGCGCACGTCCGAGTATCGTCGATGTGCTCACCTCCATCTCCGACTCACGGTGACGAGCATCGGTGATGCGGATGTTACCACCGATGTCGTCATCAGTGGCGCCGCCGTCCCCCGCATCATGAGTTTTGCCAAACACGTTGCGGGTGGGAGGGTGTGATGTTTGCGCGAGCGGTGGAGATGACGATTTCAAGTTCAACAGAGTGGATTGCACCACATAGATTGCACACATATTGCTCCACATAGATTCTCCATTCTAGAAGAAGAATAGACTCTACCCCCCCTGCCCCCCCCGGGAGTTCCCGATCCCCCCTGGGGTAATGCGATCTCATACTTATTCTACGCGCTCGCCCATCCTACCTGTGAGTTCATTCTCCCAGCCAAACTGGTACCGACTCCCCCGCCATCCTTTGCAAAACATGCGATGCGCACGCACTTCTTCATCTCAAGAACGCAAATTTCAATAATCCCTGGCAACAAGTACCACAAAGTTATCACGCCCGCGTCCATGTCAACATCGTGCCAAACACAGTGTGCTTGCAAGCGTTGCAGCAGAGACACCAGTCACACCCAAGGGTGTCGCGATAACATGCTTGGCAATTTTCCTCTCCGCGCGCTCATGCTAAAACAATACAAAAACCATGGGGTTCTTACGAATTTTGCCAACTCCAACGATTTCATGTCACCGCGCCGTGCGCCCACGATGCCCCTGTCATGCGCCGGCGGCGCGAATCCCTTGCCCCAGAAATCCACGCGGGCCACATGCGCGCACCGCCGCGCGGGCATGATCAGTCTGACGGATTTGTTGAGCTCCCGCGCGCGCGGGTTTCTTGTTCCACCTTGTCAGCGTCAGCGTCACCGCGATCACCTGCCTCGTCGACACATTGACATCATCATCGTCAGCGTGTTTACCATCATTGGCGCCATTATCGTTCGTGCCGTCGCCCTCTTGAACATCGTCGTCGCTGGTGCCATCTTCGTCAACGTTGCCGACGTCATCTTGTCATCGCGCACGCCCGAGTATCGTCGATGTGCTCACCTCCATCTCCGACTCACGGTGACGAGCATCGGCGATGCGGATGTTACCACCGATGTCGTCATCGGTGGCGCCGCCGTCCCCCGCATTATGAGTTTTGCCAAACACGTTGCTGGTGGGAGGGTGTGATGTTTGCGCGAGCAATGGAGATGACGACTTCAAGTTCAGCAAAGTGGATTGCACCACATAGATTGCACCACGCATGTTGCACCACATAGATTGCACTTCGTGGGTTGCACAACAACTATTGCACCACATATGTTGTGCCATATATATTGCATCACGCCAATTGCACCACCTATTCTGTGCCACGTATATTACGCAGCGTAGGCCACATATATTGTACCACGTGGGCTCACACATATTGCACCGCATAGATCGCACCACATACTGTACGCATAAGTGGCACCTCATATATTGCACCGCGGAGATTGCGCCACAGACTGCGCAACACAGATCGCGCACAATAATGAACGGGTCATGTTTCCGTATGGCAATTTACGTATACGATCGTCCATCCTAAATATGAACCCGTATTAGCCCAGCCAGACTGGTATCGACCCCCCCCGCCGTCTTCTGCGACAAATATCATGCGCGCGCTCTCGTTTATCAAAAACCATAAGTTTTCAATATTCCCTTACAACAGATCGGACGAAGTGCACGCGCGCGCGTCGTCGCGGGCGCGTGCCGAAATCCTTCAATCACTTTTGATTTCGGAAGGGTTTCAAAATTGAGCTCCCCCCAAAAAAATAGAAAAACATGGTTTCGCAATATTATGTTGCTAAACGAGCTTACGCGCGCGCTCTTGCAACATCTCAAGAAAACCATCGGTTTTCAACATTCCCAAGAAATGCTGCCAAACGGGCTTCGCGCGCGCGTGTCGAAATCATTTGGGCGCCCTTGCGCGCGTGACGTCGCGAGAATCCCTTGCAACAAAAAGCGACGAAGTGCGCGCGCGCGTCGTCGCGCGCGCATGCCGAAATCCTTTTAAAAAGTCTTCGGTTTCGGACGGATTTCAAAATCGAGTGTCCAAAACACATACGAAAGCACATGTTTTCGCAACGCGGATTTTCAACAAAAGCGTGCGCGCGCGCTCTTGCGTCGTCGTCGTCGTCGTCGCCGTCCTCCCTCTTCCCTCGTCGTCGTCGTCGGCGGCGGCGTCGTCGTCCTCTGTCTTTCTTCTTCGTCGTCGTCGTCTTGGCGTCGTGGTCGTTTCCGTCGTCGTTGTCGCCGTGGTCGTCCTTCCTTGTCGTCTTCGTCGGCGTTTCGTCGTTGTCCCTCCTATTTCGTCGCCGTCGTCGTCGTCGTCGTCGTCGTCGTCGTCGTCGTCGTCATCGTCGTCGTCGTCGTCGTCGTCGTCTTCCCTCCTCCCTCATCGTTGTCGTCGTTGGCGTCGCCGTCCTTCCTCCTCCTTCGTCGTTCGCGTCGTCGCCGTTCTCCCTCCTCCCTCGCCGTTGTCGTCGTTGCCGCCGTCGTCGTCCTCCCTCCTCCCTCGTCGTCGTCGACTTCGTTGGCGACGTCGTCGTCGTCGTCGTCGTCGTCTTCGTCGTCGTCGTCATCGTCGGCGTCGTCGGCGTCGTCGGCGTCGTTGGCGTCGTCGTCGCCGTCGTCGTTGTCATCGTCGTCGTCGTCGGCGTCGGCGTCGTCGTCGTCGTCGTCGTCGTCGGTGTCGTCGTCGTCGTCGTCGTCGTCGTCGTCGTCGTCGTCGTTGTTGGCGTCGTCGAAGTCGTTGGAGACGTCGTCGGTGTCGTCGTAGTCGTTGTCGGCGGCGTCGTCGTCGTCGTCGTTGTCGCTGTCGTCGTCGGCGTCGGTGTTGTTGCCAAGTGCGATTTGGTACCAACCGTCACGGTCTTAAGAGGTTTTGCAAGCCAAGTTGCGGGTGGGTGGGTGGGATGTTTGCGCGAGCAGTGGAGTGGACAATTCACTGCGAACAGAAATTAATTCTCCTTTTTAAGAAGAGAATGGACTCTACCCCCCCCCGGCGTTATCGCCCCCTTTCGGGTATGTGAATCGTATTTGATTCTGAATGTCCATCCTAAATATGAACTTGCGCTATCCCTAGGGGGCCGGTATCGACCCCCCTCAGGTTCCCTGGTAAATTACGCTACCGAGGAAGCCCACATACTGATTTTATGTCTTGTGTGAACCGCGCTACCACTACCACCGCCGTCATGCTCTCAGGTGCCCCCTGTGGTCGTCGAAAGGAGGGGGAGGACGTGTGGGGGGAGAGGAGGGGTTGAGGAGTCATCTGTGACGGTCATATCCGGCGTCGCCTGGCACTTGGATACGAGAGGTAATACGCAATCCCGCACTAGAGGCTATGCCTGGACGACCCTGGCGCGCATAGGGAGACCACCCCCTGCGCACCCCCTCTGGTGTCGAGAAAATGCCACGCCTGCAATGCCTGGACGACCCTGGCACGCATAGGGAGACCACCCCCTGCGCACCCCCTCTGGTGTCGAGAAAGTGCCACGCCTGCCACGCTCTCCGACCCTGGCACGCATAGACGCCGCGGTGAGAGACCACCCCCTACGCACCCCCCCTGGTGTCGAGAAAGTGCCACGCCTGCCACGCTCTCCGACCCTGGCACGCATAGACGCCGCGGTGAGAGACCACCCCCTGCGCACCCTTCCTGGTGTCGAGAAAGTGCCACGCCTGCCACGCTCTCCGACCCTGGCACGCATACCGCCGCGGTGGAGACACCACCGCGCCCTGCGATTGCGCACCCTCGCTGGTGTCGAGAAAGTGCCACGCCTGCCACGCTCTCCGACCCTGGCACGCATAGACGCCGCGGTGAGAGACCACCCCCTGCGCACCCCCCCTGGTGTCGAGAAAGTGCCACGCCTGCCACGCTCTCCGACCGTGGCACGCATAGACGCCGCGGTGAGAGACCACCCCCTGCGCACCCCCCCTGGTGTCGAGAAAGTGCCCATCCTGCCACGCTCTCCGACCCTGGCACGCATAGGGGCCGCGGTGAGAGACCACCCCCTACGCACCCCCTCTGGTGTCGAGAAAGTGCCACGCCTGCCACGCTCTCCGACCCTGGCACGCATAGACGCCGCGGTGAGAGACCACCCCCTGCGCACCCTCTCTGGTGTCGAGGAAGTGCCACGCCTGCCACGCTCTCCGACCCTGGCACGCATAGACGCCGCGGTGAGAGACCACCCCCTGCGCACCCCCCCTGGTGTCGAGAAAGTGCCATGCCTGCCACGCTTTCCGACCCTGGCACGCATAGACGCCGCGGTGAGAGACCACCCCCTGCGCACCCTCTCTGGTGTCGATAAAGTGCCACGCCTGCCACGCTCTCCGACCCTGGCACGCATAGACGCCGCAGTGAGAGACCACCCCCTGCGCACCCCCCCTGGTGTCGAGAAAGTGCCACGCCTGCCACGCTTTCCGACCCTGGCACGCATAGACGCCGCGGTGAGAGACCACCCCCTGCGCACTCTCTCTCTAAGCTGTGCCGTGCTGAGCTGAGCTGAGCTGAGCTGAGCTGTGCTGAGCAGTGCTGTAAGGAGGAGGGGAGAGGGAGGAGGAGGAGACGCGGGTGCGACGCGGCAGGGAAGAAAACCAGAACCCCACGAAGCATGTGGGGAAAAACGATACGCGGGGACATGTGTTATTCTAACATAAGACTTTTTCGCGAATCCCTGGCAAAAAATGGGACGAAGTGCACTCGCGCGCGTCGTCGCGCGCGCATGCCGAAATCCTTCAAAAACCTTCGGTGCCGGAGGGATTTCGCAACCGAGTTTCCAAAAAAACATACAAACACAAAGGGTTTCGCAACACTGATTTGCTAGAACAGCTTACGCGCGAGCTTTTGTGAAATCTTAAGAAAACCATAGTTTTTCAAGATTTTCACAAAATGCTACCAAACGGGCTTCGCGCGCGCGCATGTCGAAATCTGTCGAACGCCCTTGCGCGTGTGCCGTCGCGAGAATCCTCTGCAACAAAAATGGGACGAAGTGCACTCGCGCGCGTCGTCGCGCGCGTATGCCGAAATCCTTCAAAAACCTTCGGTTTCGGAAGGATTGCAAAATCGTGTGTCCAAAAACATACAAAAACCCAAGGTTTCGCAACACGGATTTTCGACAAAAGCGTGCGCGCGCGCTCTTGCGTCGTCGTCGTCGTCGTCGCCGTCCTCCCTCCTCCCGCGTCGTTGTCGTCGTCGTCGTCGCCTACATCGTCCTCTGTCTTTCCTCGTGTTCGTCGTCGTCGTCCTCTTCGTCGCCGTCGTCGTCGTCGTCGTCGTCGTCGTCGTCGTCGTCGTCGTCGACTTCCCTCCTCCCTCGTCGTTGTCGCCGTCGGCGTCGCCGTCCTTCCTCCTTCTTCGTCGTTCGCGTCATCGCCGTCCTCCCTCCTCCCTCGTCGTTGTCGTCGTTGTCGCCGTAGTCGTCCTCCCTTCTCCCTCGTCGTCGTCGTCGTCGTCTTCGTTGGCGACGTCGTCGTCGTCGTCGGCGTCGGCGTCGTCGTCGTCCTCGTCGTCGTCGACGTCGGCGTCGTCGTCGTCGCCACCGTCGTCGTCGTCGTCGTCGTCGTCGTCGTCGACGTCGTCGTCGTCGTAGTCGTCGGCTTCGTCGTCGTCGTCGGCGTCGTCATCGTCGTCGTCGTCGTCGGCGTCGGCGTCGTCGTTGTCGTCGGCGTCCCCGGCGTCGTCGTCGTTGTCGTTTCCGTCGTCGTCGTCGTTGTCGTCGTCGTGGAAGTCGTCGGGGACGTCGTCGGTGTGGTCGTAGTCGTTGTCGTTGGTGTCGTCGTAGTCGGTCTTACGAGGTTTTGCAAACCAGGTTGCGGGTGGGTGGTGGGATGCTTGCCAAGAGCAATGGGATGTGTCAATCATGGTAAAAATAAGTTTCCTTTCTAAAAAGAGAATAACTCCTTCTACCGAGGCCAGACTTATCGGTGCCCCTTGGGGATGTGATAAATTGCATTAATATATATATATAATATATATATATAGATATATATATATAGATATTCTGCAACACTCGTCCATCCTAAATATGAATTCATACTATCCCAGCCAGGCCGGGTTCCCCCCCCCTGCGGTTCCCTTGTAAAAAACTTTATGCGGTGACATTTTTTGTTCTAACAGAACACTTTTTCACGAATCCCTTGCAAAAAATGGGACGAAGTGCACACGCGCGCGTCGTCGCGCGCGCATGCCGAAATCCTTCAAAAACCTTCGGTGCCGGAAGGATTTCGCAATCGAGTTTCCAAAAAACATACAAAAACACAGGGTTTCGCAACACAGAGTTGCTAAAAAAGCTTCCGCGAAAGCTTTTGCGAAATCTTAAGAAAACCGTAGTTTGATTTTCACAAAATGCTACCAAACGGGCTTCGCGCGCGCGCATGTCGAAATCTGTCGAACGCCCTTGCGCGTGTGCCGTCGCGAGAATCCTCTGCAACAAATGGGACGAAGTGCAGACGCGCGCGTCGTCGCGGTCGTATGCCGGAAACCTTCAAAACCCATCGGTTTCGGAAGGATTTCAAAATCGTGCGTCCAAAAAACTTACAAAAACCCAAGGTTTCGCAACACGGATTTTCAACAAAAGCGTGCGCGCGCGCTCTTGCGTCGTCGTCGTCGTCGTCGTCGTCGCCGTCCTCCCTCCTCCCGCGTCGTTGTCGTCGTCGTCGTCGCCTACGTCGTCCTCTGTCTTTCCTCGTGTTCGTCGTCGTCGTCCTCTTTGGCGTCGTGGTCGTTTCCGTCGTCGTTGTCGCCGGCGTCGTCCTTCCTTCTCCTCCCTCGTCGTCGTCGTCCGTCGTCGGCGTCTCGTCGTCGTCCCTTCTATTTCGTCGCCGTCGTCGTCGTCGTCGTCGTCGTCGTCGTCGTCGTCGTCGTCGTCGTCTTCCCTCCTCCCTCGTCGTTGCCGTCGTCGGCGTCGCCGTCCTTCCTCCTTCTTCGTCGTTCGCGTCGTCGCCGTCCTCCCTCCTCCCTCGTCGTTGTCGTCGTTGTCGCCGTCGTCGTCCTCCCTCCTTCCTCGTTGTCTTCGTTGGCGACGTCGTCGTCGTCTTCGGCGTCGTCGTCGGCGTCGGCGTTGTTGTCGTCTTCGTCGT
>CAUYUJ010001821.1:15796-44782 GCA_963575745.1 Prorocentrum cordatum
TAGTAGTAGTAGTAGTAGTAGTAGTAGTACTAGTAGTAGTAGTAGTAGTAGTAGTAGTAGTAGTAGTAGTAGTAGTCGTAGTAGTAGCAGTAGTAGTCGTATTGTTCCCCATATCCTAAGGATTGGGGTTCTTGTTATTACTCTGACGCCTCCCACTGCTCCTCCTTCCTCCTTCCTCCCGCTCGGGCCTCCCTCCTCCCAATGATAATCACCAGATAAGACAAGACAAGATAATATACTACAAGATAAGATAAGATAACACAAGATATGATAAGGTAAGATAAGATATATGACAAGGTAATATAATATATAAGATAAGACAGCCTGTGGAGTAATAAGATAAGACAAGATATGATGCGATAAGATGAGTTGATATAAGATAAGCTAAGACAAGATAAGAGATTTCAAGACAAGATGAGATAGAGGGTAATAAAGGTAAGATAAGATAGGACTCGATCAGATAAGATGAGACTCGCTCTCACTCAGACTCACTCACAGTCACATTCACTCACACTCACACTCTCTCATGATCACAAAACGCTGCCAGGGGCATCATTTGGGAGCCCCAAGGGGGAGCCACCCTGGCTGATCTCACGAGCCCGTTCGCGCCGATTTTGGTGGGACGTCTCAGCTAGAATTGCCGTTTGGCGCCCCCAACATGTATCTCTTGAGAGCCTCATGGTCACAAAACGCTGCCAGGGGCATCATTTGGGAGCCCCAAGGGGGAGCCACCCTGGCTGATCTCACGAGCCCGTTCGCGCCGATTTTGGTGGGACGTCTCAGCTAAAATTGCCGTTTGGCCTCCCCAACATGTCTCTCTTGAGAGCCTCATGGTCACAAAACGCTGCCAGGGCATCATTTGGGAGCCCCAAGGGGGAGCCACCCTGGCTGATCTCACGAGCCCGTTCGCGCCGATTTTGGTGGGACGCCTCAGCTAGAATTGCCGTTTGGCCTCCCCAACATGTATCTCTTGAGAGCCTCATGGTCACAAAACGCTGCCAGGGGCATCATTTGGGAGCCCCAAGGGGGAGCCACCCTGGCTGATCTCACGAGCCCGTTCGCGCCGATTTTGGTGGGACGCCTCAGCTAAATTGCCGTTTGGCGTCCCCAACATGTATCTCTTGAGAGCCTCATGGTCACAAAACGCTGCCAGGGGCATCATTTGGGAGCCCCAGGGGGGGCCCACCAGGGGCTTCATCGTCACCAAACGCTGCCAGGGCAGCATTTTGGCTTCCCAAAGAGGAGTCGACCCGGGCCTCCTAGTCGCCAGACACTGCCAGGGGCACCATTGGGATTCAGACTCGCACCCAGACTCACTCATACACAAGCTCACTCACACTCAGATTCATTTCTTCAGAGTCAGGCACACACAGACGTACCCATACTCAGACTCACCCACACTCAGGCTCACCTAACCCAGACTCCGTCAGAAGCCAGTAGCGAAGAGAGCAGAGAGGAGAGAGAGAGAGAGAGAGAGAGAGAGAGAGAGAGAGAGAGAGAGAGGAGAGAGAGAGAGAGAGAGAGAGAGAGAGAGAGAGAGAGAGAGAGAGAGAGAGAGAGAGAGAGAGCGAGAGACGAGAGAGAGAGAGAGAGAGAGAGCAGAGAGAGAGAGAGAGAGAGAGAGAGCGGGAGAGAGCGAGGGAGAGCGAGAGAGAGCGAGAGAGAGCGAGTGAGAGCGAGAGAGAGAGAGAGAGAGAGAGAGAGAGAGAGCGAGAGAGAGCGACAGAGAGCGAGAGAGAGCAAGAGAGAGCGAGAGAGCGAAAGAGAGAGAGAGAGAGAGAGAGAAGAGAAGAGAGAGAGAGAGAGAGAGAGAGAGAGAGAGCGAGGGAGAGAGAGAGAGAGAGAGAGAGAGAGAGAGAGAGAGAGAGAGAGAGAGAGAGAGAGAGAGAGAGAGAGAGAGAGAGAGAGAGAGAGAGAGAGAGAGAGAAGAGAAGAGAAGAGAAGAGAAGAGAAGAGAAGAGAAGAGAAGAGAAGAGAAGAGAAGAGAAGAGAGAGAGCGAGAGAGAGAGAGAGGGAGAGTGAGAGAGAGAGGAGAGAGCAGAGAGAGAATAGAGAGAGAGAGAGAGAGAGAGAGAGAGAGAGAGAGAGGCAGAGATAGAGGCAGAGAGAGAGAGGCACAGAGAGAGAGGCAGAGAGAGAGAGAGGCAGAGAGAGAGAGGCAGAGAGAGAGGCAGACAGAGAGAGAGAGGCAGGGAAAGAGAGGCAGAGACAGAGAGAGGGCAGAGAGAGAGAGAGAGACAGAGAGAGCAGAGAGAGAGAGAGAGAGGCAGCTCAGTCACACTTAAATCCAGATTCGTCCTCACCGAGTCCCACCACCAAGGGAGCGCCAGCAAGGAGATGCACATATGGGGATCCCCACGCAGTGAATATTCTTATTATTATTAGTAGTAGTAGTAGTAGTAGTAGTAGTAGTAGTAGTAGTAGTAGTAGTAGTAGTCAGTAGTAGTAGTAGTAGTAGTAGTAGTAGTAGTAGTAGTAGTAGTAGTAGTAGTAGTAGTAGTAGTAGTAGTTAGTAGTAGTAGTAGTAGTAGTAGTAGTAGTAGTAGTAGTAGTAGTAGTAGTAGTAGTAGTAGTAGTAGTAGTAGTAGTAGTAGTAGTAGTAGTAGTAGTAGTAGTAGTAGTAGTAGTAGTAGTAGTAGTAGTAGTAGTAGTAGTAGTAGTAGTAGTAGTAGTAGTAGTAGTAGTAGTAGTAGTAGTAGTAGTAGTAGTAGTAGTAGTAGTAGTAGTATAGTAGTCGTAGTAGTAGTAGTAGTAGTAGTAGTAGTTGTAGTAGTTGTTAGTAGTAGTAGTAGTAGTAGTAGTAGTAGTAGTAGTAGTAGTAGTAGTAGTAGTAGTAGTAGTAGTAGTTAGTAGTTAGTAGTAGTAGTAGTAGTAGTAGTAGTAGTAGTAGTAGTAGTAGTAGTAGTAGTAGTAGTAGTAGTAGTAGTAGTAGTAGTAGTAGTAGTAGTAGTAGTAGTAGTAGTACATAGTAGTAGTAGTAGTAGTAGTAGTAGTAGTAGTAGTAGTAGTAGTAGTAGTAGTAGTAGTAGTAGTAGTAGTATGGGGATGACGGCGATGTCCATTTGTATGTTGATGACGGTGATATCGATGATGCAAAACATGAGAGGAGGGCAATGCTGAGTATGATGACGACCATGCTGTGGATACTCAGGATGATGATGAGGATGGAGCACGGGGAGGAGGATGAGTAGGAGGAGGAGGAGGAGGAGGAGGAAGATCAGGAGGAGGAAGATAAGGAGGGGAGGAGGAGACGTAGGAACACGAAAACGTGCAGGAAAACGAGATTGGGCAGGAGGGGTGTGGGGACAGCATGAGGAGCAGAGGACGATTAGACAGAGCTTTATGGCGAGCTTGAGGAGGAGAAGGAGGCGAAAGAGGAGGAACATGACGAGGTGGAGGAGGAGGCGGAGGCAGATCAGAGTAAATTCGAGATGCATCGACGCTGCACTACACCCTCTCGTCCCAAGCCCCCTTCTCACAAGTCCTTTCAAGCTTTAGTTTCAGGGCAAGAGGCCCCCCCCCTGAACAAAACAACAGCCTGTGGATCTGCCGTTCAGGCGAGATTCATCGGTCGAAACATATTCCAGTGTAAGTGCCTTGCATCCTTCAAGCGGGTAATACGGAGCACAGGAAACATGTAGTCTAACAAGGTGTCCAGCGAGGTCTCCGTTTGAGAAACGGGCCGCCCCCCCCCATTTGTGTAATTGTTTTACAAATTTGCATCTTTGGTCGTAAATCCGAGGAAGTCTCGAGCGAGACAACCATTTCTGAAAGACGCCGCCTTTCATCCGCGCAGCTGCTACATGTTCAAGTTCTGGGTTTTTATACTCAAGGAAATGGCAAGCTGGAACCCTAATGTTGACAAGGAGCCGTCCTACACCATTGTTCCGATGCAAACATGTCAGACGAATGTGCGCGGGGCTACGACGAGAGCCCCATCTGAAAAAGGAACCGCCCTCCATCTTTGCAACTGTTGCCAGCTTTAAGCTGATGTGCTCGGCGCTACGGCGCGAGTCCTCCCATTGTTGAAACCACCCGCCCTCCATGCTCGTAATTGTCGCAAGCTTCCAATACGAATGTGCGCGGCGCTACGGCGAGAGCTCCAGTTCGAAGAGCACCCGCCCCCCATCCTCGTAGCTGCTGGGAAGTTCAAGCTTCAGGACCAGAAGTTGTGAGGAGGTCTGGGGCGAAACGCCCGGCCCGCCCTGCCAGCACGTCTCGCGGTCAGACGAAGAGGAGTGACATGTGACACAGAAGGGGAAGGGATGGACCCAGACACCCGACGTCTTGCTGTTTTCAGTGCGGGCTCCCCGGAAGCCCCGACTCTTCCCCCGGCGCTTCCTTTTCCCACCTCGAGCGCCGGCCTGACGGTCCGAGGGCCCAGAGAGGGCCCCCCCGGCAGGCCGCAACCGACCGACAGATCTCCGCCGTGATTTTTTCCACCTCCTCCTCCTCCTCCTCCTCCTCCTCCTCCTCGTCCTCCTCCTCCTCCGTAGCCATTTTGGCTCAAGGTTTTGGTTTCCCAGGGGAAACAAGCGGATACCGCTAGTCCGCGGCCAGTTCCAGTTTCTTTCATCGCACCACTGCGTGAGCCGGCCCAGGCGACGCAGCAGCTTCCCCCGAGCGAGACGGCGTCAGAATGCCGAAGCGCCAGACGTACACGGTGTGCGGCGGGTGCGCAGGATGGGTGTTCGACTGGAAGTTGCAGCGCTCGGGAGGGTGGTGCAACAAGTGCGAAGCCTACATCAGCGGCTGGGGCGGGAAGTCTGTCCCTGGAGGAGGTGGCCAGCGCGGGGTCGGCAAACCACCGTGGGCCAAGCAGATTGCCATCACCTCCCCCGCTGACGAAGTGCAGCAAATCATCGACAAATTCCAGACGGGTAAGGGCGCCTACGCCACAGCCAAGGTCGACATCGGGCCGCTGCAGGCGCTCCAGGCCCGGCTCACAGCCAAGGCGCCGAAGCCCGCGGAGATCCCTAAGGCGCAGGCTCTTGGGCAGGCCATCAACAACATGGATCAGAAGAAGGCGGCCCTGGCAAAGGCGGCTAGCCAACTCTTGGAGGCGCAGCGCTGGCTGGGGGACGCTCAGGATAAGCACGAGAAGGCGCTCGAGGATGCAGCCGACGCGGAGGAGCAACACGAGGCCACCCTGCGGGCGTTCACTTTTATCACCGACCACGAGACGGTCGCAAAAACCTGGAAGTTCCGCTTTGAGCACCCGAGAGCCACTGGACCAAACGAGGACCTGTGGACCCGTGCGAGAGCCGCCTGGCAGGCCCACCCAGATCGAGCGGTCAATGTAGTGTGGACGGCCTCACATTTCGACGAGTCGCCTGACTTGCTAGACTCCCCGCAGCAGCAGTTCCTGGCGGCAGGCAATTTAGCAGCTGATGTCTGGGCGGGAGTCGGGGCGGAGTTGGCGTGGGAGTTCGGGCTGGTGGGGAGGGAGCCTGACACTAACAGGATTGACTCGATTGCGCACCTGGTCCGCAAGCGAGCTAGACGGGCGCTCATGCTGGCCGCCTCGTCAGAGACGGGAGAGCGAGCTGGCAGGGCCCCAGTATTCAAGAGGCTTTCCAAGCAGGAGAAAGCGATAAGAGATTCGCCCCACCAGCTTGAGCGAGTAGGTAGCAAGTGGAGGTGCTCTCAGTGCGAGCTAATCGTCCCTGGATGCAGGTTTTTGCGCTTTTCTGTTTCGTCGTGTGCTGGGCCCCCTGGGAAAAGCGTCCCTGGGGCTCCCGAGTTCACGCCGTTGAACGGAGTGGACCTGGAAATCCACCCGTCTCACACGATCACGTTCGTCGATCGCTGGTTCTTGCAGATTTGCTCCCTCTGCGGGATGTACGCCACAGTGGACTCGAGGTCCCTGCGGAAGAAGTGCGCGGGTCTCACGCCGAATGGCACAGAGAACATGCGTATAATTGAGCAAGGCATGTTTCCTCGGCGGGAGGGCCCCCCAAGAGCCATCAAGATGGCTATTGCTCGGAGGGATGGATGTCGTGTCGTGTCGGCCCTTGAGGCCAGGGAGGAGGTGCACCGCGAGCAAGAGGGGGCCCCCGCCGAGCCCCCATGTGTGACCCGTGCCCGCGACGACGGGCAAGAGCAGGAGAGGCTGCGCGTGGCCAAGGAGCTTCGGACGCAGGCGATCATTCAGAGGCTGCTGGCAGCGGCCCGCGGGCCGCAGGTTGGGGACCAACGGGTCACGCAGGGGGATTCAGACACTTCTGACTCACTGCACCAGACAGGATGAAGGAAGGGGTGTGGACTGTGCCCGATAGCAAAGAGGCCAAAGAGGTCCTCCTCCTCCTCCTCCTCCTCCTCCTCCTCCTCCTCCTCCTCCTCCTCCTCCTTGGGGAGGGGCAGGCCGCGCCGCGCGGCGCGGGCGCCCGTGCGCGCCGCCGGGCGGTGCCGCCCCGCGCCCCCGCGGCGCCGCGCTCGGCCCGGCCCGCCCTCGGCGGCTCGCGGCGGCCCCCTTCGGCAGGCCCCCCCGGAAGGCCCGCGGGGGCGCCCTCGGGGAGGAGGAGGAGGAGGAGGAGGAGGAGGAGGGGGAGGAGGAGGAGGAGGAGGAGGAGGAGGAGGAGGAGGAGGAGGAGGAGGAGGAGGAGGAGGGTGCCGTCCGGGGGCGCCTTCGGGGGCCTTCGGAGGCCCTCGGAGGCCCTCCGATGCCCTCGGCGATCCCCGAGGGCCCTCTCGGCCAACGGGGGGGGCGGAGGGCGGGGGCAAGGGCGTGTTCGCGCCCTCCGTCTCGACGTCGCGAGTTCGCGGTCGGTGCGCGCCGGGGCTGCAGCGGGGCCCCACAGAGAGCCCCCGAGACGGCCCAAGAGGTCCCCGAGGCGGCCACCAGGACGGCCCAAGAGGGACCTGCGGTGCCAGACGGTACCCATCCCATAAGGCGCCCCACAGCTTACCAAATGCACTGCCTGGCCGCGAATGCCATCCATGCACTAGTAACTATCCCTCCCCTCCCCTCCCTCCCTTCCTTCCTTCCTTCCGCCTCTCTCCTCCATCCCTCTCCTCCTCGCCTCCCTTCCTTCCTTTTTCCCTCCTTCCCTGGCGATCGGTTGTGCGGCGCAAGGGCAACTTGCAGGGAATTCGACGGGAGGAGGAGGAGGAGGAGAGGAGGAGGAGGAGGAGGAGGAGGAGGAGGAAGAGGAGAAGGAGGAGGAGAAGGAGGAGGAGGATGAGGAGGAGGATGAGGAGAAGGATGAGGAAGAGGACCAGTGCAAACCCAAGGCTCATCAACGATGTTGCAATCAACCTTCCTCCAAGCTCCCTCTTCATAGGCTCCTGGACGGATTCATTTTCAGTGGGGAGAGCCTCGTTGGAAGGCAGCCGTCTGAAAATCTTCAACCGTGCCCAAACACCACTCCTGGGACTCCAACGCCGCGAATCAACGTTACAGTTGCGGCCGGACGATTCCAAATCGTGTAAGAACACCGTTTCTGGGACTTCAACACCGCGAATCACCATGCGAACCCTTGAAACAGCTGCAAGCTGTTAAGACGAATGTGCGCGGCGCTTAGGCGATATGACCATCTTGGAGAGAAGCCGCCCTCCATCCGTGAAGCTCTGGCAAGCTTTCAAGACGAATGTGCGCAGCGCTAAGGCAGAGCCACATTTTGAACACGGCCCGCCCTTTACCCGTGAAGCTGTTGCAGGTTTTTCAAGCTTCAGTCACAAGTGGAGAGGAAGTCTCCGGCGAAACGCCCGGACCGCCCTACCGACTCGTCCCGGGGCGCGACAGAGGAGTTATGTATAAGGAAAAGGGATGGAGGAGGAGGAGGAGGAGGAGGAGGAGGAGGAGGAGGAGGAGGAGGAGGAGTAGCACGTGAAAACCACACATATGGCATACACCGAATCAAACAATCTTGTCACTCTATTCTATTCTATCCTCTGGCGTGTGTACCTGCTGCTCGGCGGGGCACTCTGCGTCAAGCAGATCAGACCTCTGGGAGTGTGCCACCCGGTTTGGGGTGGGAGGCCACGGGACAAACTTGGCATTACCTCACGATCTGTCTTGGTGGGAGGGGCGCACTCCTTCCCGAGGCCACGGGGTGCCTCGGCACAGTGCCTCCCACAAACCTGGTAAAACAGCACCCCACGGAGAGCAGCAGGATGGTGGGGCGCGTGATCAGGCGCACTCTCCTCCATCCCCACCTCCCCAGGCGGCGGGCCGCGGACGCCAGGCGCCACGCGGACGGTCCCCGCCTGCAACGGCAGGAGGTGGACGGTCGGGAAGCCGCTGTACGCGCTGCTCCACGGGCGCTCGGGGCTTGCACGGAGGGAGCCAGAACTCGTAAAGCGTTTTTTGTTTAAATATTTAGGAAAAAGAAAGCAATACAACACATATTTTTAAGCGATAGCAGAGAGAGCACACAAGGATGGAGGGGAGTATGACCACGCGATGTCCGAACATGGCCAGCCGACAACACTTTTCTCTAGTGCAGACACCTTGCGAATCCGCTCATGGGGGACCTTCTCAGGTCTTTCAGATGCTGGACTTGAATCAAGCATTCGCGCTGGACTGACAAGAGGCGATGCAAAACTAGGCTGGTTCTATCATCGGCCAAAAGAGTCCTCCGAATCAAATCTTCATGGATGCCAACATGTCCAGAGGCTACCCCAGCAAACAAAAATCAACATACTGTTTTAATCAAATCAAACACCATTTAGAACGATATTCTGACATTGGGCATGGGTGGGGTGTCCTGTGATCCATCGACCATCTATCGAGCCGCCTCTGCCGGCCATAACTTCATGGAACATCTTCCTGAGGTCGAGCATACTTTGTTTATTTTCGGCCAAGGGGGGCTTGCGGGAACCACGGACGACCGACATGGTGCCACAGTAAGCGCGGGCGTGTCCAGCGGAACGCCTCGCAAGCTCGATCAAGTCATTCAACTCTGCGCGGCCAGCACTCTGCACCTTACAGTCGGGGCTCTGAAGAAGGAACCCTTTTCGTTGGGGAGGGGCTCCGCGTTCCTTGTGTGTTTCGCAGCGTGCCTGAGGTTTTCCTTATGTTTTCGATCGAAAATCGAAGCTTAATCCGTAAGGGCTTCGCCCCCTGCCGCCGGCCCCCTCTCTCGGAGAATGGGCCATGGAAGAGCTAAGTCATGAGGCTTTGGCGCTGTCGTGCAGCAGTATCGGAACTTCATGCGAGGCCGATTCGCAATCGGCAAAACCAACTGATCACAAGAGGGGTTACCACACAGGGCGATTGGTAAGACGTGTATGGTTTACGAGCTTGGTTACCACACCTTGGGATTAAAGGGCCGAGGGAGTACTCGCAGTTTGGGTTACCACGCCTTGCGATGGATGTGCGTGAGGGGTGGCACCGAATTTCAGAAATGTGGCAAATCCCCTGTGTTTTTGGACCCTGACCCTGCGGGTCTGCGTGAGGGGTGACACCGAATTTCAGAAATGTCGCAAATCCCTGTGTTTTTGGACCCTGACCCCGCGGATCTGCGTGAGGGGTGGCACCGAATTTCAGAAATGTGGCAAATCCAATGTGTTTTTGGACCCTGACCCTGCGGATCTGCGTGAGGGGTGGCACCGAATTTCAGAAATGTGGCAAATCCCCTGTGTTTTTGGACCCTGACCCCGCGGATCTGCGTGAGGGGTGGCACCGAATTTCAGAAATGTAGCAAATCCCTTGTGTTTTTGAACCCTGACCCCGCGGATCTGCGTGAGGGGTGGCACCGAATTTCAGAAATGTGGCAAATCCCTTGTGTTTTTGGACCCTGACCCCGCGGATCTGCGTGAGGGGTGGCACCGAATTTCAGAAATGTGGCAAATCCCATGTGTTTTTGGACCCTGACCCCGCGGATCTGCGTGAGGGGTGGCACCGAATTTCAGAAATGTGGCAAATCCTTTGTGTTTTTGGACCCTGACCCCGCGGATCTGCGTGAGGGGTGTCGATTTCGAGCCCCCCCTCAGCAATTCAGACAACGCGCACAGGGGACGCTAAAAAGCCGGTTTGGGCCTCCCCCCCCCTCGCGCGGTCAATCAACTAGTTACGGTAACCAGCAATAAGTCAACTAGTTACAGCAACCAGCAAGAAGCAGAACTGTAACACTGGAAACTACAACCTACGACTGGTACAGGAAACTGCGAATCACAGGCCTACAGCCTGGTGGCCCCACAAGGGGGCCGGCGGATTTATGGAAAAAAGGGGCCTCGTTCCTTATCCGTAAGGGCTTCGCCCCCTGCCGCCGGCCCCCTCTCTCGGAGAATGGGCCATGGAAGAGCTAAGTCATGAGGCCTTGGCGCTGTCGTGCAGCAGTATCGAAACTTCATGCGAAGCCGATTCGCAATCAGCAAAACCAACTGATCACAAGAGGGGTTACCACACCTGGCGATTGGTAAGACGTCTATGGTTTACGGGCTTGGTGACCACACCTTGCGATTAAAGGGCCGAGGGAGTTCTCGCAGTTTGGGTTACCACGCCTTGCGATGGATGTGCGTGAAGGGTGGCACCGAATTTCAGAAATGTGGCAAATCCCCTGTGTTTTTGGACCCTGACCCCGCGGATCTGCGTGAGGGGTGGCACCGAATTTCAGAAATGTGGCAAATCCCCTGTGTTTTTGGACCCTGACCCCGCGGATCTGCGTGAGGGGTGGCACCGAATTTCAGAAATGTGGCAAATCCCTGTGTTTTTGGACCCTGACCCCGCGGATCTGCGTGAGGGGTGGCACCGAATTTCAGAAATGTGGCAAATCCCTTGTGTTTTTGGACCCTGACCCCGCGGATCTGCGTGAGGGGTGGCACCGAATTTCAGAAATGTGGCAAATCCCATGTGTTTTTGGACCCTGACCCCGCGGATCTGCGTGAGGGGTGGCACCGAATTTCAGAAATGTGGCAAATCCCATGTTTTTGACCCTGACCCCGCGGATCTGCGTGAGGGGTGGCACCGAATTTCAGAAATGTGGCAAATCCCCTGTGTTTTTGGACCCTGACCCCGCGGATCTGCGTGAGGGGTGGCACCGAATTTCAGAAATGTGGCAAATCCCATGTGTTTTTGGACCCTGACCCCGCGGATCTGCGTGAGGGGTGGCACCGAATTTCAGAAATGTGGCAAATCCCTTGTGTTTTTGGACCCTGACCCCGCGGATCTGCGTGAGGGGTGGCACCGAATTTCAGAAATGTGGCAAATCCCCTGTGTTTTTGGACCCTGACCCCGCGGATCTGCGTGAGAGGTGGTACCGAATTTCAGAAATGTGGCAAATCCCTTGTGTTTTTGGACCCTGACCCCGCGGATCTGCGTGAGGGGTGGCACCGAATTTCAGAAATGTGGCAAATCCCTGTGTTTTTGGACCCTGACCCCGCGGATCTGCGTGAGGGGTGGCACCGAATTTCAGAAATGTGGCAAATCCCTTGTGTTTTTGGACCCTGACCCCGCGGATCTGCGTGAGGGGTGTCGATTTCGAGCCCCCCCAGCAATTCAGACAACGCGCCCAGGGGACGCTAAAAAGCCGGTTTGGGCCTCCCCCCCCTCGCGCGGTCAATCAACTAGTTACAGTAACCAGCAAGAAGGAGAACAATCAATTAGTTACAGTAACCAGCAAGAAGCAGAACTGTAACACTGGAAACTACAAGCTACAACTGACACAGGAAACTGCGAACCTCGCGCCTACAGCCTGGTGGCCCCACAAGGGGGCCGGCGGATTTGGGGTCCCTTAGGTCAAGGCCCCGACCGTAGTCGGCGGGGCGCCGCTGGCCACGCCGGACGCAGAGCCCGTGCCCGCCGAGAGGGGAGCACCGCCCGGGCGCACCTCCGCAGACGCCACTAGCTTCGGGATGCGCCCCCCGACCCGTCGATCCCCCTCCTCCTCCTCCTTCTCCACCTCCTCCTCCTCCTCCTCCTCCTCCTCCTCCTCCTCCTCCTCCTCCTCCTCCTCCGCCCTCCTCCCTCCTCCCTCCCTCCTCCCTCCTCCCTCCTCCTCCTCCTCCTCTCCTCCTTCTCCTCCCCCTTCTCCTCCTCCTCCTCCATCTCCTCCATCTCCTCCTCCCTCCTCCTCCTCTCCTCCTCCTCCCTCCTCCCAAATGCCCCCTTGCACTCTGACTCCGTAGAGGATGATGATGATGATGATGATGAGGAGGAGGAGGAGGAGGAGGAGGAGGAGGAGGATGAGGAGCAGGAGGAGGAGGAGGAGGAGGAGGAGGAGGAGGAGGAGGAGGAGGAGGAGGAGGACAGAGGCAGCCCCACGGGGTGGGGAGGGGAAGGTGACCGACGGAGCCAGACAGCGGGGGGAGGCCTCTCCTCAAAATGGAGGCTTCATCGGGCCGACTGAGGGCATCCTGCACCAGGTGCTGGGGTTTGTCAATCGAGCTATCCGGGATGTTTTGATTGCTCGCGCAGCCCCAGAAACGATGGGCCGCGGTGTCTGGCGCAGCACCACATCTGGGGCAGAGGCCCCTGGTGTCGGACTCGTAGCCCGCCGGAGCCAGTCTCCACTTAACACGTTACGGAGCACGCCAGCCGCTTCGTTAGTATTTTCTTCTTCGGGCGTCCTCAAAGCATTCCGAACCATCGTGCAATTCAATCCTCCTCATGAGCCAGCTCCTAAGTAGTGGTCGCTGAAGAACTTGCCAGAGAGCGCTCGGAAGATCAACATCGGTGACTCGCAGTCTAGCGCCGCCTTCAAATTTCCAACAGGCAGGGCTGATCGGGTCAGCCTGAATGTCAAGCAGGACGGCGACAGTAGCAGCAACACCAGGGCCCCGAACTCTTTGCCATCGATGTTCGTTCCCGCGGAAACAGGGCAAACATGCGCCCATAATTTGGCAAGCGACATTATTTTTTGGTGGGGTCCACATCGGTAAGGGTCGCGAGCTGCTCGTATCGAAGCCCAAAGTGGGGGTCGTCTTTGGCGGGGCTCACCAGGGCCAAGGCAGAAGTGGTGCACGCTCCTGGGAGCCACCTCCCAGAGCAGGTCACAGCTTGCATGCGCATCGGCATCGAGCGAATTCGCCAAGGGGTGAGCCCGAGTACCCAGGGCCCCCGGTTTACACAACTTACGGGTGCTCCCGACGGTGCGAGTCAAACGCGCAACTTTTTTAGCTTTCTTGGAGGCCTGAGCACGTCTTGGCATGAGCTTATCAGCGACCCGCTTTTTACCCGCCGTGGTTATGCCCCCCAGATCCAGAGCTCGATCCGAGAACTTGATGGGTAGACCAGCAGCTTGGAATCGTGCATGTAATTCACGGCCAATTCCACGTTGCTGCAGACGAAGGCTGTTTTTTCTCCATTAGGTTTGCCTGAGGGTTACTACTTGGTACTGCTTCGTTTCCAGCCATCTGGGGACCCATCTGTGCCCGCACCAAAGGTCACTCCTGCGAAAGGTCACTCTTACGCCTAGTCGAGTAGAGCATCGGCGTCACCCCAACATACTTATACTATATGTTCGTCGCCCCCCCAGGGGCGGCGCGCGCCCCGAGAAATCTTCTAGTATATACGCCGCGGCGGGCGCCTTCTGGCCACACCGCTCGGGACACGATCTACTACAAGATGGGTATACTATAGGTTCGGCTTGGACGGGCGCCTCCAGCCAGGGAAGACACATAGTATCAGTATGCCTCTGTGCGTCCCAGGACATGCCACGATGTACCCATCACATTCGACGCTCCTTTGGGGAGGAGGGCGACTCGCGCCCGAGGAAGGCCCGGGAAGGCCACGCCTCGCCTCGCGCCGACTTCAGGCCAGCAGGGAACCCCATGCACAGCTCCCCGCGGCAGAGCAGGGATGGACCTCGGGTGTCGGTGATAGGACGAACGATCAATGGAGAGGAAATACAGATGAATCCTCCTCCTCCTCCTCCTCCTCATTCATCCGCCTATTTCTCTGTTATGTTCTGCTCTCTAATGAAGCGAGCGTCAGTGCCGCTCACCCAAACATCAAAACTCAGGAGAGGGCCGGGACGCGGAAGCCGAGCAGGACGTTGCCAATGAATTTCCAGATGTCTAAAACATGTGGTATACATGTTTTAAGCATGTAAAAATGTTTGAAACCATGTGTAGAACATCTTCCCTCCAGTTCAAACACATGTTAGGTTCAATGGTAGGACTGTTAGGGTGTCCATTGTCATGGCAGCCACAAAGGTAGACGCAGACGTACAGCCGGCAGCACTGTGCACATCCCCAGCCTCGATCGGGTCGAGGAGCTCGACCGCAGACAGCGCCCGCCGCCGATGGGAGTCCAGCAATCCAGAGAGAGTTTCACAGGTCCCAGGGTCCCAGGTCCCAAACTCCCGCCAGTGCCGTTTACGGTGCTCCATCATGTCAGGAGGGAGGAGGGAAGAGGGAGGAGGGAGGAAGGAGGAGGGAGGAAGGAGGAGGAAGGAGGGAGGAGGGAGGAGGAGGAGGAGGGGGAGGAGGAGGAGGAGGGGGTGTGGGACGGGGTTGCACGAGTTTCGGGGGCGTCGCGAAGATTGTATTTCAACCAAGCATGGACTCTCTTCACTCCTTTTGGCGGTGCTTTGAGGGGCCAGTTCTTCATGCTGGTTCGAGGGGTCGCTCTGGCTTCTCGCCAGGCAGGTGCAAGGGCAGCAGAGATAGCGGCCGACAGTTCGTCCATCGCACCAAGCTCGGTGGGCCTGCTGCTAAGCTGAGTCTGCCACCAGTCGATGCCTCGGACGTCGTCGGGCACCAGAAAACCACAACGCTTGCAAACTGAGCCTTTGAGGACGCCAACTGAGGCCTTGGCCATGGAGGTCGACTTACGCTCCAGGTGGGAACGGTATTCCCAAAACTTCTGTGAGAGGTCGGCACAACCAGCAAGCTCGTCTTCCTCCTCCTCCTGCCTCCTCTATGAGAACGAAGACTCTGCCCAGTGGGTGCCCGCCTCCTCGACGGAACAGGCTCGGGATGCACGCGTCGCCTCGGCAGCTCGAGGCCAAGTCAAGTGTGGTTCAGCAACTGCACTGGACACAATGTCGATCACGTGATCCAGGAGAGTACAGTGGGGGCCCATGCCAAGAAACACCCTGCTCGCCTCCAGGGTGCCCTGGGTTTCTTTGGTTTCGATGGTTTTGCGATGGAAGGCATGACGTTCCCCCGCCAAAAATCGATGGGCGTCCTGGGGTCTTAGGGTTGGGTTTCTTGTGGAAGGTTTCTTGTGGACTGGCTTCCACTGTATCTTCCGGATAACCAGGGATCCAATGTGGACCAGAGTCTGGGCGCCGTTCCGGGGCGACTTTTTAGGGGAGGTCAGGACCGAGGATTTCGGACAGAGGAGGTGGTGGACGTCTTTGCCAGATTGTTTGTTCCAGAGTCTCATGCTGAATCGTGGCGGACAGGCAACAGTCTTGAAAGGGCTCGCAGGGAAAGATTTGATGTCGATGAAACTGACCAGATCATCCGAAGTAATCGCGCAGTCAATGAGCGTGCCCTTCCATGCAAGCATGGCACCTCGACGTCGGAGGGGGGGGGAGCGCGCGTCCTCGCGCAGGCTGAGGAATCCATGGGGATCTATGTCTTTCACAGGAATGTTGAAGTCTGCCATCAGCACCCAAGGGCCAGACAGGGTCCCAAGCAATTCAGAGACAGCCCGAGGACGTTCGACATTAGCCCCACTGGCACCCGCTCCGAAATCAGATCGACAACACCAACAGCGATGACAGCACGCTGCGCTTTCAACCCCGAGAAAAAAACAGCTCGCCGATTGGGCTTGCCTGAGGGGTGAGGAGGAGGAGGAGGAGGAGGAGGAGGAGGAGGAGGAGGAGGAGGAGGAGGAGGAGGAGGAGGCTCCAGCTCCCCGATCAGGCTTTTGCCCGAGGGCTTCCTACCTGGAGATCGGTGCGCCGGGGGGGGGCACGCCGCCCGCTCCTCGGAGGGTTCCCCGGGCTCCCCGGAGGTTCCCCCGGGTTCCTCGCCCTCGGTGCCTCTGGGGCTGCTTTGCCCGCTCCTCGGAGGTTCTCCGGGATCCTCGGGCTCCCCGGGGTCCTCGGAGGTTCCCCGAGTTCCTCGGGTTCCTCGGGTTCCTCGGGTTCCCCTGGTTCCTCGGCTTCCTCGGGTTCCTCGGGTTCCTAGGGTTCTTCGGCAAGGCCAAGCAATGCCAAGCAATGCCAAGCCATGCCAAGCCATGCCAAGCCATGGCAAGGAATGCCAAGGAATGCCAAGCAATGCCAAGCAATGCCAATCAATGCCAAACGATGCCAAGCGATACCAAGGAATGCCAAGCGTTGCCAAGCAGTGCAAAGCAGTGCAAAGCAATGCCAAGCAATGCAAAGTAATGCCAAGGAATCCCAAGTAATGCCAAGCTATGCGCCCAGCGATGCGCCCATGCAGCAGACTTTCCCCGAATTGGGGTCGCGCCGGGTTCATCGTGGCCAGGGTCCGAGTCCGGGAGGCCTTTCTCACAGGCCAGCAACTTCCCAAAACAGATGCCCTTTGAAGCCACAGCCCCGACTTCTCCGCGGGGGCCCCCTCCAGGAGAGGGGAAGGGCGGGGAAAGAATGCGGCCTCCAGCCGATCTGTGCAGCATTGCACCTGATCTTCTTGACTGTATCGGATCTCGAAGGTGAGTCAGCAATGGAACTCCATCAGCGAGAGGCCTGATCCCCTGGCAGAAATCTAAGGCCACTTCGTTCCAGGACGTGATGTTACAACAAAAAACGCCGGGAGCAGATCACCTCTACGAGGTCCCACGAGGAATGCGATCAGCACGTACAGCAGAAACACGTGCGACTGACAGCGGCTAACGATCTCACAGATCCGCGGCCACCAGTGCCGTGCGGGCTGAGCTTGTGGGGGTCTCCACCGGCTTTCAGGGTCGCGAGGCTCGCGGTTACATGGGGCCTCGCGTCTTAGCTTTTTGCCGAAACATTCTTACTTGTCCACCCATGCCATCCTGGTCCTCAGTGGGCTCACTTTGGCGTGTCTGGCCAGCAAGGTGTGTCTCTCTTCTCGTCGTCGTCGTCATCATCATCGTCGTCGTACTTGTCGTCGTTCCTCTTCTGCATGGCATGCTTGCTGGCCAGACGGGCGCAGACAGCCGTGTCTCTTGAAGCATGCCCTCCTGCACCGTTTTTACAAGCTTAGGTTTCTATTGCAAGCGTCGTTGAGGCCTGTTCTTCACTTCCGTTCTTTTTGGGAGCAGGCTTGACTGCCTACATAGTGTCGACCGTCGTCCGCTGTGGAGCCCGTCTGTTGCCCGCTTTTTCTGTACACGCATAGTGGTGTCACCCGTGTAGTTGCATGGGATGGCGCGTGGGTCGCCAACGGCTGTATCCCTCACTACGCGTCCTCGGGGTAGGTTTGCTTTTGGTCATGCCAGCGCCTATCGACATGGTGGTGGGGCTTGGAATGCTGGGCAGGTTACTGGCAATGTTTATCTAAGTTGTTTTTGCTTGGTACAACTCCTCGTCAGGTCGAGGCTAAATGGCGCGGCCTCCTAGGTCTTCTTTTTCATTCTCAGGTCCCGGCCCTCCCTGCCCCCACAGGTGGGGCAGGGACGCGATGGGGGCGGTGCGGCACGGGAGCCCGGGCGGGCTCCACACTCTGGTGCAGAGTTGGCCTGATTTCGGCCTTACTGCACGCGCCTCCGGCCCATGCCGGACAAGGCGGCATGGGGAGGTTGCCCGCAGCCTGCAGCTGGCACCGGGCTGCGGCAACAGCCTCCCGCTGATGTTACAAAACAAAACAGACATCGCTTCGCACACTCGATGCTTCGAGGGGTGAGAACTAAACTCGCAGGCCTAGAGGTTGACACCAACACCAATATCGGCGGTGTTCCTCCACCGAGGGAAGACGATCCCGATCTCGGTGACGGTGTTAGTATTCTGGCTTCCAAGGTGGCCGACATATTACCACCAACACCGAAATTTAGGATCATCTACCCCCTGTGGAGGCACCCCCTTGTCTTGGTGTTGGCGCCTATTTTCAGGACTCCAATCAACGCGTGGCCCTTGCCCCGCGGCAGGTGCAGCGGCAGCCTCACCTCCAGCTCCAGCTGCACCCTGCAGGCGGTACAGGCGGGGCCGCAGCAGCGGGTGCTCCACCTGCGGGGGCTTGGGGCAGGTGTGCTGCGGGACGCGGTTGCTGGAAAGCTTGTTCGAGCGACACTGCAGCCCTTTCTCGGGCAGTTTTGAGCCTCTTGGCGGCCTCGATTGATGTGGGACTCCTTCTGCAGGAGTTTCTCCATCCGCTCGAGCTCCTCTTGGGACAAGGCCGTGTCGATGCTGCGCTTCTTGAGTGCGTCGAGTTCCTGCCCGTGTATTCCTCATTGCCACGATCACAGGGTGCGTGAGACATAACATCATCCTCGACGTGGGCGCGGAACTCTCTGATCTGCTGCCAGAGCTCGAACCTTTGGATGTGTTGGATACACCACTGCCGAAGGGTAGGTTCGTCCATGGCCTGCAGGTTCGACGGCAAGGGTGGCGCTCCTTGCTGAGGGGCACCATCTTGCTGCCGTGCTGGCTGGCCTTGATTGGGTGGGTCGACCTGCATCGGTACGGCCCGGGGACGAGGACGCGCTGCAGCAGGCCGAGGAGCACCTCCGACACTAACACCTTCAGGAGGAACCTGGGCGCGAGCTGCCGCCGCAGCAGCTTCGCGCTTCTCTTGCTCAGCAATGCCGCGTTCGGCTTGCTCATTCAGGAAGATCTGCCGACGATGTTCGTCGGGGTCAAACTGGTCCATCTGGTCATACTTAGCACGATGAGCAGCAGCGGCCTGCTCAAGCAGCCCAACAGCTTCAGCATGGGCCTTCTCGGCCATCGCCAGAGCTCCTTGTGGCGGACCACTGCTGCCCACGTCTGCTCCACTTCGTACAGCGCCAGACGTTCTGCGCTGGAGTCGCGCTCGACAGCCCGGGTGAGGGACGTGCGCTGCCTGACGATCTTCTTCCCCAGGTCGTTGTCGGTGGGTGCTGCAGGTGCCTCGGCAGGCGCAGCAGGAGCGCCACGAGCACCACGGATGGCATCAGCACCGTCGGGATACAGAGCTGTGGGCCTTTCGAAGTCAGCTTCAAGGGATTGTGCGTCTCCCGTCTCCCTTTGTCACGACCTCCTTTGGGCTTGCCACGGCCATTGCCATAACCATCATCGACATCACGATCTTCACCGCAAAGACGGTGGAGGTAGGGCGACGAACACTTTGAGCAGGCGGTACGCCCATGGTAGTCGTACCCCCAATGACCCCACGACGAGCACACGTTGTAGGAACGGCCTTGAGCCTTCTTGCCACGACCCGCTCCTTTGCCTCGAGGTAGTTTGACCCACGGTGCGTAGTGCCAACCCGTCCACTGGGCATGTGCCATGATCTTGACACACGAAAAGAAAGAAACGAACACACTTCGTTTTATCCGCCAGCACGTGGGCCGGTGCTTGAAACGGAGGGTTGTGTTCCAGCAGGAGCTCACAAAGAACCGAGATTTGGCCGCGGACTAGCCGTATCAGTATTCTGCCACGGGTAAACTCATTTTGAGCCCAAACGGCTACCCGGAGGAGGGGGAGGCGGAGGAGGATGGGGAGAAGGAGGAGGAGGAGGAGGAGGGGAAGGAGCATGAATAGGAGGGGGAGGAGGAGGAATTGAGGAATTGAGGGGTTGAGGAGCTCAGGAGGAGGATGAGGATGTGAAGGACCAACGTAATCCCAAAACTCATCAATGATGTTGGATTGACCCCTCCCTCCAAGTTCCCTCTTCATAGGCCCCTACGAGGAGTCATTTCCATTGAGGGAAGTGCCCCATTGGGATGCAACAGTTTGAAGATCCTTAATCGTGCCAACACACCGTTCTCGGGACTCCAGCGCCGCGAATCAAGCTGACTGTTGCGGCGTGATGATCCTGAATCGTGCCAAAACGCCATTCGTGGGACTTCAACACTGCAAGTCAACATAGTCGGTGCGCCTTGACAATACGGAATTCTTCCAAGACGCAATTTCTGGTACGGCAACCATGCGAATCCGTGAAACACTTACAATATTTTAGCCGGATGTGCGCGGCGTTAAGGCGAGAACAACATTTTGAAAAGGAGCCGCCCTCAACCCCTGAATCTCTTGCAAATGTTTAAGACGAGTGTGCGCGGCGAAAGCGGCCCGCTCTCAATCCGAGAATCTTCTGCAACGTTTTAGGACGAAAGCGTGCAGCGTCAAGGCGAGAGCCACATTTTGAAAACCGCCGGCCCTCGATCCGTGAAGCCCTTGCAGTGTGCTAGACGAGTGTGCGCGACGCGCGACGCTAAGGCGTGAGCCACATTTTGATGAAAACGGCCCGCCCTGAATCAGTTAAATTCTTGCAGTTTGTTGAGACGAAAGTGCGCGGCGCTAAGGCGAGAACCGCATGTTCAGAGCCTCCCCGCCCTCCATCTGTGAAGCTGTTGCCAAAGTTGAAGCTTCAGGATCATAAGTGGTGAGGAAGTCTCAGGCGAAACGCTCGGCCCGTCTTTTCGACAGGCTTCGGGGTGCGACAGGAGGCATGTATTCATAAGGATAAGAAAAGGAGGATGATGATGAGGAGAAGGAGGAGGAAGAAGAGGACAAGGAGGAGGATGGGGACGAGGGGGCGGAGGACGAGAAGGAGGAAGAGGAGGAGGAGGAGGAGGAGGAGGAGGAGGAGAAGAGGAGAGGGAGGAGGAGGAGGACGAGAAGGAGGAAGAGGAGGAGGAGGAGGAGGAGGAGGAGGAGGAGGAGGAGGAGAGGAGGAGGAGGAGGAGGAGGGGGGAGGGGGAGGGGGAGGGGGGGGGAGAGGAGGAGGAGGGGAGGAGGAGGAGGAGGAGGAGGAGGAGGAGGAGGAGGAGGAGGAGGAGGAGGAGGAGGAGGAGGAGGAGGAGGAGGAGCTCAGGAGGAGGGACAGCAGCAGGAGGCACGCGCAGACAGGATCGCCCCGACGTCGCTGGCGCGCCCGCTCCGAGCCGTGTGCGGTGGCCGTGGCCCCAGCCTGCAGGTTGGTCGGGCCTCGCTCGGCGCTCCGCGCTCGACTCTCGCGTGGCGGCCGCGCGGACCCGCGCTCTGCGGCCACCCCTCCCCTTCTCTTCCCTCTGCCCTCCAGCATCTCCTCCGCCCCCCCCATCCCCATCCCGCCTTCGCCATTCTCTCCTCCAGTCTCTTCCCTCCGCCTCCCTCTTCCTCCCCCCTCCTCGCTCCTGCCCCCTCCCTCCCTCCCTCCCTCACTCCCCCCCCCCCTCCTGCTCCTCCCCCTCCCTCCTCCGCCTTCCACCTCCCTCTCCCCCACACCGCCTCTATCCTCCGTGTGGACCAGCTCCGCGGGCGCGCCGAGGCGCCGATGCGGGGCCTCTGGCTGGCGCCGCCCGGCGCGCGCCTCTGGACCCCCTTTTTCCTGCTGGCGGGCCCCGCTGGCGCGCAGACCACGACCTCCACCACCACCACGCTCACGACCACCACCAAGACTACCATCGGCTCGCGCTGTCGCGCGTACCTGCCGCAGAGCTGGGGGGGGATATGGGCGAGGGGGGGGCAAGGTGGGCGAGGGGGTTGGGCGAGGGGGTGGTACCGATAGCGCTACCCTTCCCTCTTCGCCACGCGGCTGGATTCGCCGCGGGAAAGGTGCGGAGAGTAGTGGCATCGGCACCTTTCGCAGACTGGGAGTCGAACTCTGCCCTCGCAAGCGGCAGGACTAGGAAGAAAGCACAGGGTCCGACACGCTGGCCGTGGTACAGTGAGCCGGCGGACCACTACCACTATCACAACCACAACCACTACAGGGTGCGTTTGTGTGGGCAACGCCGCCAGCCCGGGGTCGGCTGGCCACCAGGTCGACTGGTTCCAGCCAGACGGAGGGTTCGCGCAAACGCACCCCGCGCTAGTCGATTTAGAACCGCAGTGCTCCTGCGGTGAGCTCACTGTAGATCTAAACCCCGGCGACCCTCTGCCGACCGGCTTGAGCACGACCGACCCCGTTGCAGCGAGGTGGACGGCGAACTTGCAGATCTCTAGCGCGGGCGACTATAGGTTCCAGGTGACTTCGGTCGAGAAAGCTTGGCTATACGTGGACGACATCAGATACGACGCAACTCCCGCCATAGAGAACCCCAACTCTGGAACCACTATGAGCTCAAACTTCATTGCCTTCACTGCAGGCTCGTCCATTGCCCTGAAGCTCGAGCTCTACGCCTCCGCTGCAAGCAACGCCCAGATGCAATTGCAATACTCTGGTCCCGACACATCTAATGCGTTTCAGGCCATACCGTCCACCAAGGTTTTGCAGCGGGATCCCCATGAGAGACCTGTGATCTCCATCGACCCATTGATCACATACGTGGTGCACAATGAAATGTGGTCTCCCGCAGACGGCGTCACATGTCGTGACTCGAGCGGCACGCCACTGAGTATCAGTTTCGACGCTTCCCAAACAAGCACAACCGTGATCGGAGGCCCTTACACCGTGACGTATACTTGCGAGGACAGTCTGAGCTTCACCTCCACGATGGACCGGACGTTCTTCGTCCGAGGGCTTCCGACCATCACTCTCAACGGGCCTGCTGAGGTGCGATTGCGACAGGGTGTACCGTACGTCGAACTCGGTGCTTGCTGCACGGATTCTGAAGGTAAGGCCGTTTCTATGGATTCGCCAGCGTCATCAGTCAACGTGAATGTTGCGGGGCAATATCCTCTGGTGTGGTTTTGCACCGACACGTATACTCAGAGGTACACAACCGCGCAGCGGAACGTCATCGTGGATTCTCCGCCATCCATGATCAGGTTTGGTACCTCCGTAACAAAAACGACCAGGGGCGTTAATTACGTTGACGCTGGCGTGGTGTGCACCGACCGGGAAGACGGTCTGATCGTTCAGATAGGAGGCGATGTTGTCGACGAGCAGATCCCCATCCTTAGTATCGAGGTTTTTCCTGGGGCCGTCGGAGACAGCAACGACGCCATCGATGGTCAGGAGAGCGTGTCCGTTTGTGCATCGGCTTGCTTCACTTTCCAGGATCAGATCGTCTTCGACCTTGGCAGTACGCGCACGATCCATGAGGTCCGCATCTACCATCCAGGCGGTGGCGCGACGAATACGCTCGACTCTATCCGGGTGCTCCCGCATAAGTTTTTCGACCCCACAGCGGACGACTGGAATCATAAGTGCGCGGGGAGCCAGACCTTGAGCCAGGGCTGGAACACCATTGCCTGCGAGCCGAAGCTGGTGGGAAGCGCCGTGGGCCTGTACCTCTCTCCAGCCGTCAACTTCCCCATCTGCGAGCTCCGGGTGTTTGGCACGTCGGGCCCTCCGGCGCCCCAGTGGTTCAACGTCTCGGGAGGCTGCCCGACTCTGGAGGGTTCGTACAACATCTCGGGAGCGGAAAAGAGGGGGGTGATGACTAGGGGGGGGTGGATATCATGGCGCGGGCCATGATTTTTCCTCAGATCTCATGGCGCCTCTTCTTGTTTTATTACGTCCCAGGCCCCCCCGCTGGGCCGCGCACATGCCGCCCGTCATGATTTGCCCCCCCCTCTTGGACACCCCCCTCTTTGCCGCTCCCGAACATCTCGGGTACTCACGACGGCCTTCCTGAGTACAAAGGTGGCACCGGAAAAGGATTGCTGCAGTTTTTTGAGACACATCAGAGGTGGGTCTTCCGAGAGTCCGCTTCGGACGACATCTATGCAGAGGCCGTGTCCGCAGGATCTCTGCCAGAGATTCTGTGGAATGCGGCAGGTTCGGGAGTTGCAGTCAATTGTATCCCACAGATCGAATTCGAACCGGAAGATGCCTGCCTGTGGCTTTTCGGTGCTGCTGGCAGTGTCGACAATCAGTACAGGTGCGCCGACGGCACCATGGTTTCGGGCTCGGACGACTGCGAGGCCCATGGCAATCTGGCGTTCTGCCCGCCCAATTTGCCAGTCATGTGCCAAACGCCATCTGATAACCTCGGGTACGCCCAGTATTCTTGCGAGGAGACCGAGGCTGACTGCGGTGCCAATGGCCTCAGGCGTTGCCACGACAGCGTCAGGGCGGGGAACTCAGAGGACTTCTTTTCGCGTCGATCAGGCCACTGATCTGGCCGATCCGTCGATCGACAGGGATCGAAACGGTCGCTCGGATACTCCATCGGTGGGGAGCAGCCCAGTTGGGGGCTGGGCTGGGCTGATTGGATCAAGATCAGGATCAGGAGCATCCCACATGTCAATTTGTTTCGTTAACCGGTTTAAGTCTCCATTATTGTGCACCTCTTGAGGGTGGGAGGGATGTGAGGCGAGGGAGGGAAGGGAAGAAGGGAAGGGGAGGTGAGAGAGAAGATACAAAGGACAAGCTAGGAGGAGTGGGAGAACGAGGAAGGGGAGAAGGAGGGGATACAAAACTATCGACGGGACAATCAGCGAGATAGCACGGTCATTAGGCAAGCATGCTTGCCGAAAGGTGCGCCCCAACTTTTCCTACATGTCCGCTGCTTCCTCCTCAACCTCCACATTCTCATCGTTACCGCCATGCAAAGCAATCGCCCAGCAAGGGGGGGGGCAGATGTCGCGCGGGGTAGCTTGCCAGAGAGCAACTTGGAGGTTGGAGGTATCCCAGAGCGCAAAACGCCCCAGCCTTCACCATCGTTTCTGAGCTTCAGAACTCGTTTTCCTGCCCATGCCGTTGTTCAGCTCGCGCCGCCTTGGGCCATAATCCGACGACGACGATGATGATGACGATGATGATGATGATGATGATGACGATGGCGACGCTGATGCTGATGATGCTTATAATGATGACGATGATACTGATGAGGATGATGACGATGACGATGATGATGATGATGATGATGATGATGATGATGATGATGATGATGATGCTGATGATGATGATGATGATGATGATGATGATGATGTTGTGGATGATGATGACGATGATGCTGACGATGGCGTCGACGATGATGCTGATGATGCTGATGGTGCTGATGCTGATGGTGCTGTGCATGATGATTCTGATGATTCTGATGATTCTGATGATGGTGATGGTGCTGATGATGGTGATGATGATGCTGATTACAGCAACGGTGATGAGGATGCTGCTGCGGCTGATGCTTATGGTGGTGATGATGAGGATTATGCTGCGTATTGTTCTGCTGATGGTGGTGGTGATGCTGCTGCTGCTGCTGATGATGATGATGATGATGATGATGCTGACGATTGCGACGCTGGTGCTGATGATGCTTATGATGATGACGATGATACCTATGAGGATGATGATGACGAAGACTATGATGCTGCTGCTGATGATGCTGATGCTGATGCTGCTGCTGATGATGATGAGGATGATGATGATGATGATGATGATGATGATGATGGTGACGATGCTGATGCTAATGATGATGATGATGGTGAGGATGATGATGCTGATGATGATGATGATGGTGACGATGATGATGGTCATCACGATGGTGATGGTGATGGTGATGGTGATGGTACGGACGTGATGATGAGGTTGCTGATGATGTTTAGTAGTATTAGTTCCTTGATGCTGCAGCTGCTGCTGCAGCTGCTGCTGCTGGTGATGATGATGATGCTGATGCTGATGCTGATGCTGTTGCTGTTGCTGATGATGCTGATGATGCTGCTGCTGCTGATGATGATGATGATGATGGTGATAATCATGATGATGATGATGATGATGATGATGATGATGATGATGATGATGATGATGATGATGATGATGATGATGATGATGATGATGATGATGATGATGGTGATGGTCATGATGGTGAGTGGTGATGGCGATGGTGATGGTGATAGTGATGGTGATGGTGATGCTGATCTTGGAGGAGAAGGGGAGGCAACGGCAGCAGCAGGGCGAAGGCTGAGGAGGGCAAGGGCGAGGCGATTGGCGACTGGGGGAGTCGGGGTGTGTGTGGGGAGCGGAGGGCAAAAAGAGCGGGGCGGGCGAGAGGCGGACCGGGGGGGAAGGAAGGGCGTTGGCGGGTCGGCGAGGGGAGTGCTTCTGAGGCGGGCACCTGCACGCCCTCGTCGAAGAAGTCCTGCTTGGGCTCGCTGCAGACCGTGAGCCCAGTCGACATCAAGGACCGCGGGCGTCGGCCTCACGCAAAAGTGGCCCTTCGCCGGAGTGGCCTGTGGTGTGGGGCCTTCGGGGGGCGCGGGGGGCCAAAGCCAAGCGCGCAGGCCGCCACTGTCCCATCGCGCGCCAGGGGTCGCCAGTCCGAGAGCAAAGGTCGGCGGCGAGCCAGGAGGGGAAGTGAGAAGGAGGAGGCCCTCTCAGAAGGCGGCGGGGCTTCTCGGGAGCCCCTCTGGCCCTCGAGATACAATTCCGTAGCGCAATACACTTGCAATACAATTGCCCCAAATCTATTGCACCATCCCCTTGCAGCCTTGACCCCCTTTGGGTCAACCGAAGAGAGGGCCTTCTCCTTCTCACTTTCTCCCGGGGCCGCCGCCGCCTACAGTCTTTCCTGCGGTTGGCCGGGGGCGTCCCGTCTGCTCTTGCGCAGGGGGCCGCCGTCGAAGGAAGGCCTCTCCTCCCTCGGGCCCGCCCGCCCGCCCTCCCGCCCGTCTTCCTCCCGCCGGCATGCGCCCCTCTCCCCCTCTCCCTCCTCTCTCTCCCCCTCCCTTCTCCCGCGTTCTCCATCGTCCTTCCTCGGCCTCTCCCTCCCCGACCTCCTTCCCATTCTCTCTCCTCCTTCCCCGTGTCGCTCCATTCGCCCATGGCTGGTGGCGTGCTGCTGATTAGCGGCCAGGTGGTTGTTGGGCTAAGGAGGGCTGGGGCGAGATGGCTGTACGGGATGAGGCCCCTGGAGGGGGCCTTGTGAGACGCTCAGCTGTGGCACGGCGCACGGCGAGGGCTGCGGCGGCGCTCGCTGCGGATGGGGCCATTCGGCGGCTGCAGCGGCAGTTGGCGCAGGCCCTTGCCGAGGCCGATGCGCTGCGGGCTGAGCTGGGCGCGCTGCGGGCGGTACCTAGCGGCTGCGACGAAGTGGAGGGACGTGTTCGCCTCATCGCTCCGGTTCTTGCTGCTGGAGTCGCAGACGCTGACGTGCCGCCCGCTGTCGTGGCGCGCCGCAACCTCGCGGCCCACGAGTTCGTCGTGCCAGCTTCGCAGACTGCTTCTGCGAGCCTGCCCGAGCTCAACCGTCTTCAACGCCAGGGTGCTGGAGGACGTCGTCGTCGCAGGGGGCGCCTGTGCCGACGTGTTGGACGTTGCTGGCGAGGTTGCGAACCTGACCTTCGATTCGGTGGAGGGTGTGTCCTGCTCGTCGGATGCTGCCGCGGCGTGCTTCTCTGTGCTCTGCACGTGCAGGGCCATGCTGCATTCCGCTGATGTTCAGCGACGTTGCGCGGCCTTTTGGGGCAGCAGTTGAGTCGACGGAGGATTCGTGTGTTAGAAGTGGCGGCTATGAAGAGGGCATGGACGACGACTTCTCGGAGGTTGTTGTAGTTGCTGATGTTCGTGCTGGACACGTGCTCCGCGCTGGTGCTCCAGCTTTCGTGCCGAGGCGGGCGATGGAATGCCCCGCGTGCGATCGGGACTTGCAAGAGCCCGTCGGCGATGTCATCATGAAGGATGGGCCGGCCCCACGAGGGCGAACGGCAGCAGTGCAGGGCGGCGGCTGGCAGAGTTCATGCGGCTGCGGCGCCGAAGAAGCAGAAGGGTCGCTTGAGGGAGCTGCTGGAGAAGGTCGAGCGCGATGGCTGCGCCCCTCCCCCCCCTGTGCTCATGGACGAGCTCTTCGGCCGCAGGTGACGCTTCTCCTCAGGGTTGCGTTGCTCCTGCGTTTCTGCGTCTCCGTGGTCCACGTCACGGCCGGGGATCAGCGCTGGTCAGGTCCAGCGCTGGCTCCCGCGGCGCGCACGTGTGTGCGCATCCTAGCCATCTCCGCCCCCCCTCGCTCCACCTTCCTCACTCCTCCATCCGCCTTCCTGACTTTTCCCGTCGTCGGCCATCATTCCTCCTCCCCCGCTTCCTCCTTACACGCTTCCCTTCTGTTTTCTACCCCATAGTCACTATGGCCGCCCTCCTTCGCCACCGTGGGCGCCATTCGAGCATTTCCATGTTCGATCAGCTATACGGGACATCCGTCATTCGGAGAATGAGCGTGTCCTGGGCCGACGGTGGAGTAATTTCAGTGCCCAAACATTTGCGGTACCGGACCGTTCGTCGGAGTTGGAAGGGGACAGACTGCAGCCGCACGTTGTACAGTCAACGCGCCAAGCAAGGACGCCCGCCTTCATCTAGGGTGCCCTTGCGTCCTTGCCTCTGCGGCCCGTCCTTTGCCCTTTTCATTCGTCGCACACCGCCCAACAAATCCCATTTTCGGCCTCCAAGGGTCTGGCGTCACCATCCGCCCTTAATGCCATGTTTCGATTGTATTTCCCACCCATCTGGTGGTGTTGGGTCCTCGTTTTGAAGAGACGGTCCCCGCGTTCCTCCCTCGCTTCCGCTTCCCTCCTCCCCCTCCCCAACCCACCCAGTATAGCGTTTGGTGGCCCCATAGGGAGCTCCACTGAAGCCCCCAGTGGGACCGTCCGCGTGCGTACGGAAACCTAATTTGTGGCACACCCTTCACACGTTTCGTGGTTTCATACGGAGTTCCAAGCACAGGCACAGGCACCACAGGCACCACAGGCACCACAGGCACCACAGGCACCACAGGCACCACAGGCACCACAGGCACCACAGGCACCACAGGCGGCAGGCACCACAGGCGGCACCGGCGGCACCGGCCGCACCGGCACCGGCGGCACCGGCGGCACCGGCGGCACCGGCGGCACCGGCGGCACCGGCGGCACCGGCGGCACCGGCGGCACCAGCGGCACCGGCGGCAACGGCGGCACCGGCGGCACCAGCGGCACCGGCGGCACCGGCGCACCGGCGGCACCGGCGGCACCGACGGCACCGGCGGCACCAGCGGCACCGGCGGCACCGGAGGCACCGGCGGCACCGGCGGCACCGGCGGCACCGGCGGCACCGGCGGCACCGGCGGCACCGGCGGCACCGGCGGCACTGGCGGCACCGGCGACACCGACGACACCGACGACACCGACGACAACAGCGACACCGACGACACCGACGACACCGACGACACCGACGACACCG
>CAUYUJ010001821.1:44882-96635 GCA_963575745.1 Prorocentrum cordatum
CAGACACAGGCACAGGCACAGACACAGACACAGACACAGACACAGACACAGGCACAGGCACAGACACAGACACATACACAGACACAGACACAAACACAGACACAGACACAGACACAGACACAGACACAGACACAGACACAGACACAGACACAGACACAGACACAGACACAGACACATATACAGATACAGACACAGACACAAACACAGACACAGAGACACACACAGAGACACACGCAGAGACACACACAGACACACACACAGAGAGACACACACAGACACACACGCAGACACACACAGACACACACACAGGCACACACAGACACAACAGACACACACAGACACACACACACAGACACACACACAGACACACACACAGACACACACAGACACACACAGACACACACAGACACACACAGACACACAGACACACACAGACACACACACACACACTGAACACACACAGACACACACAGACACACACAGGCACAGACGCAGACACACACACAGACACACACACAGACACACACACAGACACACACAGACACACAGACACACACACAGACACAGACACAGACACAGACACAGACACACACACAGACACACACACACGCACACACACACGTGGCCCCATGGGGAGCTCCACCGACGGCCCCAGTGCTACCGCCCGCATGCGTCTCCCACACCCAGTGCAGCGCTTCGTGGCCCCGTAGGGAGCTTCACCGATGGCCCCGGTGCTACCGCCCGCACGCGTCTCCCCCACACAGTACAGCGTTTCGTGGCCCCATAGGGAGCTCCACCTACAGCCCCAGTGCTACCGCCCACCCACTGCAGCGCTTCGTGGCCCCATAGGGAGCTTCACCGAAGAAAATATTCAGAATTGCGGTGCCCACAGCTGCATATGGTTGGGCCTTTCGCCAAGATAATTTGCTAGCTGCATGTTGCTTCCCCTTTCCCAGCCCTCGTGCCTTTCCGCTTCCTTTTCCGAGACTGCCGGCGAATACGTCATGCACTTCGCCTGCATCGACAGCCTCGGCCAGAGCGTGTCGAAATACCGCACGGTTATTGTGGGCTGCGAGGGTCCGAACCCGACTGGCTTCTTCGGGGGCAACCAGATAGGCATCGGTGGGATGAAGCATTGAAGCAAGCCAGCAGGGCAAGAATGATGATGATGCTGAATGATGATGATGATCATGATGATGATGATGATGATGATGATGATGATGATGATGATGATGGCGATGCTGATGATGATGATGAAGCTGATGACGATGATGATTGATGATGGTGATGATGATGATGATGCTGATGATGGCGACGATGATGCTGCTGATGATGATGATGACGATGCTGCTGATGATGATACTGCTGATGATGGTGATGACGATGATGATGATGAAGGTGCTGCTGACGGCGATGATGATGATGCTGATGCTGATGATGATGACGATGCTGCTCATGATGTTTGTAACGATTTTGATAAAGCTGATGGTGATGCTGCTGATGATGATTCTTATCATTATGAAGATTATGTTTATGAGTATGCTGCTGACGGTGCAGATGATGATGGCGATTCTGATGATGCTAATTATGCTGATGATGCTGCTGATGATGCTGACGATGATGGTAATGCTGCTGTTGATGATGATGGTGGTGGTGATGATGCTGCTGATGATGATGCTTCTGATGATGATGATGATGATGTTGGTGGAGATCATGCTCCTGCTGATGATGCTGATGACGATAATGACGATGCTGATGATGATGCTGATGATGATGATGATGATGATGATGATGATGATGATGATGATGATGATATGATTATGCTGATGCTGCTGATGATGATGACGATGCTGATGATGCTGATGATGATGATGATGACGATGTTGATGATGATGATGATGATGATGATGATGACGCTGATGCTGATGATGATGCTGCTGCTGATCATGATGCTGCTGATGATGATGATGCTGAAGATGATGATGATGATGATGATGATGACGATGATGATGATGATGATGATGATGATGATGATGGTGATGATGATGATGATGATGATGATGATGGCGATTCTGATGCTGGTGATGATGATGATGATTATCCTGCTGCTGCTGAAGATGATGATGATTATGCTGCTGCTGCTGATGAGACTGCAGCTGATGATGCTGATGATGTTGATACTGAGGATGAGGATGATGCTGATGATGATTATGATAATGATGATGCTGCTGATGATGATGATAATGGTGATGATGATGTTGATGATGATTATGATAATGATGATGCTCATGATGATGATGATTACGATGATGATGACGATGATGATGATGGCGATGATGATGATGATGATGATGATGATGATGATGATGATGATGATGATGATGATGATGATGCTGATGCTGATGATGATGATGATTCTTGATGATGATGATGATGCTGATGATGATGCTGATGATGATGATGATGATGATGATGACGATGCTGCTGATGATGATACTGCTGATGATGGTGATGACGATGATGATGATGATGAAGGTGCTGCTGACGGCGATGATGATGATGCTGATGCTGATGATGATGACGATGCTGCTCATGATGTTTGTAACGATTTTGATAAAGCTGATGGTGATGCTGCTGATGATGATTCTTATCATTATGAAGATTATGTTTATGAGTATGCTGCTGACGGTGCAGATGATGATGGCGATTCTGATGATGCTAATTATGCTGATGATGCTGCTGATGATGCTGACGATGATGGTAATGCTGCTGCTGATGCTGATGATTATGATAATGATGATGCTGCTGATGATGATGATGATAATGGTGATGATGATGTTGATGATGATTATGATAATGATGATGCTCATGATGATGATGATGATTACGATGATGATGATGACGATGATGATGATGGCGATGATGATGATGATGATGATGATGATGATGATGATGATGATGCTGATGATGATGATGATGAATATTCTTGATGAGGATGATGATGATGATGATGATGATGATGATGATGATGATGATAATGAGGCTGATGATGTTGATGATGATTATGATGATGCTGTTGCTGCTGATGATGCTGATGATGCTGATGATGATGCTGATGATGATGATGATGCTGATGATGATGATGATGATGCTGATGATGATGATGATGATGATGATGATGATGATGATGATGATGATGATGATGAGGATGAGGATGAGGATGGGGATGATGATGAGGAGGAGGAGGAGGACGAGGAGGAGGAGGAGGAGGGGCATGAGGAGGAGGAGGAGGAGGAGGAGGAGGAGGCAGATGATGAGGATGAGGATGGGGATGAGGAGGAACAGGAGGAGGAGGAGGAGGAGGAGGAGGAGGAGGAGGAGGAGGAGGAGGAACAGGAGGAGGAGGAGGAGCAGGAGGAGGAGGAGGAAAAGGAGGCGGAGGCTGTTGGAACACCTCCCATGAGGAGGGACGACGTACTTTTTGAGTTTGTCCAGGATCTGCTTCCTGGCTCTCGTCTCAGGGTTCCTCCTGCTGCCGTTGCTGCGAAGCCACCGTGACGGAAGACAGTGCCCCCACCCTGGGGTGGACAGTGGAGAGAATGACGAGAGATTTGGTCCTGGCGATTACGAGGGTTGAAGAGAAGTGGGGAAGGCACCAGCATGTGCGAAGTGTGGGTGCAACAAGAATGTGCGTGGGAGTATCTTTTGCAGAGTGTGGGCAGCAGCTTTCTGATGTTGCCCCAGCCGCCGCGCCTGAGCCTCGAGGAGTCTGGGCTGATGGTGATGACAGACGGCAGCAGCCAGCTACTGACGGCGGCGAGGCGGCGGCACGAAAGGCAAACGTAAGAAGGGACAAAGTGGCAAGGGCAAAGGAGATGATGCTGCAGGTGCGGGAAGGCCTGCTCTTCCCGTGGCGCCAGGTGCTCAGTTCCTCGTGGCCAGGCCAGACGACGCGGACATGGCTGTTGCAGAGCTGGAGCAGCTGGTGGCGATGCTGGAGGAGGCAGGCGACACCACCAGCGCAGCTAAACACAAGCGGGCTGTGCAGGAGAAGCGAAGGAATGTTGCGGGGGCCGCGTACGTGGCGCCCTTGTCCCATAGGGTCACGATGGCCCACAGGCATGTGCAGGAACTCGGTCAAGAGTTGGAGAAGGCTGTTGGGCACTTTGAGAGACTTGCGGAGGGCCTGGAGCAGCAGCGCCAGTGGGTGCAGCAGCTCGCGCGTGACCTGGGGGCGTCCGAGGGCGAGCATCGCAAGCTGGTGGTGGAGCTCGACGCGCATGTGGTGGAGGTCTCCCAGGAGGCCCCGCAATCCCAGGCCGTCAGTGTCGCTGGCATCTTGGGCGGCTCGATTGCGGAGGTCCCGCTGTCACTTGCTGGGCTCGGTTTCGACGATGTTGAATACGACATGGATAGGAAGGATAAGAAGGAGCTGGCGGAACGCACCACCAGGTTGCAGACAGATCTGGCAGCAGCGGTCAAGGCCATGTTCGGTCAGGCTGCCGAGGAGGCGAAGGATTTCAATTTGGAGCAGGAACAGATGGCGCAGAGGCTGGCGGGCAAGCGCAGGGGGTAGTTTGGGGGCGCCGAGGCCAGGCCCGCTGCTGAAAGCCCACCGCCAGGGGGAGACGGAGCTGCGGAGGCTGCCGCGGCAGCTCCCGCGGCCGAGTCTCCTGTGCAGGCGGCGGCTCAGGCGGAAGGGCCCAATCAGAGGGTGGCGACGATTTGCCATCCACCGCCCCTTGGACTGCCGCTTCGGCCCGAGGGGGCCAGTCTCAATCGCAGGGGCGCCGCGGGGCCTGATGGGCAGTCGGCGGTGCGAGCAAGCGCGGCAGTTTCGGTCCAGGGAGGTGCCGAGCTCGCGGGGGGTGGGCGCGGAGGCTTCGCGGGCAGCTGGCGCTCCGAGACTCGCGCGCGAGAGATCCCCGCGTGGAGCTCCTCCAGCCGCGCCCTTGGAGGGGCGCGGGGCCCCGGGCCCAGATCGCGCCAGCGGAGCCTTGCGTGCAGAGCGGAGATCGACCTCTTCGATTTCGGCGGCTGCTCCGAGACTCGCACGTGAGAGACCCTTGGGTTGAGCTCCTCGCGCTGCGCCCCTGGAGGAGCGCGGGGCCCTGGGCCCAGATCGCGCCGGCGGGGTCTTGCGTGAATAGCGGAGATCGGCTTCGTCGATTTCGGCGGCAGCCCCGAGATTCACGCGCGAGAGACCCCTTGTGTGAAGCTCCTCCAGCCGCGCCCCTGGAGGAGCGCAGGGCCGGGCGCCCAGATCGCGCCAGCGGGGCCCCGCGTGCAGAGCGGGGATCGACGACGAGGGCTTCAGGTCCGTCGGTGACGATGTCGGTGGTGGCCAAAGCCATGGGGGTGCAGACCGCGGGCAAGGACCAGTATCGGTTCTACTTCGCCAACGCCGCATCATGGGGTCAGAAAGCTTGGGGCTACCTGAACCGAGCTGACGCAGGTTTCGCGGTCTCCGACGCCGTCGTGATCGCGGGGCGCCACTTGTATGGCCCCCAGCGCACTCAGGCGACCGAGCTGCTGAACCGCTCAGGCTGGCCAGTCACTGCCCAGGGTGCAGTTGGCGCGGCGCGCGGCGGGCCCCGTGGTGGAGTTTGGCTCGTGACCAGGAAGTGGCCGCAGCATTCCCCCTTGTGCCCAGAAGTTCAACGTGATGTTCTGGGAGAGAGGGTTGCCGTTGAGGAGACCCAGTGGACCAGCCAGACGGCGTGAGTGCGAGACGTTGATGTGGTCTGCGTTTCTCTGTGCCTGGCCACGGGGCTCGGCCTCCAAGGAGAGAGCGCGATCGCCCTGGCAGAGGTGGCTGTGTGCGTGCGCTCACAGGGGAAGCCGTATGTCATAGCTGGCGACTGGAACGTGCATATTTACGCGGTGGCTGAGAACGGCGCCAAGACCTACCTCCACGGCGTGTTCCGAGCGGCGCTTGAGGAGGCCCCTCGTGGAGCCAGGGCGACTGATTTCTGTCTTTGCTCAGAGGCGCTCAGCGCGGTTCTGACGCTCAGCTGGGGCTCCAGGTCTCCGTCGGCCCTGCCGCGCACGGGGCTTCTTGGGACTCTGGATTGTAGTGAATTTCAGCAGCCCCACTGGGTCCTCACGCAGCCCCCCCCCCCCCCCCCTCTGGTCCGAGCCCTGGGCCCCGATCTCCCCTGGACTTTCCATGTCGAGAGAGTTGGCGCCCTCGTTCAGAGAGGGGATGGGGGCGGTCCAATGGGGTAGTTGCTCGGCGCAGGCCCGCCCCCTCGGCCAGTCGTGCGCGAGTTTCTGTTTAGCTGCTGAGTCTTTCCATGCAAATCGGGACCCCACCAGCTGTTTCGATGAGGTAGATATGCGCCGAGGGTTTCACATTGGCGTGCATCAGGTTCCCTTAGTCGAGACCGAGCCGCAGGGCTGGTCGGCGGAAGTCACCAACCTCGCGGTCTGGTCAGCGCTGCGCACTTGTCTCCGCGCATGAGTCGGGCTCGCCGGGAAATCGAAGCCCCTCGGCACCTCGGTCGCAGCCTCGCAAGAAGCCCCGACCAGGGTCTAACATGTGTCGAGGCTTCCTGATGACAGGAAGGTGGAGGAGCTTCTAGTTTCTCTGAGTCTGCTAGAGGACCGAGCCCCGAGGGGTAGCCTGTGGGCCAACCTGCAACAGTTTTTCGGATTTTGCGCCATGTTGAGGCTCGCCACGCTCGGCGGTCCTCGAAGGGTTTCGGAGATTGGCTCCGGCGGCCCCTGGCAAAGGGGGGCGGGGCTCTTCATTTTCGCGCCGAGGCGCGGGGGCTGGAGGCCCCGGGCCTCAGCTTAGAGCGTGGCGCTGAGGGCCAAGTCTCGCGCTAATTTCGACGCGCGGAAGGAGGCCCCGCCTGGCTTCCGCAGGTCAGGCTCATTATAATCCAGCTCGTCTTGAGAAGCGTTGCAACTGCTCGCCCGATGGCGCTCACCCAGGGCCTTTATCGTGTCTGGGGCAGGGCGCGTCGGCAAGATATATCGGAGTGGACGGTGGAGCGGGCTCAGTTTTGGGATCGAGCGGCGAGGGATTCTTCAGCCCTGCGGGCAGCCATGTCCCGTCAGACCCAGTGCGAGATCGCCTCCGTCATGGGTTTCAGCTGGATTCAGGCTCTGTGGGGCCTGGGGAATTTTTACGATCGCGTTGACCTGCAGACGGTAGTTGACATGGCAGCTCGAGTGGACTATCAAGTCATGCCTCTGTTCCTGGCCCAGGTATGCGCAGAGCTCCGAGGCGTCTCCAAGCTTCAGGAGCCATCTCGGGCGAGTTGCTTCCTGCTGGGGGTATACTGGCAGGCTTTTCTTCGAGTGTAGACATCGCGAAAGTTGCTCTCTGTGATATCCTGGAGGACGCCCATGCCCGTTTTCTGCGGCTCTCTCTCTCTCTCTCTCTCTCTCTCTCTCTCTCTCTCGAAACGTGGGTAGATGATTCCAGCCAGCGGCATGTAGGCAAGGCAGAGGTCATGGTGGAGCAAGCTGTAGGGGCCAGCGGGTGCCTGGGAAACTCTTTTTGTCAGGTCAGGTTTCAGGATCTACGCCGAGAGCCTCCCCCGCCCACAGGGGGCTCTGCCGACGGCCCCAGTGCAACCGCCTGCGTGCGTCACGCGCGCCCATGTCGGCACGCCCCTCACGCGTTTCGTGGCCCTACAGGGAGCTCCACCGAAGGCCCGGCGTCTCCGCCCGCGTGCTTCGCGCACGCCGATTTCGGCACGCCCCTCACGCGCTGCGTGGCCCCACAGGGAACCCCACTGACGGCCCCAGTGCCGCCGCCCGCATGCGTCGCGCTCGCCCATGCGGCGCGCCCCTCGCGCGTTTCGTGGCCCCGCAAGGAGCTCAGCCGAAGGCCCCAGTGCTGCCGCCTGCGTGCGTCGCGCGCGCCAGTGTCGGCACGCGCCTCGCACGTTGCGTGGCCCCACAGGGAGCGCCGCCGAAGGTCCCCCTGCCCCCGCCCGCAGGCGCCGCGCACGCATGCTCCCGCATACCCCATCACGCGTTTCGTGCCCCCACAGGGCGCTCCGTTGAAGGATCCAGTGCCGGCGCCAGGATGCGTCGCGCACGCCCATGCCGGCGCGCCCCTCACACGCCACGTGGCCCCACAGGGAGCTCTACCGAAGGCGCCAGTGCCACCGCCCGCATGCGTCACGCACGCCCATGTTGGCACACCCCTCGCACGTTTCGTGGCCTCGCAGGGAGCTCTACCGAAGACCGCAGTCGCGCCGGCGGCCGGGGCCGCGCCGCGCGGTCCACGGCGCGCGGCCGCGCGACAGTGTCTGGGGGCCGTGGCCAGCCCTCGCCCCGCAGGCCTGGCCACGGAGGCCAGTTTGCAGAGGGGGGAGGTATTGCATTCAGCTGTGATGATTTTGGTAGCTAATTATAAGAGAGTTGCGACTAGTTTATTTTTCTGTCGCATCAATGCGCCATTGCGCTGATCGGTGAATCTTGCTGTCGGCGTAACTGATCGTAATTTTCCTTCATTGATACTAACTGATGCTAAGCGTTCTCGACCGACCGCCGTGGGCTTGCGGCGCCCCCCTGTTTTCGCATCGTGAAATTTGGTTTCCGCGGATGCATTTGCCCTCTCTCTCTCTCTCTCTCTCTTTTGGGTTCTCTCTCTCTCTCTCGCGCGTGCGCGCGCGCGCATTCTCGGAAACAGACCCGCCGATGCAAGCAGGCTTGGCTGGCGCGGCCAGCCCGGCGGCCCCGCCGGGCTGGGGCTGTCTCTCCCGAGCGCAAGCCCAGTCGTTTCCGTCTAGCCGCGTCGTTTTCGTCAAGCCCATTCGTTTCCGTCCAGCCCCGTCGTTCTCGCCCAGCCCCGCCATCTTCGCGCGTCCCTGCCGTTCTCGCCGTTTCGCATCGAGTTCGCTTGGCCAGTCGTTCTCACTAAGCCCCCTCGTTTTCGCCTCGGACCTCCCCCAGAACCTCCGGCCTCCGCGCCGCGGCGCCGCGCTCGCCTCGCGCCCCCGGAGGGGGGGCTGCGGAAAAGGAGATGGAGTTGGAGAGGGGCGAAAAAGGAGGGGCGCGCGCGCTCGATGAAGAAGAGGAGGAGATGGAATTTGGAAGTTGGGGGGATGAAGTTGAATGGGGTGAAGAAGAAAAAGGGCGTGGAGTTGGAGGGGGGGTGAAGAATGGGGCCGCCTCGTCTCAGAAGCGCGGTCGATCCCGCCCGCGGAGCTCGGCCGGGGGGGGGGGGCTGGAACGCCCAGACGTGCGATGTCTCGGTCATGTCGGATACCGGCCCCTGGCAGCCCTGATAGTCGCTCCGGGACGTTTTTTTTTTTTGTTTTTTTGTTTTTTTTTTTTTGTTTTGTTTTGTTTTTTATTTTTCCCCCCCTTTATTCTTTTTTGTTTTTTTCTCCTTGGGGGAAGGGGTAAAACATAGATCTTTGTTTGGACGTTGGAGGACGTTGTAAGAGAGAGGGGGAGGAAGAGGGAGAGGGTTGCATCGAACGGGAGGAGGGAAGGAGGACAGGGGTGGCGGCAAAAAGCGGGAAGGAAAAGGAGGTGGAGGGAGAAGGAAATGGACGGAGGGAGGGCTGGTCAGAAGCGGGGGGTGACGGAGAGAGAAGGGCAGGTGGGCGCATGAATGGGAACGGAACGGAAAAAGGGAAGGAGGATGGGGCGTGGCAGAAGGCGGTCGGGAAGAGGATTTGGAGGAAAAAGGAAATGGGGGGAAGCAGGGCTGGTCAGAAGCCGCTATGCAGCGCGGTAACACAGGTGGGAAACTGCACCGCCTGCGTTTCGAACCTGGCCCCCATCTGTCTCAGGCGAGGCGGGCTTCTCGGCGGTGTGATGTGGGTCCTAGAATCGCGGCGGCAACTACGCTGGGAGCCGCAGCAGCTACGATGGGAGGCGCTGGCAAATGAGGAGGGGCCAGGGTTTCCTTCGAAGTCACAAATTCTTCGTTCGCGCCAATGACGCCCGGATAGGCCACAATAGGGTCCGCATAGGCCTTGGGTCGGTCGTGGATGTGTCGCGGATAAATCCCGGATAGACGAGCCAAGGGCGCCGTGGGGCACATACAGGTCCGAAGACCTCCTCTATCCAGGGTCTACACGGGGTCTACCCAGAGCTTATCCAGAGCCTATCCGGGACTTATCCCGGACTATCCAGCTTTATCTGAGCATCTCGAGGAGGCTGAAAGGCCCGCGTCCTGATGGCGCGGGGACCCGAGGGATCACCGCGCAAGGCGCACCCCGCGCGGAAGGATGCGGGAAGGAGGAACAAAAACGCGTTTCCTTTTCCCTTATCGTCCTGTGGTGTTGGGTCTTCGTTTTTAGAGACAGCGCCCCACGTTCCTCCTCCTCCTCTCGTCCTCCGTCCTTTCATCGTGCTCATCATGCTCATCGTCATCACCACCAGCATCATCATGATCATCATAATCCCCGCCATTGTCAGTAACCATCATCATCATCATTATCATCATCGTTGTCACCATCACCATCATGCGTGCGTACGTGCACCATGATCATCAGCATCATCATCCGGGCCATGGTCATCATCATCGTCGCAGTCAACGTCGCCATCGTCGTTCGCAGTGGGGCCGCCTGGCGGCCGCTTGCACCTGCTCGTCGTTGGCTACGAGAGGGCAGTGACCAGACTTCAGAACCATCTATCTCCTCCTCCTTCGCTTTTAGGTTGCAGGGCGGATGTTTCGGGGCGTCCAGGGCCTCCGGGGAGCATCCAAGGATTTTGGACACCTCCGGGGATGTTTATTCGTTTTTCTCCACCTTTATAGCGTTTTCCCTCCGCGTGCTGAACCCCCGCCCCCCGCCCGGTGGAACTTTACAGACAGGGTATGCGCCATCTAAGCCCCGCATGTGATCCTTGCGGGTCTCGCGGGCCTTGCAGGCTCCGCGGGCCGCCCACGTTCGACCCGACAACGACCCGCCCTTCGACCCACCCGCGACCCAATCGCGACCCACCCGCGACCAATTTGCGACGCACGCGCGACCTACCCGCGACCTACCCCCATTCGTTTAACGACAAAATCGTCGCCTTCGGCGGGCCCTCTGTGTGTTATTTGTGAAATGCTGGCGCCTGCGGCCGGCTTGTCCAGAGTCTCGCGAACTGCCGACATCCCCCACCGGCCCCTTACTCTTATCCGCTTTTGCGGGGGGCTACCTGTGGCACAACCTATTAGGCAACATCAATGTTTTGGGTGGTGCAATGTGCGATGTGCAAAGTCGCTGGTGCAGTCAATGGGGTGCAAGCTGCACGGTACTGTCTATGTCGTGCAAGCTGCGTCGCCTCCATGAACGGCAGCAAACGCACGACACGATCGCGAGGAACCCTCGGGTTGGCAACGGGCGGACGGGCGAAGGGCCAAACGTGCCAGCCGACACACGGGGGCGGCCACAAGGTGGCCACGGGCCGGCACGGGGCGAACATCCAGAACCGCCAGCAAGCGCACGCGGCAGCCACGAGGCGGCTACGGGCGGGCACGGGGCGAAAACGCGGAACCGCAAGCCAACGCGTGGGGCGGCCAGCAGGCGGGTATGGGCGGGCATCGGCTGGAAGCGCGAAGCATCCAGAAATGGGCTTTGGGAAGCACGCCCCCCCCTATCAAAGGAAGTAACCGTTTTCAGTAATCGGTTCGCGTTCAAGACCTCACAGGAAATCGAGTCACCAAGCGGGATCCACATGAAAATTGTTCCGTGTCCACCCGAGTCGCTTTTTGTTCGTTTGTTTGTTTATTGTTTTTTTTGTGTGTGTGTTTTGTTTGTTCTGTGGTTTTCCGTTTTTTTCCTCAATGAGCTTTTGTTTGTGATTATTCATGGTTCCCTGGGTTTGTGTGTTTATCCTTGGATATGCAGAGAGCTTCGATGGTGTCCCATCCAGTTGGGAGACACATTTTCATCAATAGATACGCAATGGATGTCGCCCGGAGGGTGCCGCCGCAAATAATGTGTCACTTGGCTGGCTGTGCGTCCTTTGGGCTTTCCAGGTTTGCGAAGAAAGGCAAACACCTCCCGTAATGCAAATCATTTTTGGGAAATTGAAAGGAGGTATCGGGCGAAACGCCCCGCCCAAAACGTGTTACCACCTTGGCGACACGTTTGGCGCAGCAAGGAGGATTTGTCTTCGGAGGGAGAAAGGTTGGGCACGAGGGTGATGATGATGAGGAGGGAGGAGGAGGAGGTGGAGGAGGAGGAAAAGGAGGAGGAGAAGGAGGAGGAGGAGGAGCAGGAGGAGGCAGGATCGGTGAGGAGGAGGAGGACGAGGAAAAGAAGGAGGAGGAGGAGAGGAGGGAAGGGAGGAAGATGAGAAGAAGGAGGAGGATGGACGGGGTAAGAGGATGATGACGGACAGAGAGGAGGAGGAAGTGGAGGACGGATGAACATGAAACGGTACATGATAAAACTGAATGTGTGGAGAAGGAGGACAAGGAAGAGGAGTTGGGGGAGGAGGAGGAGAAACGGGGGGATGATGAGGAGAAGGCGGATAATGATGAGGAGGAAACGAACATGATGCCGATGATGCTGATGAAGATGCTGAAGATGATGATGATGATGATGATGATGATGATGATGATGACGGTGATGATGCTGATGATGATGATGCTGCTGCTGCGGCTGATGATTATGATACTGATGATTATGATGGTGATGAGATGATGATGATGATGATGATGATGATGATGATGATGATGATGATGATGATGATGATGATGATGATGATGATGATGATGATGATGATGATGATGATGATGATGATGATGATGATGATGATGATGATGATGATGATGATGATGATGATGATGATGATGATGATGATGATGATGATGATGATAATGATGATGATGATGATGATGGTGATGATGATGATGATGATGATGATGATGATGATGATGATGATGATGATGATGTTGATGATGAGGAGGAGGAGGAGGACGAGGAGGATGAGGAGGTGATGAAGAGGGAAAGACGAGGTTTAGCACGGGTGTTGCTGATGCTGATGAGGACTTGGGGCCAGCTTGGAGGAGGAGGAGCAGCAGCAGCAGCAGCAGGGGCAGCATGTTTTAGACAGCCAACAGACTGCGACACCGAGCTGCACGACGCCAACGTGCTGTACAACGCCTCGGACTCCACGCAGTGCGCCGAGTTCTGCCTGACCGACGCGAACTGCGAGGCCTTCGAGTTTGACAACGTTGCGGTGACCTGCCGGAAGTGGAAGACGTGCTACGGGACATACAGCCAGGACTTGGTCTTATCGCGCGAGGTCGGGTACTGCGCCCGCGTGGACCAGCCGCCCACGGTGGTGCTCGCCGTCGCCGACTGCTGCGTGAACGTTGGCGACGTCTGGCCGGAGGCGAGCTACGGCTGCGAGGACGCAGAGGATGCGTTCGAGCCCGCGATGACCAGGGTCAGTTACCTCGACGTCGACATGCCTGGAGTTTACGAAATCGTATACACGTGCACCGACCTTGCACAGAACACGGACACCAAGAGGCGAAACGTGACGGTGAAGGCGAACTGCCCGGTCCCCGTCGTCGCCAACTCTGACCATGCTTGCCAAGAAACAGATGGCGCAGGCGTTTACTTGACCGAGATTCCTCATGGGTCGACATGTACTACCCTCTGCAACGGACAGTTGGACGATGAAGTGGGTGACTCTGGTAAGTTTTTCCCAAGCAAATTGGAGATCAATTGCGTCACCACAGGCGACATGGATTACCAGTCACAGTGGGATTCGGTCTTCCAATGTGGTCCGTTTCCTTGTGAATCTCCCCCAGTCTCGAACACCATCACCTACGCTTGCAAGGAGGGCAAGTTGTTCACTGGCCAGTGCACACCAAACTGCGAGTGCAACGTTGGTGGTATCGAAGACGCCTACGGCGAATCACCGCCGCCCCCTGCCGTTTGGAATCGCCCATGTGGCCAAGTGTTATGGCAAGAGCTCTGCCAAGCTATCGGGTCATGTGTTTCACCAGCCGTTGTAGAAACCCTTCGGGGAACATTTGGGGGGGGATGGCGGGGAAGATCAGGAGGAGGAGGATGAGGAGAAGGAGGAGGAAGAGGAGGAGGAGGAGGAGGAGGAGGAGGAGGAGAAGGAGGAGAAGGAGGAAGAGGAGGAGGAGGGGGCATCTCGGGAGCCTCTGGGGGCACTCTTGGGGCCTCCTGGGAGCTTCCTGTGACTCTTTTGGAGGCATCTTGGGGCCTCCTTGGGCCTCTTGCGGGCCTTTGGGGGCTTCTCGGGTGACTCTTTGGTCGTCTAGATGGCATTCCTGGCCCGTCTGACGCCGTCGGAAGCCGTCTTGGGGGCCTCGCTGGGCCGACTTGGGGCACTCTTGGGGTGCTTCAGGGCCGTCTTGGAGGCCATCTCGGGCGTCATGGGCGCCTCCTGGGCAGTCTTGGGGCCCTCTTGGGACCGTCTTGGGGGCTTCTTGGGCCGTTCTGGGGCCCTCTTGGAGACCTCTTGGGCGATCTTGGGGTGACCTTTGGGGGCTCTTGGGCCGTCTCGGGCCGTCGGAAGGCCGAATAGACGCAAATGCCCAAATCCTTCAAACACCTACGGAAGATGAATGATTTTGGCCTCTTCAGGCCTCCCTGAAGGACCTCTTGGAGGCCACTTGGAACGTCTTGGAGACCTCTCGGGGGCCTCTTCGGCCGTCTTGGGCCATCTTGAGGCCATCTTGAACCATGTTGGAGACTGCTTGGGGGGACTTGGAGGCATCTTGGACCCTCTTGGGCCGTCTTGGAAGCCATCTCGGGCCATCTTGGGCGGGAACGGCATTGACCTGGGGACTTTTTTCTGGCCGTTGAGGTCCTTTGCGCGCCCTTGCGGGCCCTTCCGGGTGACCGGCGGGACGGGCAGGAGCCCCAGAGGAGACAACAAACCGAAAATATCCAGCACGCCCAGCACCCCTGTGGCAAGCCAACAGGGGGCGGTGGATGACGGAACGCGCGCGTAGCGTCGCGATCCGTTAGTCGGGAGAAATAACAAGGATGGGTGTGTGGGGGTAGGCAGCCAAAGCCCCAGATGACGGAACGCGCGCGTAGCGTCGCGATTCGTCAGTCGGAGAAATAATAAGAGGGATGTACGGAGGTAGGCAGTTCTAGGCCCAGATGGCGGGAAGCGCGCGTAGCGTGCGATCCGTTAGTCGGAAGAAATGAAACTAGGGGGAGTTTGAGGGGGTTGGCATCTGCATTGCAGGGTCTACTGGCTAACAGGGACCATCGGGTGCTTTACTGGCCCGCCCTTTTCCCTGTTGACAAACCGTTCACCGGGAAATTGCACGCTCGGGCCCCCCTTGTCCTTGTTAACGGAGCGCTTAACATGGAAAATCGGGTGCTTAACGGAAACTCGGGTGACGGACGCGTTTTTCCATGTTAACGGGCCGTTAACAGAGGAATTGCACGCTCAGGTCCAATGGTCATGAAGCTGCGCCCCCCAAGCGGATTGGTGCAACGATTCTGTGTTTGCCCGAAGCAAAAAATATTAGATTTCCAAGTTTTTCGGTTTTTCTTTGTTCAGAATTTCTTGCGTCGCCGACCCGCTCCGAGATTGGGAATTCGGCGTGCGGCTTGTGCGCAATCTCGCTTCGACGCGTCATTCGAGCGCCGTCGCCCCCGGTCTGTTTCCGCCTTGTCTCTCTGCTAACAATTTTCTAAAATTCAAAATCGCGTTTTCGGATATCGTTTCAGCTCGCGGTGGCCTCTTCGGGGGTCTTGCGCGCGTCGTGGGCCGTCTGGAAGTTATCGTGAGTGTCGCGGGCCAATCGTTCGACGACTCGGAGCCCTCTTGGACCGTCTCGGGCGCCTCCGGTGGCCCTCTTGCATCGCTTCGGGGCGCCTGAAAGGCGCGCCCAGGAGAAGAACCATCTCTGGCCCGACCTGGCCGGGGCACTTTGCGTCCGGGGGCCCCTCTAGGCCGCCCCGCGCGCGCGGAGTAGAAATGCTGCGAGGCAGTCGCCGGAGATCTTCGCGCGCCTTTGGCCCGTGGGGCCGGCGAGTCTCCCCCGAGGAACATGTCCAGCGCGCTGTGGGGCGCGCGACGAAGGGCGGGCCAATTTCGACGACTCCTCCTCTCCTCTGCTGCTGCTTCCCGTTCTTTCTTTTTCCTGCTGCTGCTGCTGGCCTTCCTGCCGCTGCTGCCGCTTCCTCCTTTTTCTTTTTTCTTTACCGTCGCTGATGTTGCGCTGGCGCGGCAGCTTGGCACGCTGGCGCACCGGGCAGGCCCGCGATTCTGCGCCCGCGATTTCGGCCACGATTTCGGCAACACGATTTCGCCCACGATTTCAAATTCGATTTTGCTTACGATTTCGGACACGATTTTGTTGGCGATTTTCGGCCACGATTCCGCGCCCCCTTGCAAGGCCCCACGAAACCACCCACGATTTTGAACGCGATTTTTTCCTGATTTATTTAATTGTGAGAAAGATCGTGGTCAAAAAAGTACGCCTCCGCGGAAGGGAGGCCAAACAAGTGTGCAAAATCGTTGCCAAATTAGCTTGACGAAGGACCCAACCATATGCAGATGTGAGTGCCGCAATTGTGAATCACTTTTTCGGTGGTGATCCCTATCAGGCAACGAACATGGGGTGTGCCGAAATGAGTGGCGTGGTACACAACGCGAACGAAAACGATTGATCTGAGTACGTGGGGAGACTGAGCGCGTGTGTGAATCTGAGCGCGAGTGCGTCTGACTGTGAATGAATCTGCGTGCGAGCGAGTCTACGTGCATGAATGCGAGTATGACAAAGCATGGTGTAATTGTATATGAGTTTCAATAGTTTGAGAATGACTGCCTCTGAGTACTCGTGACGCTGGGCGTGGCCGCCGCAAGGAGCTTCCCCGGGACTCCCGACGGCATCGCCCGCGCGCCGCGACGCCAATGTCGGCGCGCCCCCCCGCGAGGATCGCGCCCGCTTCGACCCCTTCTTTTACTCCCTCTTTGCCCGCGCACTCAAAAGTCCAAGGCTGCGGCAGCGCAACGCGGAGTCACCGCGACGCGCGCAGGTCGCCCCGGAAAGGTCCCAGCGACGCGCGCGGGTCGTCCGCTGCGCGGAGCCAAGAAGCTAGCTGGCTGGCTGATGGCGGGCAAGGCTTTTGCCGCTGGGCAGAGCGACGACGGGCGAGTGAGGCGCGGAACTCCGACGGCCTCCGACGGAGGTGTACTGGGTGGGGGAGACGCATGCGGACTGCACCACGGGGACCTTCGGTGGAGCTCCCTATAGGGCCACGGCACGCTGTGCTGGGTGAGGGAACTGCTGCGCCACGGGGACCTTCGGTGGAGCTCCATATGGGGCCACGAAGCGTTGTACTGGGTGAGGGAGACGCATGCGGACTGCGCCGCGGGGACCTTCGGTGGAGCCCCTATGGGGCCACGAAGCGGTGTACTGGGTGGGGGAGACGCATGCGGACTGCGCCACGGGGACCTTCGGTGGCGCTTCCTATGGGGCCCCGAAGCGCTGTGCTGGGTGAGGGAAACGCGCGCGGTCCGCGCCACGGGGACCTTCGGTGGGGCTCCATATGGGACCACGAAGCGCTGTACTGGGTGGGGGAGACGCGTGCGGACTGCGCCATGGGGACCTTCGGTGGAGCTCCCTATGGGCCCCCGAAGCGCTGTACTGGGTGAGGGAGACGCATGCGGACTTCGCCACGGGGACCTGCGGCGGGGCTCCATATTGGGCCACGAAACGCTGTACTGGGTGGGGGAAACGCATGCGGACTGCGCCACGGGGACTTTCGGTGGAGCCCCTATGGGGCCACGAAGCGCTGTACTGGGTGGGGGAGACGCATACGGATTGCGCCACGGGGACCTTCGGTGGAGCTCCCTATGGGGCCACGAAGCGTTGTACTGGGTGAGGGAGACGCATGCGGACTGCGCCACGGAGTCCTGCGGTGGAGCCCCCATGGGGCCACGAAGCGCTGTACTGGGTGGGGGAGACGCATGCGGACTGCGCCACGGGGACCTTCGGTGGCGCTCCCCGTGGGGCCACGAAGCGTTGTACTGGGGGGTGATGATGCTGATGTTGACATGATGACGACGATGATCACGATGATGATGATGATGCTGATGATGATGATGATGATGATGATGATGATGATGATGGTGATGGTGATAATGATGATGATACAGATGATAGTGATGATGATGATGATGGTGTTGACGATGGTGATGGTGGTGATGATAATGATGATGATGATGATGATGATGATGATGATGATGATGAGAGGAGGGGAGGAGGGAGGAGGAAGGATGAGGAACGCGGGGCGACGTGTTTTCAAAACGAGGACCCAACACCACAGGATGGTTGGGAACAGGTTGCGATAGTGGCCCCTTCGCACTTCGAAATCATCAAAGAAAAGGAGGGCAAGAAACCGGACAGGGAGCCTTTTCAGGGTCCCCCTCCGACATGGCACTGCGGGAGAGGGAGTCTTTTCAGGTTCCCTCTTCCAGCGCCGGACAGGGAGCCTTCTCAGGGTCCCTTTCCGGCGTGGCACTCCAGGACCAGGAACCTTTTCAGGTTCCTTCTCCCAGCGCCGAACAAGGAGCTTTTTCAGGGTCCTATTCCAGCAACGCACAGGCGGGAGAGGGGGCCTTTTCAGGTTCCCCCTCCCACCGCCGGACAGGGAGCCTTTTCAGGTTCCCTCTCCGGCAACGCACGGGCGGGAGAGGGAGCCTTTTCAGGGTCCCTCTCCCGCCGCCTCCGGAAACGCACAGGCGGGAGAGGGAGCCCTTTCAGGGTCCCTCTCCCGCCGCCGGACAGGGAGCCTTTTCAGGGTCCCTCTCCGGCAACGCACAGGCGGGAGAGGGAGCCTTTTCAGGGTCCCTCTCCCGCCGCTTCCGGCAACGCACAAGCGGGAGAGGGAGCCTTTTCAGGGTCCCCCCTCCCGCCGCTGGACAGAAGGCTTTTTCAGGGTCCCTCTCCGGCAATGCACAGGCGGGAGAGGGAGCCCTTTCAGGGTCCCTCTCCCGCCGCTGGACGGGGAGCCTTTTCAGGGTCCCTCTCCGGCAACGCACGGGCGGGAGAGGGAGCCTTTTCAGGGTCCCCCCTCCCGCCGCCGGACAGGGAGCCTTTTCAGGGTCCCTTTCCAGCCATACAGAACTACACACGGGCACTATTGAACATCATGTAGAGCCAAGTGGCGCTTTGCGACGAGGTAGAGAAGGCCGTTCACAACGCCGTTACACAAGTTCTGCGAACTGGAATTCGCACCGCGTCGTTGGGAGCCAGGCTCCAGACCCGCGCAGGCCAGGAGGCAGGTCCGTTGAAAAAAACATTCGAGCACGTGATATTGCGTGAATTACATTGCAGAGGGCCTCTGGCGGGTCTCTCGCACTGGCAGAACGTTCGCAGACTGTTTCAAGAGGCCCACGGGGGGCGAAAGTCTCCGCTGGGGCCTTCGGTGGAGCTCGATGTGGGGCCAGGGGCCACGAAACGTGTGAGGAATGAGGGGTGCGCCGAAATGGATGGTGGGGAGGCATGCGGACGCAGCCGCAGGCGCCTTCGGTGGTGCTCCATATGGGGCCACGAAACGTGTGAGGGGTGTGCCGAAATGGGTGCGGGGGCGGCATGCGGATCCTGCCACTGGGGCCTTCGGTGGAGCTCCTATGGAGCCGCGAAACGTGTGAGAGGTGTGCCGAAATGGGTGCGGGGGCGGCATGCGGGCGCAGCCACTGGGGCCTTCGGTGGAGCTCCCTATGGGGCCACGAACCGTGTGAGGGGTGTGCCTAAATGGGCATGCGGTGGGCGGGGTGGACGCATGCGAACTGTGCCACTGGGGCCTTCGGTGGCGCTCCTTATGGGGCCGCGAACCGTGTGCGGGGTGTGCCGAAATGGGCCTGCGGCGGACGGGGAGGACGCATGCGAACTGCGCCACTGGGGCCTTCGGTGGAGCTCCCTATGGGGCCACGAACCGTGTGAGGGGTGTACCGAAATGGGCCTGCGGTGGACGGGGAGGACGCATGCGAACTGCGCCACTGGGGCCTGCAGTGGAGCTCCCTATGGGGCCACGAACCGTGTGAGGGGTGTGCCTAAATGGGCATGCGGTGGGCGGGGTGGACGCATGCGAACTGTGCCACTGGGGCCTTCGGTGGCGCTCCTTATGGGGCCGCGAACCGTGTGAGGGGCGTGCCGAAATGGGCCTGCGGCGGACGGGGAGGACGCATGCGAACTGCGCCACTGGGGCCTTCGGTGGAGCTCCCTATGGGGCCACGAACCGTGTGAGGGGTGTACCGAAATGGGCCTGCGGTGGGCGGGGAGGACGCATGCGAACTGCGCCACTGGGGCCATCGGTGGAGCTCCCTATGGGGCCACGAACCGTGTGAGGGGTGCGCTGAAATGGGCCTGCGGTGGGCGGGGAGGACGCATGCGAACTGTGCCACTGGGGCCTTCGGTGGAGCTCCCTATGGGGCCACGAACCGTGTGAGGGGCGTACCGAAATGGGCCTGCGGCGGACGGGGAGGACGCATGCGAACTGCGCCACTGGGGCCATCGGTGGAGCTCCCTATGGGGCCACGAACCGTGTGAGGGGTGCGCTGAAATGGGCATGCGGTGGGCGGGGAGGATGCATGCGAACTGTGCCACTGAGGCCTTCGGTGGAGCTCCCTATGGGGCCACGAACCGTGTGAGGGGCGTGCCGAAATGGGCCTGCGGTGGACGGGGAGGACGCATGCGAACTGCGCCACTGGGGCCTGCAGTGGAGCTCCCTATGGGGCCACGAACCGTGTGAGCGGTGTGACGACATGGGCGGTGGGGACGATGATGACGATGATGATGAGGAGGATGTGGATGAGGATGATGCTGCAGATGATGATGCTGATGGATGATGGGTGATGGTGATGATGGTGACGATGGTGTGGGGAAGGGGAGGGGATGATGATGATAATGATAATGATGATGATGATGATGATGATGATGATGATGATGATGATGATGATGATGATGATGATGATGATGATGATGATGATGATGATGATGACGATGGTGGTGATGGTGATGGTGATGGTGATGGTGATGGTGATGGTGGTGGTGGTGGTGATGGTGATGGTGATGGTGATGGTGATGGTGATGGGAGGGGAGGAGGGGGAGGAGGAGAGGAGGAGGTGGGACGCGGGGCCCAACACCACAGGATGGTTGGGAAAAAGTGTCCAAAATCGTAGTCAAACGGGGAGGGGGAGCAGGGCGCCGCGGAAAGGCGGCGGGGGGGCCGGGGAGGGGGCCAGGGGGTGCCCCGGGGACCCCCGCTCGGTTGGAGAGGATGCCCTCGCGGCGGGCTGCGCTGCCTCGCGCGGCGGGTTCGCGATTGCGCCGCCGCGCCCGCGGCCGGCCGTTGAGTCTTCGAAACCGACGTTTGCCGTCAGGCCGCTCTTCTCCGCCACCAGCGCAGCCGCGCGCCGCGGCCCCCAGGGGAGAGCGCCAGGGCCTCGCCGCGGTTGCGGCAGAGTCTGCGCCAGCGGCCCCCGCGCCCGCGGTGGGCCCTACGAGCGCTACTCCCCAGAAGCGGAGTTTGCTCAACTTGCGCGGGCATAGGACCCAACCGCCTCCGGCGCCCCGCCACTTCCCCACGTGGCGTTCGCGCTCGGGCGTTTCTTCTTCACGCGGGGTCTCCAAAATGGCCCTTTCTTGTGGTCCGTCGGTCCCGCGCCGGCGCGTTCCATCATAAATCAGCTTGGGGGGTGTTTCTTCCCGCGCAAGCTATCGGCCGCGCGGCCGGGGCAGCGCCTGGCCTTTCGACGGCTGCGCGCCCGCGCCGATTCCGCCTGCGCTTCGACTGCGGCTCGCGCCCAAATTCGCGCGGACGCTGTGCCCGACGATTGCGGAATGAAGCATCATCGCGGCGATGAATTCCATGGCGGTCACGCGGCGGCCCTGCTCGGGGGCCGCGTTGGTCGCGCCTCCGCGGCTCGCCCGGCGCGATTCGATGGCGGGGGCAGGCGGCGCGTGGAGTTTCGATGGCGCGCGGGCGTTCCATGATGATTCCTCGCGGTCCAGCTTGAGGAAAGCAACGCGTTGGAAATTTTCCCGTTTTGAAATCGTCGCGGCTCCTGGGGGGGGTTCTGCTTGGCAGCAGTGGCGGCAATGTAAGCGTCTCTGGACACCGCGGCTCCCAAGAGCGAGCAGTGACGTAAACGAGCTGATCAGACCAAGGCTCCCAACAGTTCTCAGAGAGCGGTGGTGTGACAAGTTCTTGACGCCAGGGCCCGAAACGGGCGGCAACGTAAGCTCCGCGTAGGCTCCGCGTAAGCGCGTAAAGTCCTCGTCAACTTGAGGTACTTTCAAGACAGCCCATGGAAGGCCAAGCGTCCTCCAAGACGGTCCAAGATGCCTCCAAAACGGCCCGAGAGGCCAGAGGCCCGTAATATCGCCCCAAGATGGCCCAATATACCTTCAAGACAGCCCCAAAACGTGTTCGACCATCTGTACGTATGCAGACGGCTTCAACGGCCTCCAAGACGGCGTAGAGAGGCCCAAACGGGCCCGAGGACGGCCCAAGAGCGATCCAGATAGCCCACGACGGCCTCAATACGGCTCAAGAGGTCTCCAAGACCCCCCCGAGCACCGATGGGCGGTCTAAGCTGGAAAACATGATCGGCCTTCGAACCCAGAAAGGAATGTAGAAACGTAGCGTGTTGCAGCGTTTTCAAAGACACCTGATTGGGTGACGGGCACATGCGATGCTGAGTGTATCGATCTTGATGTACCCTGCCCTGTGCTGTGCTGCATCGTGCTGAATTGCGATGTGCCATGCCGCCATTGTGCTTTATAGCGTCGTGGATCGAGTCCTCTTTTGCATCCGAGTCCTGACCGAACCGATCTGGATTTTAAGCTCGCGCTGCCTGAACACATAGTAGCTGCCCTTAAGCAAGTTGACAGGGGGACATGCCAGGAGGACGCGTCGCGAAACGTCCCAAGGGACGCGCCAGGCGACGTGCCAGGGGACGTGCCATGGGGACGCACCGTGGGACGTGCCAAGGGGACGCGCTACGGAACGTGCCAATGGATGTGCCACGGGATGTGATGGGATGTGTCAGGGGACGCGCCACGTGACGTGCCAGGGGGACTCGCCAAGGGACGCCCCACGGAACGCGCCAAGGAACGTACCAGGTTGCAATGCTGAGTGTATCGATCTTGATGCACCGTGCCGGAGTTTGTGCTGTGCTGCGCCGTGCTGAGTTGCGATGTGCCATGCCGCGATTGTGCTTTATACCGTCGACCATCGAGTCCTCCTTTGCATCCGAGTCCTGACCGAACTGATCTGGATCTTAAGCTCGCGCTGCCTGAACACATAGTAGCTGCCCCCCAAAGCTAATTGACAGGGGACATGCCAGGAGGACGCACCGCGGGACGTGCCAAGGGGACGCGCTACGGAACGTGTTGGGGACAAACGTTTCGCCCGGGACATCTTGTCAAAATCCTCATGCTAGACATCCGCTGGAGCGACGTGGGCACGTGAAAGCAAGCGTTTTGCTCAACACATTCTCAACACATTCTCATGCTAGACATCCGCCTGGGCGGACTGGACACGTGAAAACAAGTGGTTCGCTCGAGACATTCTCAACACATCATCATGTGAGACGTCCGCCTGGGTGACTTGGGCACGTGAAAACAAACGTTTCGTTCGAAACGTTTTCAACACCTCCTCATGCTAGACATCCGCCTGGGCGACCTGTACACGTGAAAGCAGACGTCTCGCTCGAGACATCCGCCTGGGCGACCTGGACACGTGAAAACAAGTGTATGTCTCGAGACATTCTCAACACATCCTCATGCTATGCATCCGCCTGGGCAACCTGGACACGTGAAAACAAGCATCTCGATCGGGACTTCCTCAACACATCCTCATGCTAGATATCCGCCTGGGCGACGAGGACGCGTGAAACCAAGCGTCTCGCTCGAGACATCCTCAACAAATCCTGGCGCTAGACCTCTGCCTGGGCAACCTGGAGGCGTAAAACCAAGCGTTTCGCTCGAGACATCCTCAAGACTTGGGCACGTGAAAACAAGCATATCACTTGAGAAATCCTCTGAATTCTGGCCCCCAGGAGAAGATCATCTATATCACAAAACAAGCGTTTCGCTCGAGACATCCTCAAGACATTCTGAAACACAAGCGTTTCGCTCGAGACATCCTCACAATTCTAATTCGCCGGCCCTACGCGACCTCGTTATTTATCGCAGAATAATTTGGCTGGCCCTACAGCCGTCAGAACCGGGGGTAAACACACTAAAAGAGAACCCTGGGCCTAAGCCATTTCCGGGACAAAAGCGAAAAGTAGGGCTTTCGCCGCCCGGGGGGCGCCCTTGGCCTCGCCCTGCCTGCACAGGCTCCTCGCCAGCTTAAGGCACCTCCAGGACGGCGTGAGAGAGGCCCAGACGGGACCGAAGATGGCCCAAGAGCGATCCAAGATATCCCAAGATGGCCTCAGCACAGCCCAACAGGCCTCCAAGACACCCCAAGCGGCACCCGAGAGGACCCCCAAAAGTGCTGAAGGACGAATGAATCATTGTTGCCTGTAGGTGTATGAAGGTTTTCCAGCTCCTCGCCTTTTCGGGCAAGAACGGCCCGATACAGATCCAACCCCCCCCGAGATTGTGCCATGACGGCCCGAGAGGCTCCCAAGAGCCTGATGACGGCGCAGAAGGGCCCCAAGAAGGCCTAAGAGAGCCACAAGACGGCTCAGCGAGGGCCTGGGAGACGCCCAGGATGCTCCTAGGGAGGGCCCCAAGGGGAGGTCCCCAAGGGGATCCAGGAGGGCCTCCAGAGGGCCCCTAGACGGCCCAAGCTCGCCAAGACTGCCCAAGAGAGTCCCGGGACGGCCCAAAGGGGCCCGAAGACACCCCAATCGATCCCCAAAAGGACCCCCAGGAAGGCCCGGAAATAACACATGTATTGATTTTCGCAAGTTTGGTTGCTAGATTTTTGCATATCCTACCGAAGCGTCAACACCAACAGGGAGACCTCGCGCCCTCACACAATGCACGCGCTTTCCGTCCCCATGCCAAGCAGGTAACGGAAATAGCGAGGTACGAGTGATGACGTTCAGGTGGGGCGAAGCCCGAAAGGGATGGGGTTCCAAGGGAGGGGCGAAGGCCGAGGGCATGGGTGGTAATGGCCCCCCCGGGGCCGTTTCCTGGCCCAGAGGTGCAATATTCACTGACTTCCTCAAGGCTTTTCGTTAGATTTTTGCATGTCGTACCAAAGCCTTCACACCAGCAGGGCTCCAAGACACTAGCCGGCGACCTCGCGCCCTCGAAGAAGTAACCCGCGCTTCCCGCCCCCATGCCAAGCAGGTAACAGAAAGAGCGAGGTACGAGTGATGACGTTCAGGTGGGGCGAAGCCCCAAAGGGATGGGGTTTTAGGTGAGGGGCGAAGGCCGAGGACATGGGTGGTAATGGCCGTTTCCCTTGTTTTTCATCCTGTGGTGTTGGGTCCTCGTTTTGAAGAGACGGTGACCCGCGTCACTCCTCTCCTCTCCTCCTCCCCCTCCCCCTCCTCTCCTCTCCTCCCTGCGTTTCACCCACCCAGTACAGCGTTTCGTGGCCCCATGGGGAGCTCCACCGAAGGCGCCAGTGGCAGCGTTCGCATGGCGGCCTCGGGCCATTTCGGCACACCCCTCACGAGGATCGTGGCCCCATAGGGAGCTCCACCGAAGGCTCCAGTGGCTGCGTTCGCATGGTGGCATCGGGCCATTTTGGCACACCCAGTACGGCGTTTCGTGGCCCCATAGGGAGCTCCACCGAAGGCTCCAGTGGCTGCGTTCGCATGGTGGCCTCGGGCCATTTCGGCACACCCCTCACGAGGATCGTGGCCCCATAGGGAGCTCCACCGAAGGCTCCAGTGGCTGCGTTCGCATGGTGGCCTCGGGCCATTTTGGCACACCCCTCACGAGGATCGTGGCCCCATGGGGAGCTCCACCGAAGGCGCCAGTGGCAGCGTTCGCATGGCGGCCTCTGGCCATTTCGGCACACCCCTCACGAGGATCGTGGCCCCATAGGGAGCTTCACCGAAGGCCCAATTGGCAGCGTTCGCATGGCGGCCTCGGGCCATTTCGGCACACCCCTCACGAGGATCGTGGCCCCATGGGGAGCTCCACCGAAGGCTCCAGTGGCTGCGTTCGCATGGTGGCCTCGGGCCATTTCGGCACACCCAGTACAGCATTTCGTGGCCCCATAGGGAGCTCCACCGAAGGCTCCAGTGGCTGCGTTCGCATGGCGGCCTCGGGCCATTTCGGCACACCCCTCACGAGGATCGTGGCCCCATAGGGAGCTTCACCGAAGGCCCAATTGGCAGCGTTCGCATGGCGGCCTCGGGCCATTTCGGCACACCCCTCACGAGGATCGTGGCCTCCACCGAAGGCGCCAGTGGCAGGGTTCGTATGGCGGCCTCGGGCCATTTCGGGACACCCCTCACGAAGATCGTGGCCCCATAGGGAGCTCCACCGAAGGCTCCAGTGGCAGGGTTCGCATGGCGGCTCGGGCCATTTCGGCACACCCCTCACGAGGATCGTGGCCCCATAGGAGCTCCACCGAAGGCTCCAGTGGCTGCGTTCGCATGGCGGCCTCGGGCCATTTCGGCACACCCCTCACGAGGATCGTGGCCCCATAGGAGCTCCACCGAAGGCCCCAGTGGCAGCCTCCCTCATGGCTCTTAGAGCCCTCTCCTGCTTCTGCTCCTCGGTCAGGGGGGCGCCGTCCTCGTCGTCGTCGGCGCCCGCGAAGACGGCCACGAACGTGTCCCTGAGCATGTCGGGCTCCGGCGGGAAGTTGTGGCCACATCGGGAGCGCGGGCGAAGATGTTATTCACAATTGCGGTAGTCACAACTGCGTATGGTTGGGTCTTTCGCCAGGCTAATTTCGATTGAGGCGGCTCCCGGGCGGCTCCCATGGCCCGTTTCTTTGTATTTTTTTCGAGCGACGCGGCCCAAGGACCCCAAAACGGCCCGTGAGGGCTTCCGGGCGGCCCTAGAGGGCACCAATGGCTTCCAAAACGTTCCTAGGCGGCCCAAAACAAGACAGCCCAGAATTGTCCCAAAAGGGCTCCCGAAGGGTTCAAAAAGGGCCCCAAGAAGACCCCGACGAGGCCCAACAGACGCTCAAGTACATTATGGCTTCCATCAGCGAGCGGTGACGTAACAGGCTCTTGACACCAAGGCTCCCCAGAGCGCTGTGACGTAAACAGCTCGTCACACCAAGGCTCCCAAGAGCGAGCGGCTACGTAACAGTTTCTGAACACCAGGGCTCCCAACGGAGAGCGGCGACGTAACATGCTCTTCACACCGAGGCTCCCAAGGGCGAAGGGTGCCACGAGCCCTCTCGGTCCAGTTCCTGAGGCGCTTTTTCCGTTTCCGTGCCGTGCCAGACCAGGTAACAGAAAGAGCGAGGTACGAGTGATGACGTTTCAGTGTGGGGCGAAGCCCTGTAGGGAGGGGTCCAAGGGAGGGGCGAGGGGGGCACGTTCTGGCGTTAATGGCTGGTCTCGGGGGGGCCGTTTCCCTTTATATTTTTTCGAATGAAGCGGCTCGCGGGCGCCTTCCACTGCCCGTTTCCTCGCATTCTTTCGAGTGAAGCGGCTCCAGGGCCCCAAGACGGCCCAAGAGGGCACCAAAACGACCCCAAGAGGGCCCCAAGATAGCTTCGGGTGGCCTGCAGACGGTCCAAGGGAGCCTCGAGACGGCTCCAGAGACCCTCCGAGGGCCCTCGAGAGGGCCAGAGGAAGCCAGCCACATGATTTCCTTTTGGTTTTTGCATGTGTTTCGGGCTCTCGCCTCTTCGGGCCCAGACGGGCCCAACACGGCCCATAAGGTTCCAAAGCTCGTCCCAAGACGGCCCCAGAGGCCCCCGAAAGGGCCCGAAAACTATCTAAGAGGGCTCCCAGACGGCCCCCAGAGGGGCCCAAAACGGCCCAAAAGGGCCCCAAGACTGCCCAAGAGGGCCCCAAGACGGCCCCAAGAGAGCCCCGAGAGGGCCCAAAGGGGCTACCAAGAGGGCCTCAAGAGGCCCTCAAGAGAGCCCCAAGACGACCAAAGGCCTCCAAGACGCCCCAAGACGGCCCACAAGGTCTCCAAGACGGCACAAACAACTGTTCCAAAAGGGCTCCCAAAGTGCTCCAAAAGGGCCCCAAGAAGATTCCGACGAGGCCCAGGAGACGCTCAAGAACACCATGGCTCCCATCAGCGAGCGGTGACGTAAACAAGCTCTTGACGCCAAGGCTCCCTAGAGCGCGGTGACGTACAAAGCTCGTCACACCAAGGCTCCCAAGAGCGAGCGGCTACGTAACAGTCTCTGAACACCAGGGCTCCCAACGGAGAGTGGCGACGTAACAAGCTCTTTCACACCAAGGCTCCCAAGAGCGAATGGTGCCATGAGCCTTATCGGGCCAGGTTCTGAGGCGCTCTTTCTGTTTCCGTGCCAGCCCAGGTGACTGAACGAGCGAGGTACGAGCGAGAGACGTTTCGTTGGGGGCGAAGCCCTTATAGGGAGGGGGTCCAGGGGAGGGGGCAAGCCCGAGGACACTGGATGACGGAAAGCGCGCGTTAGCGTGCGGTCCGTTAGTCGGAAGAAATTGGACTTGGGGGAGTTCGAGGGGGGTGGCATCGCCAGTCCCGGATGACGGAAAGCGCGCGTTAACGTGCGGTCCGTTAGTCGGAAGAAATTTGACTTGGGGGAGTTCGAGGGGGTTGGCATCGCGGGGCCCGGATCTAATTGCCCTCCCGCCTCGTTTTTTATCGAGTCGGACGGCCTTCGGGGCTTCAAAACAGCGTTTCGCTCGAGACATCATCGGAGAACGCTTCTTGGGCGCTTCTTGGGCCGTCTTAGGCGCCTGAGACAGCCCAAGAAGCGGCCAAGACGGCCCCCAAGACGGCCCAAGACGGCCCAAGAAGCGCCCAAGACGGCCCAAGAGCGCTCCAAGAGAGCCCAAGACCGCCCAAGGCGGCCCCAAGACGTCCCAAGAGGCCTCCACGACGCCCCAGGAGGCGCCCACGAGGCCTCCCAAGAGGGCCCCACGAGGCCAAAGTCATTGATTTTCTTAAGGAAAACGTGCATTTCTAGCATATACGGCTTTTCGCCTTTCATGGCGTTGAAGACGGTCCAAGAGGCCCCCAAGACCGCCCCAAGACGGCCCAAGATGTTCCCAAGAGGCCCCCAAAATAGCCCAAGAGGGCGCCAAGACGGGCCAAGAGGCGTCCAAGACTTTCCAAGAGGCCCCCAAGAGCGCCCCAAGAAAGCCCAAGAGGCCCCCAAGAAGGCCCCAAAACGGCCTAAGAGGGCGCCAAGACGGCCCAAGGGGCGCCAAGACGGCCCAAGACGGCCCCAGGACGGCCCCAAGAAGGCCCCAAGAGGCCCCAAGAGAGCCCAAAGACGGCCAAAGGCAGCCTGGTCCCTTCACCCCCGCAGCCCAGAAGCTCCCAGGAGGCCCCCAGAGGCCCCCGAAAAGCCCCAAAAGGTCACCAAGAGGCACCCACGAGGCTCCCCAAGAGCCCCCCAAGAGGCCCAAAATACTCCCAAAGGCTCTTAGCACCGCGGCTCCCAAGAGCGAGCGGTGACGTAATCGAGCTGATAAAAACCAAAGCTCCCAACAGAGAGCTGCGGCGTAATAAGTTCTTGACGCCAGGGCACAGGGACGGGCGGCAACGCGTGGACAACGAGCGGTCCACGCAAGGAAAACGCGGGGTTCTGGAAAGCTGGCAGCCCAAACGCGGAAAACGCAACGCGACCCGACCGCCCCCTCCAAAACAAGAAACGCGCTCAAAGAAAGCTCCGCGACTCTCCGAGGCTGAGATAGGACAAGAGCGAGGGGAAGGGAGTCAATAAGAGGTGTAAGTGCGGACGAGCCAGCGATCCCGTGCGCTCTGAAAGTAAGTGCGCTTTCCGTCCCCGTGCCAAGCAGTATCGAGTAGGACGGCCTTCGGGGCTTAAAAACAGCGTTTCGCTCGAGACATCATCGGATAACGCTTCTTGGGCGCTTCTTGGGCCGTCTTAGGCGCCTGAGACAGCCCAAGAAGCGGCCAAGACGGCGCCCAAGACTGCCCAAGGCGGCCCAAGAAGCGCCCAAGACGGCCCAAGAGCGCTCCAAGAGAGCCCAAGACCGCCCAAGGCGGCCGCAATACGTCCCAAGAGGCCTCCACGGCGCCCCAGGAGGCGCCCACGAGGCCTCCCAAGAGGGCCCCAAGATGCCAAAATCATTGATTTTCTGAAGGAACACGTCCATTCTAGCATATACGGCTTTTCGCCTTTCATGGCGTTGAAGACGGTCCAAGAGGCCCCCAAGACCGCCCCAAGGCGGCCCAAGATGTTCCCAAGAGGCCCCCAAAATAGCCCAAGAGGGCGCCAAGACGGGCCAAGAGGCGTCCAAGACTGTCCAAGAGGCCCCCAAGAGCGCCCCAAGAAGGCCCAAGAGGCCCCCAAGAAGGCCCCAAAACGGCCCAAGAGGGCGCCAAGACTGCCCAAGAGGCGCCAAGACGGCCCAAGACGGCGCCAGGACCCCAAAGGCCCCCAAGAGAGCCCAAAGACGGCCAAAGGCAGCCTAGTCCCTTCACCCACGCAGCCCAGAAGCTCCCAGGAGGCCCCAAGAGGCCCCCGAAAAGCCCCAAAAGGTCCCCAAGAGGCACCCAAGAGGCTCCCCAAGAGCCCCCCAAGTGGCCCAAAATACTCCCAAAGGCTCTTAGCACCGCGGCTCCCGAGAGCGAGCGGTGACGTAATCGAGCTGATAAAACCAAAGCTCCCAACAGAGAGCTGCGGCGTAATAAGTTCTTGACGCCAGGGCAAAGGGACGGGCGGCAACGCGTGGACAACGAGCGGTCCACGCAAGGAAAACGCGGGGTTCTGGAAAGCTGGCAGCCCAAACGCGGAAAACGCAACGCGACCCGACCGCCCCCTCCACAACAAGAAACGCGCTCAAAGAAAGCTCCGCGACTCTCCGAGGCTGAGATAGGACAAGAGCGAGGGGAAGGGAGTCAATAAGAGGTGTAAGAGCGGACGAACCAGCGATCTCGTGCGCTCTGAAAGTAAGTGCGCTTTCCGTCCCCGTGCCAAGCAGGTCTAATGGCCGCCGGGGGGCCGTTTCCTTTTTGTATTTTTTCGAATGAAGCGGCTCCCGGGCGGCTCCCATGCCTCGTTTTCTATTTTTTGGGGGGGAGTGACGCGGCCTAAGGGCCCCAAGACGGCCCAAGAGGGCCCCTAAACAACCCAAGAGGGCACCAAGACGGCACCAAGACGGCACCAAGAGAGCCTCAGATGGCCTCCAGACGGCCCAAGAGAGCTTCAAGCTGGTTCCAGAGGCCTTCCAGAGGGTCTCCGAAAGGGCCCCCAGGGGCAGAAAGCCTAGAATTTTCAATGTTTTTGCAGGTCTTTGGGGTTCTCGCCTTTTGGGGTCCAAGAACGGTCCAAAACGGCTCAAGAGGCTCCAAATATCGCCCCAAGACCGCCCAAGATGCCCCCGAAAGGGCTTGAAAACTGCCTAACAGGGCCCCAAGACGGCCCCAGAAGAACCCAAAACGGTCCAAAAGGGCCCCAAGACGGCCCAAGAGGGCAAGACGTCCTTGGGGCTCCCAAGAGGCTCCCAAGAAGGCCCCGAGAGGCCCCCAAGAGAGCCCCAAGACGGCCAAAGGCCTCCAAGACGCCCCAAGACGTCCCAAAAGGGCTCCAAGACGGCCCAAAATTGCCTCCAAAGAGTTCCCGAAGGCCTCCCAAAGGGCTCCAAGAAGACCTCGACGAGGCCCAAGAGACGCTCAAGAACACCATGACACCCGTCAGCGAGAGGTGACGTAACAAGCTCTTGACACCAAGGCTCCCCAGAGCGCGCTGTCGTACAAAGCTCGTCACACCAAGGCTCCCAAGAGCGAGCGGCTATGTAACAGTCTCTGAACACCAGGGCTCCCAACGGAGAGTGGCGACGTAACAAGCTCTTCACACCAAGGCTCCCAAGAGCGAAGGGGGCCACGAGCCCTCTCGGGCCAGTTTCTGAGGCACTCTTTCCGTTTCCGTGCCGGCACAGGTAACGGAAACAGCAAGGTACGAGTGATGACGTTCCAGTGTGGGGCGAAGCCCTGTAGGGAGTGGTCCAGGGGAGGGGCGAGGGGGGCACGCAGGGTTGGTAATGGCCATTTTCGGGTTTTTCCTAAGGTTTTTGCATGTTTTTCGGGCTCCCCCCAAAGACAGCCCAAGAGCGCTCCAAGAGAGCCCAAAGACTGCCCAAGACGGCCCAAGAGGCCCCCAAGAGGCCCCCAAGAGGCGCCCAAGGGGCGTCCCCAGAGGGCCCCAAGAGGCCAAAATCATTACCTAACAGCGTAGACTGATAGGTTTCTAGTTGACTCAAAAGAGCTCACAGATCACTCCACAGGGGGGTCTGGGCAGGCGTTGGGAGTTGCCGGCCGGCAGGGTGCCGGGCCTGTGCCGGGCTCGTTTTTCACCAACAGTCACACACTTCGTGCTCGTCGACCTCTCAGAACCCCATTCCCAGGCCACATTCTGAATAACCGGATGCAACAGTCACACACTTCGTGCTCTTCGACTTCCCAGAACTCCATTCCCGGGCCACATTTTGAATGCCCGGAGCCAACTGTAGGCCACTTCGTGCTCTTCGACTTCCCAGAACTCCATTCCCGGGCCACATTTTGAATGCCCGGAGCCAACTGTAGGCCACTTCGTGCTCTTCGAGTTCCCAGAACTCCATTCCCGGGCCACATTTTGAATGCCCGGAGCCAACTGTAGGCCACTTCGTGCTCTTCGAGTGCCCAGAACTCCATTCCCGGGCCACATTTTGAATGCCCGGAGCCAACTGTAGGCCACTTCGTGCTCTTCGACTTCCCAGAGCTCCATTCCCGGGCCACATTTTGAATGCCCAGATGTAGGCCACTTCGTGCTCTTCGAGTTCCCAGAACTCCATTCCCGGGCCACATTTTGATGCTGAGGCACAGGCTGAGAATGGTGATGCTGATGCTGAGGCTGAGGCTGAGGCAGGCAGGCTGAGGCTGAGAGGCTGAGGCAGGCTGAGGCTGAGGCCGAGGCTGAGGCAGGCTGAGGCTGAGGCAGGCTGAGGCTGAGGCTGAGGCTGAGGCTGAGGCTGAGGCAGGCTGAGGCTGAGGCTGAGGCTGAGGCTGAGGCTGAGGGCTGAGGCTGAGGCAGGCTGAGGAGGCCGAGGCTGAGGCTGAGGCTGAGGCTGAGCAGGCTGAGGCTGAGGCTGAGGCAGGCTGAGGCTGAGGCAGGCTGAGGCTGAGGCTGAGGCTGATGCAGGCTGAGGCTGAGGCAGGCTGAGGCTGAGGCCGAGGCTGAAGGCAGACTGAGCTGAGGCTGAAGCAGGCTGAGGCTGAGGCAGGCTGAGGCTGAGGCTGAGGCAGGCTGAGGCTGAGGCAGGCTGAGGCTGAGGCTGAGGCTGAGGCTGAGGCTGAGGCAGGCTGAGGCTGAGGCTGAGGCAGGCTGAGAGGCAGGCTGAGGCTGAGGCAGGCTGAGGCACTGAGAGGCTGAGGCTGAAGGCAGACTGAGGCTGAGGCTGAAGCAGGCTGAGGCTGAGGCAGGCTGAGGCTGAGACTGAGGCAGGCTGATGCTGAGGCAGGCTGAGGCTGAGGCTGAGGCTGAGGCTGAGGCAGGCTGAGGCTGAGGCTGAGGGTGAGGCTGAGGCTGAGGCTGAGGCAGGCTGAGGCAGGCTGAGGCAGGCTGAGGCAGGCTGAGGCTGAGGCTGAGGCTGAGGCTGAGGCTGAGGCAGGCTGAGGCTGAGGCCGAGGCTGAAGGCAGGCTGAGGCTGAGGCTGAAGCAGGCTGAGGCTGAGGCTGAGGCAGGCTGAGGCTGAGGCTGAAGCAGGCTGATACTGAGGCAGGCTGAGGCTGAGGCAGGCTGAGGCACAGAGGCTGAGGCTGAAGGCAGACTGAGGCTGAGGCTGAAGCAGGCTGAGGCTGAGGCTGAGGCAGGCTGAGGCTGAGGCTGAGGCAGGCTGATACTGAGGCAGGCTGAGGCTGTGACTGCGACTGCCGCTGCCACTGCGACTGTCATCGCGAATGCGACTGCGACTGCGAGAACAGCAGAACTCTACAACTGGATTCTCATCTGAATCTTAAGGGGAATGCTTCCATATATGCTTCTACACATCGCTGTTAGGTTGCTTTGCCGGGATAATTAATTTTCCTTTGGAAAGCGTGCATTTTTAGCATATGCGGCTTTTCGACTTTCACTGCGTTGACGACTGCCCAAGAGGCCCCCCAAACCGCCCCAAGATGGCCCAAGAGGCTCCCAAGAGGCCCCCCAAAACGGCCCAAGAGGGCTCCCAGACGGCCCAAGAGGCGCCCAAGACGGCCCAAGAGAGCCCCAAGACGGCCCCAAGAGGGGGACCACGAACCGAAAAGTCTAGCCTTTCGCCCCAAGACGCTCCCAGGAGGCCCCAAGAGCACCCCACGAAGCCCCAAAAGGCCCCCAAGAGGCGTCCCAAGAGGCCACCTGGAGGCCAAAATCATGGATGTCCTATGGGAAAGGTACATTTTTAGCATACACGGCTTTTCGGCTTTCACGGCGTTGAAGACGGTCCGAGAGGCCCCCCAAAACCGCTCCAAGACGGCCCAAGAGGCTCCCTGGAGGCCCCCCAAACTGCCCAAGAGGGCCTCAGACGGCCCAAGAGGCGCCCAAGACGGCCCAAGAGAGCCCCAAGACGGCCCCAAGAGGGGGACCACGAACCGAAAATGTTAGCCTTTCGCCCCAAGAAGCCCCCAGGAGGCCCCAATAAGCCCCCAAGAAGCCCCAACAGGCCCCCAAGAGGCCCCCAAGAGGCCCCCAAAAGGGCTCCAAAAGGGCCTCCGTAGGATTCCGAAGAAGGCCCAGAGACGCCAAACAAAGAGCGATCGGTAACGCAAAAAGCTCTTCACACCAAGGCTCCCAAGAGCGAACGGTGACGTAAACAAGCTGATAAGATCAATGCTCCCAGCAGAGAGCGGTGACGTCATAAGTTTTTGACATCAAGGCCCAGCCAAGGCTCAGGAACGGGCGGCAACGCAACAATCTTTGCACACCAAGGCTCCCAACAGCGAGGGGTGACGTAACAAGCTCTCAACGCCAAGGCTCGCAGTACGAACGAACGGTGGTGTGAGTAATTCCGGTTTCTGTTTCTGAAGCGCTCTTTCCTTTTCCGTGCCGGCCCAGGTCAAATGGCTTTCGGCCCATCCCGCCATTGTGCCTGGTTTGTGGGTATGAAGCAAATTCGATGTTCTTTGGGATCTCGTGGGAGACCTCCGGGGGGGCCTCTTGGAGGCAGTTGGGAGGCCTCTTGGGGGCGTTTGGGGGCCTCTTGAGGCCTCGTTTGGGCCTTTTGGGGGCCTCTTGGGGGCCTCTTGGGGGCCTCTTGGGGGCCTGGATTGAAGCCTCTTGGGGGCCTCTTGGGCCGGAAGGCTTGGATTTTCGGATCGTGTTCCCTCTCTTGGGCCCCTTTTGGGGCTGTCTTGGGGCCCTCTTGGGCCGTCTTTGTCGCCTCTTGGGCCGTCTTGGGCCGCCTTGGGCCGTCTCGGAGCCACCTTGGAGGCCTCTTGGCTTGTTTTGGGGTGGGGTGGTCTTGGGGGTATCTTGCTGTTTTGGAGCGTCGGGATGCCAAAAAGGCGAGAACACCCAAATCCTTCAAACGCCTGGGGACAATCCATGATTTTTGCCTCTTGGGGCCCTCTTGGGAGGCCTCTCGGAGCCCTCTTGGGCCGTCTTGGGGATCTCTTGGGCCGTCTGGGGGCCATCTTGGGCGTCTTGAGAGAATCATTCGGCGACTCGGGGCCCTCTTGGACCGTCATCGGTGCCTCGCGCCGGAGCCCAGGGGACCGCGGGAAGCCATTTCGGCTCTGGGCGCCTTCAAGGCTCTTCAGGAATGAGGACTCAGGCCCCGCCCACTCGGTGCCCAGAGGCACGGTGGCGGATATGCGGATGGCCAAGCTACGTACCCATGGCAACAAACTCGACTGATCTTCAGGGCCCCATGTCATGTGTGGACGGTGTGCTCACTCCACTCACGTTCCGGTGCATGAGGCCCGCCGACAAACCGGCATCCCTTCTTCTCGACGACCCGGGCTATTTGGACATGACGATCCGGTGGACGGCAGGGAGTGACGCAGGACATTGCACATTCAGCCACTTCCACTTGCAGGGAGCGCTGATGGATGACGACGGCGTCTCCTGGGGGGATTGGATGAATATCGAGGGCTGTTCGAACAGAACGGGCTTCACGAGGAGTGCGGTCGTAAAGGTCTGCGTTGCGATCAACCTGCTCGAGGGGCGATCGTACAAGTTCCGCGTGAGAGAGGTGCGCAACGAGTAGAGAGGAGGTGAATGAGGAGGAGAGGGAAAAGGAGTAGGAGGAGGAGGAGGAGGAGGAGGAGAAGGAGGAGGAGGAGGAGGAGGATAAGGAGGAGTAGGAGGAGAAAGAGGAGCAAGAAGAGGTGGAAGAGGAGCAGGGTAAGCGAGGGGCAGACGTACCCATTTCGTGTGACACAGGTGTGCGACGAGGACCTCCTCGTCAGCCCTTGGACGGAGTCCTACGCCGTGACTATGGAAGTCGTCGAGAGTCCAGTCCTTTCGCTGAGAGTGCCAGAAACTGACGTGACGGAGGACCCAATGCAGATCTTGATCACTTTCCAGGTCAACTGCATCCCAGATGTGGTTGCCCAGGCCACGCCTGGAGCCACGCCGGCTGGATCGACCCTCAGCGTCAGTGACTGGCATTGGGTCGAGCTGTGGGATCCAGCAGACTCGAAGTTTTCGATAACAAGATCGGGCCAGTATTGTGATGATGGTTATTTTGAGACCAACGCGTCAATGGTGGAAGTAAATGGTCAATTTCCGAAGGTTGACCTGACAGCCAAGAGCATCTTGATCTTCACGCTGCCTGAGGGTTTCTTCCAACCAGGTTGTGACTTTCGGGTGATCCAGGAGGAAGGATTCGTTTGCACAGAGACTTATCCTACGAAATTGTCCCCCCTCGTCAATTTCACTTTCACCTTTATCGATGTCCAGCCGAGCTTAATTGCCTTCGCCGCAGTCTCCAAAACGACCACCAGTGCGACTTTTGAGCTGATGTGGGATTTGGCATCTACCTTCAACTGCACTGTGGGCCCGAAGGACGAACAGGAATGCATTCGTCTTGTGAATGAATCCATCGCTCCGACGAAGGACCAGAAGTGCCGTTCGGTGAACGCCGATCTGAACATGGAGCAGGCGGAGGACGGCTTGTATTTTCAATTCACCGTGGAAGGGTTATATCCTGGGACAGATTATCAGGTTCGATGTTCTGGGCACAAGCTGAATAAGTGGTGGGTGTCCACAGCCGAAGAGTCTGCAACCATGCAGGGACAGATGCAGTTCAGGACTTCGGAGGACACCGACACCAACCTCGACACATTATATCTGAACGTTAGCTCGCTCTGTGACGTAGGGGATTGTATCAATCCTGATATGCGATTGTGCCCCGGCATTACAACAGTGCAGACGAATGAGGAACAGTTAGCACAAGTGGAGGTAGAGAGCATTGGATACACGGTCTCTGTGGTTGAGTACAAGAAGAGTTGCCTTGGAACGGCTGATTTGAACGTGGGCGACAACGCCCATACGCAGGTGGATTCTATGGCAACTGCCGCCAGCCCGCACTCTAAAGTCAGGTGGAACCGACGGCGGCGGCGCCAGCCGTTCCCCGACGGCGTTGAGTATTTCAATTTCACGAAGCAGCCGCCAGGAGAGACTCTCATCATGGAGAAGTACTATGAGTTCGAGGTGTGCCCCCTGGCATACAACGAGAAACCGAATACCTATCCTTGCAAACAATATAATTAGCAGTGCTTTGCAACAGTACGTCCGGACAGGGGGTTCACCAAATTGTCACGATGTGAGCGGCACTCATGGAGCTTCAGGGGCGTGTGGTCTGTCACCTTAGTATTATGTGTGTGTTCACAGGTGCATATGTAGAAAGGTAGTTGTTATGACCAAGTGTATATTTACATATACACATACATGCATGTTTTTTTTTTTTTTTTTTTTTTTTTTTTTAGATTTATGTATGTATACATATATATATATATATATACATCTATGCATACACATGTTGACGTTCTGACCGTCGTCACACTCATCCAGTGCTGTGAGAGGGTGCGTCCTGGCCTCTTCGGGCCGTTGTGAAGCCGTCGGGGGGGGCCTGTTGGGTCATCTTGTGGCCCTCTTGTGCAGTCTCGGGCTCCTCTGGGCCGTCTTGGGGGTCTCTTGGGGCGGTCTGGAGGCCTGTTAGGCACTGCTCTTGTCGGCAATTTGGAGACCCTCTGGGGCCCTCGCGTGGCGCTTTAGGGCCCTTTTGGGGGTTATCTTGCCCTTCTCAAGCTGTCTTTGGCCCCGATCTGCGCCACATTGCGGGGCATAGCTACTGGGGCGAGCTCGGGGGTCTCTTATCCTGGGCCGTCGTGGAGGCTCTGAGGTGGCGAAGGCGAGTGGGTGAAAATCGTGCAACAATCAACGGGTCGTCAGCGGGGTTTCTGGCCACCTCTTGGGGGTCCTCTTCGGGCCCTCGTGGGCCGTCGAATGATCCAATTGCCCCGTCTTGCGGCCATCTTGGGCCTAGTTTTCTAGATACAGGGGAACGTGTTGTCTTCGTTCATTTGTGCACACATGTGTGTATGAGAGAGAGAGAGAGAGAGAGCGAATGATGATGGTCGCGTCGGCAGTGTCGACGATAACGACGATGACGATAGTGATGGTGGTGATTGCGACAAGATGATTGTGTCCTCCTCCTTCTCCTCCTTCACCTCCTCCTCCTCCTCCTCCTCCTCCTCCTCGTCATAGTCATCTTCATTATCCTCCTCCTCCTCTTCCTCCCTGTTCTTGTCGTCCTCCTACGCCTCCTCGCTCCTCGTCCTCATCCTCGGCGACCACGACGACGGCGATCCTGCTGCCACAGGGTGGCAGCCCGGTCCGAGTGGCACCGGGCCGCCACGCGAGGCCCTGCCGTGGCCGCGTGCACGGTGCGACGAGGGCGGGCCGCTGCCGGGAGGCGGCAGCCCCAGGCGCCCGGTGAGAGCCCAGGCCATGAGGCTCATTCCACTCATGCTCTTGCACAGCTGTGTTCCAGAGCTCGGACCTCTTCGTTTTCGTGGTTCGTGGTTCGTCCTCCCCCCCTGGCCTCCCACCCTGGCTGCCTGGCTCCCTGGGGCCTCCCAGGGCAGCTCCACGGGGCCGCGGAACCCTTTATGTTGGTGGTTCGTGGTTCGTCCTCCTCCTCCCGTCCTTCGTTGTCTGACTGTGCGAGAGCCAGGGCACGCGTGTCACTTGTTTTAGGGGGAGGATGCAGGGTCGCAGTCGATTTTTCTTCCCCAGCCTCAGACTTTTCCACAAAGACTGAAGCCGCCCAGAAAAGCAGGAAAGCCCTGGGATAGAACTCACGGGGGCTGTTCGGACGCACCCCTATCGAGGATGGACGCCCCCGCGTCGTACGTCCCAGGGTTGGGCCCCAAAATTTCTGGTCCATTCGAACCCCCGCGAAGCCTGGGACAGGGGTCGACATATCCCCTGCCAGATGAAGGGGGCGACCTGGCCAGAAAGCGGCGCACAGGCGCTTGAGAAAAACGCAGTTCCCGTGAGATGCCGGGAACTCGCGCGCGCACTGGAGGAGGAGGAGGAGGAGGAGGAGGAGGAGGAACAGAGGAACAGACCGAGCGCACCCAGGTGCGAAGTTCGGGCGATGCCAAACGCATTCTAGCCCTGGCCAGAAGTGACGACTGCAGCGGCAGGCGCCGCGGCAGCTGAAATTTCTTCCACGGCTATGCCGTGGGTAGCTGCTCGCACAAATTTGGTGAGGCCATCGCGCCCCGCGTGGGCGCGGGTAAATTCTCCCTTGTCAATCTTGGCGAGGTTCTCTCGCCCTTTCTTCGAAACAGCGCCTGCGCAGGGTGCGGCGAGGTGGCGTGGGTCCTCTGTGGCCGTCTTGCCGCACCCGCGACAAAAATACAGGCGGTACTTCTGCATGAAATGAAGCTTATGGCTGGCGTGCAGCTCGCGGCCAGCGATTGTGATGGTGCCGTGTACTGGCACTATCAGGTCGCTGGCGGACGGAAGGTGGGTCTGGTGGGTGTACGGCGTGGCGCAGGCCTGGCGTACTTTACACTTGTCGGTGGTGAGCCCACACCGCGAGCAGAGATACTTGCCCGCTCTGAGCACAAAGGCGTGCTGGCTCGAACGCATGGCTAGCTGCAGCTTGGTGAGACGCGGGCCTTTGGCCTGCGAGGGTCGCTCCGCCACCCAGGGGTCGACTGCAAGCGTGTCAGCTAGGGCTCGGCGCGCCCTCCTGCGGATGAGGGTGCACTGTGCATCGTGCAGGTCCGTGGGAGGGGCCTGTCCCACGAGCGCTGCCTCGTAGGACCGTTGGGCCGCTACCCCCGCCCATGCATCGGCCGTCGCATTACCAATGGTGTGAAAATAGCGCACAGGGTCAGAGGCGAGGCCAGGTGACTCCTCGCTGTGTGAGGGCACCCAGATCACTGCGAGCTGCCTACTACCACGTGCACGTATTGCTTTTTGCAATACGTGCCCACAAATCCTGATTGGCGCCATCGCGGGGGCGCAAGTGTCCATTCGACCGCCATCCGTCATATAGCGGGAGGTGGTCTGTGATGAAGCAGAGATCACCGTCCCAGTGCTCTAGGGCAAGCGCGAAAGCCAGCAGCTCAGCACGAGGGACAGTCTGAAAGGGGCCCTCGAGGCCCGAAATGATGCCTCCCCAGGGGACCCACCCCCCGAAGAGGCACTTCATGGCGGCACAGGCGGTTCCCACTCTTCGGCGTCGTGGGTCATCACTGTGCTGACCTCCCGAGCCGTCCCCGAAGAGGGTGAGTGTGCCGTCGCTGCTGACGCAATCCTCCCACTCCCGCCCAACCCAGCTCCACCCGCCGTCCCCTCCCAACGAAGCGAAGAGCGGGTGCGTGTCATCGCACGCAGGCAGGCCGCGGAGCCAGTATGCGGGGGCAGCCTCTGCTCCCGCCAGGGCAGAGGGCATGAGGGCGTCAGAATCCGTGTAGTCCTCGTGTTCGCGGTTGCACGGGCACAGCCAGACCCTGTGCATGAGCGTCTCGTCGGCCCCACCGCACTTGGGACACGTTGGAGTAGCGTTGTACCCCGTCTCGATGAGTCGGCTTCTGGGACATTGCGCCCCCGCGACCACGCAGAGGTTGAGGGCCGCCTGGTCGTACTGGCCCTTCCTCGTGCACTTCTCCTCCATCTCGTTGGCAACTATGTGGACGTCTGGGCCCCCTCGTTGCAGTCCTTCTCCGTGTGGGTGTTTGGCAGCATCCCTCCACAAGCTCCTCTCGAGGGAGAGGCAGAACTCGTGGACGAACTCCGCGGGGTCCACGTCGTTGCGTTTGTCCTCCCAGTCGGCCTGGCCACTGTGGGGTAGCTGCCACTCCTGCGAGTAGGTCTCGCCTGCCCACGGAGGTCGCGACAACTCCGTCGGCGTCGGGCAGGTCCAGCCTGCGTCCAGGAGAATGGCCTGGATGGCGGAGATGGGCCCCTTGACCTTCCTCCACTTCTTGTTGCCGTACTTGATCGACTTGTCGTATATCCGCTTCCACGCCTGCGTGACCCGACTATGGTGTTCTGGGTACTGCATCCAGAAGTTGAGCCACTCGGCGATTGACTGGCGCCTGAGCTCGATCGCGGGGTCCTTCTTCCCCATGGCGACGGCGAGGGCTGTGGAGAGGCAGCGGCCAGGGACCTTCCCCGCCGTGGCCTGAACGGCCTGGCGCCTCTGGTCGAGGATGGCCGCTGGGGCGATGCCCATGATCTGGTGGCCGTAGGTCCCCTGCGGCCTGGATCCCGTGTTCCACAAGCCCTTCGCGATCTTGGCTAGGGAGGCGTGCTTCCTGACCTTGGCCACGATGCGGTAAGTGCGCCTCCTCGCGGTCCTGGCCCTCTTGATTGCTTTGGCGACAACCCGTCTCTTGGCGCCTCCCGCGTCGATGCCGAGGTCGACCGCGCTGTTGGCCACATTGACGTGGTAGCCCTTCTTCTTGAGACCGTCGTGCACTGCGTAGGCAATCGTCTGGCTGGAGGCGACTGCGGTGGTCTTGGGGGCGACTCTTAGCCCCGCGCCCGTCATTCCTTCGAATAGGTCGGCGCCAACCCCAATGCGATCTCCGATGACCTGCTCGGTTTGGCCCTCTGTCCTCGCGACCGTGTCGTCCACGAACGTCCACAGGTCAGCGTGCGTGTGGTTGGTGTGGGCCCTCTGCAGGATCGGCCCCGGGTATACCTTGGCGAGCTTACCGCCATTGCAGCTGCCCGCGACTATGGGCCTCTCGGCGTCTATGATGTCGCTGACCCAGCCGTGCATCCGCAAGTACCTGGGCGCCAGGTAGAGCTGCACCTTCATCGCCACGGCAATCGGGGGGAAGTTGACCCCGACCGCAGCTTCGAAGAGGGCCTCGTAGCAGACCGAGTCGTAGAACTTCTCTACGTCCATCAGCAAGGTCGCGAAGGCCACGCCGAAGGTCGCCGCCGTCTCGTCAAGTAACGTCCTCACTAGCGCTGCCCTTAAGGCGCTGGAGCCTTTGATGGCGGTGTCCCAGAACTCAGCGAGCTCCCTGGGCCACTCGTCGGTTACGCTGGAGCGGACCTTGGCCCGCGTCCTGGGGATTGTGGGGAGCATGCCCAAGATTCTCTCTCCACCTGCGGGCTTGGGGGGCCATGGCCCCAATGATGGCGCAAAGCTGCTGAGGCCACAGCCCGTTGGCCTCCACCTGGTTGTAGATCTCGGCGAGCTCCTGGATCCCTTTCTCGGGGAGCCTCTGGATGTCGATGGGGCCGATGTTGTCGACTCCTCTCGCCTTCTTCGGGTTGGCGGTGCGCGCGATGGCCTGTGTGTGCTGCGGCTCGATCAGCGGGAGGGGGTCATCCTTTGCGACCCGCATGGCCATCTCGTACGCGCTGATGATCCGCTTGGCGTTGTAGCTGTCGGACGCCCAAATGGAGCGCCAGGTGTCGGCAGAGTGATTCATGAGCGCGGACGGGTCGCCCACCGTTCTCTGAGGCTGCTTGTCTTCCAGGCGCGGCGCCTTGGGATCGGTGACGATGCGGTGCAGCTTTCCTGGTGAGTCCTTCCACGCCTGTTTCGCCCAGTCGAGATGCCGTTTCCGCGCTCTGCCTGCCGCTCTCGCCATGGCTTTGTGGGGCCACTCCATGGTGGTGGCGCTGACGTGGTGCAGGTCCGCCGCGTCGCAGTACTCGAGGTTGGCAAGCTGGGTCTTCCACTCTTCGATCTCCTGCGGGTCGGTCTTGCTGCCGAAGAGCTCCTTGGAGAACTCAGGGTTCTCCAGGTCGTCCATCTTCTTCATGACTGTCTTGTGGATGTGCTGGCGGGCTTTGGGGTCCTTGCCGTTGGTGACCAGCGCAGAGTACTTCACCACGAGGGTACTGGGGTGCTGCCACCATGTAGCCTCAGGGTCCTTGAGGTACGCTCTGCCAGGCGACGCCTTCATCGTCTGCTTGGTGGTCCTGTACCCCTCCGCCCTGCCCTGGTACTTGGCCCTGTCCTCGACGGGGACCGCGTGCGTCTCCAGGAAGGCGAGCTCCAGGGTCGCGACCCACTGCGCGTACTTCGAGTTGATGTTCTCCGCGAGGTTCGGCGCATGGTTGTGGAAGATGTGTCCCCTGCCCTCCTTGGTGCCCACCTTAGCGCCATCGAACTTCGGGAAGTTGCTGACCTCGTCGGCAGCGGCGTCCCAGTAGTGCTGTGGGATCACGAAGGGGGTGGGGTCTTCCTTGGCCGTCTCGCGGTCGAAGTAGAGGGCGTCGAACTCGTCGCGCAGGTGCTCTGGTAGCCTTTCCGTCCTGGTTCGCAACGCCTCCGCGCGAGCCTTGGACCTTTTGCTGCTCGGGTCCGCGACCTTCTTAGGTCTGGCTCGTGTGGGGAGGGCTTTGGGAACCTTTATAGCTTTGTGCTGCCGCGGCTCGGCGGTGCCCACCGTGATCTGGATGCCGCAGTGGGTCTTCCAGGGGACGTCGTAGATGGCCTCGATCCCGACGTGCGTGGCGATGTCCGCTCGTGCGATCGCGTAATCGTACACGGCGCCCGAGCTCTTGTCGCACGTCGCCTCGCAGCTCGGGTCGGTGAGGATAGTGCCGTTCCATCGCGTGAGCCACGGTTTGTTGTCCCACCAGTGCGGCTCGTAGTTCCAGTCGGCCAGGATGATCCACGGGTCCATGAGCATGTCCACAAAGGTGGAGATGGAGACCAGGATGTCCCTGTTCGCGCCTTGGCCCCGTAGGCCAGGGCGCAGGTACGCCGCTATGATGACTATGTTGCCGCTCTTGGAGTGGAGGACTGTCGGCGTGAAGCCCACGAACGGCTGCCTCTTGTAGCGCTTGACGTAGTACTCCCTGTAGCCCTCGAACGTGGTCGCCGCCGCGTCCCTGCGCGTGAGGATCCACTCGCCGCCATGGGTCCCCTTGTCCGATTTGTTGGTGGCCACCGCGGGCGTGGCCGACAGCTTCCGGCCGTCCATGGCAAGCTTTCCAATCTGCTCGGTGATGCCGCGCGCGTCGACGTGGGTCTCCGCCAGCGCTATGAGGTGGTACTTGAGGCCTGCGTTGCGACAGAAGTTGGCGGCCTGTGGCCCCCAAGCCGTTATGTTGCCGAACAGGATCTGGGCCGCCCGCTCGGCCTCTGGAGCGGGTGCACCTGCCGTGGGGAGCCCCCTGGCGCGGCTCCCATGCCCCCTCAGCCGCTGCGGCCGCTTGCGGCTACCCCAGCGACGGTGGGGCTCCTGCTGCTGCCGCTGGCGCCATGGTGGCGCCCTTGCCCACGCCCTTAGCTGCGTGGGCCAGCTCCCTGGCCCTCGTGGTGGCGGCGATGAGCTCGGCGGCGGCCTTGCGGTCCTCCTCGGAGGGCTCGTCGGTAGCAGGGGCGGCCCCTCCAGGCTGGCGTGGCTCGACAGGTGGGGCGGCAGAGCCTCCTGGCGTGCCAGGTTGTGCCTGTCCTCCAGGCGCGGCCGCTGGCTGCTGCTCCTCTGGTGAAGCGGGAGCGGGTTCGGGATGAGGTTGCTGAGCAGCTGGTTCCTCCCCGCTCGGCTTCTTCCGCTTCGCTGGGTTGGTGGTGGACTCCTTGGCTTGGCGTAGGAGTTCACGTACTTTCTCTTGACCATTGTTGAGCTCGGCCAGTCGCTGGTCAAGCTCTTGCTTCCATTGTTCCATCTGGGCTCGGGTGCCCTCGTCGTAGATGGAGAGGTCGTCCCACATCGAGCTGTCGACCTTGAAGGCTTCCTGGGGCCCCGCTTGTGGTGCTCCGCGTGCAGCTCCAGCAAGCTTGGCGCTGTGGTCCGCTTGCGCCTTGGCGCAAGCGTCCTGTGCCTGGACGAGGTCCAGGGCGGCTTGCTCCTGTTTGGCCACGGCGTCGTCGTACCACTGCTTGGCGGCCTCGACGTCGTCGACCGACTGCTTGAACTTCTTCTCCCTGTCTGTGAGGACTGACAGCGCCGATTGGAGCGCCTGCTCTGCCGTGCGGGCAGGCTGCGGCTTGTCGGGCTGCTGGAGGGCGTCCTTGAGGTTGCCGACGAGTTCGGCGTGCTTGGTGTCGCTGAGGAGCGTGCTGAGCGTGGCGATGATGGCGTCCCTGGTCGGGGCGACGGCCGCTGGCTGCTCCTTCCACGGCGGTGGCTTGCTGACTCCTGCCCACGCCCCAGCAGGCTGGCGGTGCTCGGCGGGTGATGGGGCCAGCAGCTTGCCACAGTAGAAGCACTCGGACTTGCCCTTCCACGTCCATCGGTATCGACACTGCTTGCAGACCGTGTACTGGCCAGCGAACCTGGCTGGCGATCCTCGTCCACCTCCAGGGCGTGCACGTCGCGGCCTGGTGCCGCCGTTGGCGGCAGCTCCTCCGTCAGCAGGGGCGGCCCCTCCACCGCGGTCCGCGGCGGCCATCGCCCCACTGCTTCCCAAGGAGCTCTCGCGAGCCACGCGAGGGAGAGATATGTAATGGGCGGCAGCTCGCCCCTGGGTGTAGCTGCAATGGGCGGCAGCTCGCCCCTGAGTGTAGCTGCAGTGGGCGGCAGCTCGCCCGTGGGTGTGGCTGCAAATATGAAGAGCACTGAAAGCTTTGGGAGCCCACCCCAGATCGGCAGTGGAATGGTCACCATTTTGGCCTTGAGCCAAAATGGCCACGGAGGAGGAGGATGAGGGAGGAGGGAGGAGGGGGGAGGAGGGGCCAGCAATGAAGAAGCAGCTCTTCAGATTGCAGCGGCAAAACGAGTCCTGCGTGAACAGCGTGCCTCAACACGTCAGAAGCGGGTTCGTGTTTAATACTCAAGCCAACGGTGGCGGCTGCAATGATGCGTTCTTCGATTGGTGTAAAAATAATGCACGCATGTTGTCTGAATGGTGGCTAATGGCAAGCACAGCTCATGTTGCGCGTGATGATGCCCTTCCAAGCGATCCTGCCCACCGTGGTGTGGTGGGTCATCATGATAATATTGGGGCTGGTCCAGTCAGTGCGGTGCATAACTGCAACGGCGAGTTCTGGCAGGACAATGTGATTGACGTGGGCTGGCCTGATCTGGGATTTGCGGTGCCTGCGGTGCAACGCCATAGAGTTTTCCAGGACATCAGGGAGGCCCCAGTATACGGTTGGAAGAGGTGGTCTACTCCTGCAACTACAGCGACACTGTCATCGGTAGCGGCCACCAGCTCTGGTTCGAGTACGGCCGCTGCGGCGCGGACGACATGTGCTGCTCTCTCGTTCCCACGTTGCGCTCGACGAGGTGATCGATCCAATTGGTCTCAGGAAGAGCGTGGTCATGCGGACGACGCACGCGCGCCCTCACTGGGATAAGCAGGTCGTCTCCCAGGCAGTCAGGAGCTGGAGGTCCCTCAACGTGCTGATGGCGTTCCACGGCGTGAGGACCAGCCACCTGATGGAGAGTGCAGTGCTGCTGTTGTGGCACAGCAGCAGGAAGGTGAGCCTTGTGTACAGGCTCCTGGCTCCGCCCCCGCTGCTGCTCCTGATCGTAGGACTCCTAGGGATGGGAAAGCTATAGGAAAGCGGAATGAGTGGGTAATCTTTTCCTGTAACGCTAATACCTGGTCTTCCTGGGGGCTGATCCTTGAGTGGGGGATGGCGGAGGTCCAAGGTCCGAAGCCTCAGTTTTGGGCTGCGCAAGAGACGAGGGTTTCAGGGCAAGACTTGATAAACCAATACTCTGGGTCCCTACGTGCAAGAGGTCTCAATGCCGATTTTTGCCCAGCAGTCTGCACAGGCGCGTCAGTTTTGTCCACTTCGGCAGGCGTATTGGCTGGAGGCCTCTCCCACATCTGCCAGCGCACGTTGCAGCTGGATGAGATCTATACCGTGCCTGAGACGCGGGGCAGGATCATTGCTAGACATGTAGACGGGGTCCTGACAGGGGATTATCTGGATGTCTGTGTATTTTTATCACTCGCAGGGGGTCCAGGGCGACAGCATTCCTTTGATGGCGGCTCTGGGTAAGTATCTCAGTTCTCTGGCTCTTCCTTGGGTGATTGGCTGTGACGCCAACATGGGTCCTGGGGCGCCTGGGCTTGATGAAAGGTGTCATCGGCTTGGGGCTACGGTGGTTTCTCCTGGGAGGAAGGCTTGTGCTGCGGGATCTGGACAGGAATATGATTATTTTAGTGTGTCTGCTGGTCTGCCTTCTTGTGTCAGCTCCATTAAGGTATGGAGTGAGGCACCTTGCTCGCCGCACTTCCCAGTGGAACTTACTCTACGCGGAGTAAGCCTTGTGATGCCAGTTCATGTCAGAGTAAAGTGGAAAGAGTTCCCCAGAAAGCCTCAGACGGGATGCCTTCGTGAGCCTCTCCAGTTGCCCTGGGCCTGGAGCACTGAGGACACGGGGGGCCTGGGCCTGGAGGTGGCTTGGGACCAATGGGTTCAGATTGTTGAAAGGAAGCTTTGCCATATCTTTGACATCGCGGGGGAGGAGATGGAGGAGTACACTCAGTGGGAGGACTAATGGTTTCAGGGGGAAGCAGATTTCCTTGGGCACTGTCTTGAACGGTAAGTGGTTTGCGCACAGTACTCCTCTCCTTCGTGCCTGGCGAGCTCTAGATGCACTTCCTTGTCAAGGCTGCAGCTTGTGCAGAGAACCTGGAGGGATCTGCTATGTGGCCTTCGTTGCGTGCGTCCATTCTCGGCATGAGCAGGGACAAGTTAGGAGCCAAGTTCCTATGTCTGCCCCCCAGCCTTCCTGAGCTGATTCGCAAGATCGAGGACCCTGGGGGGATCGAGATCGGTTACCTGGGGCCAGCTTACAAGATTACCTATGAGAAGATGCTCAGATATCATTCGGCGAAGAGGAGGTCGGATTGGAAGGCTTGGGCCCAGGATGCTGCTTCTGCTAAGGCTGGCAAGGCCGCGCACGCGTTCTCTAAGGTAAAGGCTCCTGCACAGGGGCCGCGTGCTGCTGAGGGATGGGCCCTCCAAGGGGACAGTGCGATTGCCGCCCTGCAGGAGGAATGGGGGAAGCATTGGCTCTCTCATGATTGTCCTCTCTCGCCGGCACATCATGCGGAAGCAGATGCAGAGCCTCCTCTTGTTCGGCCTGATAGGGGGCACGTGCAGTGGGCCCTTAGTAAGTTCAAGCACGAGACGGGTCTGGGGGTCGACTGTATGAATCCTCGAAGTTGGCTGTTACTTCCTGTGGAATATGTTGATCTTTTGATTGACCTGCTTATGCTTTGGGAAAGGTGCCCCAAGTTGCCCGATAAGTATGCCGCCCTCATCGTCTTCCAGGGTAAACCTGATGGTGCTGGATTGCGCCCGCTGGCCCTTATTGTATCGGTGCCCAGGGTCTGGGCCAGGGTACGTCAGCAGGTGGTCAGGTCTTGGGGGCGTGCGCGCGCTGCTCAGTTCTTCTGGGGTGAGAGGGGCAAAGAATGCGACAGGGCGGGGTGGAATCAGCGATGATGTGTGAGTTTGCTCGGATAAAACGTTTCCACACTGGGGCCCTGTATAGCGGTTTTGACAAGTTCTACGAGCGAGTTGCCCCGTCTATTCTTTTTGAGGGGACCAAAGCTACTGGTCTCAGCCTCCGCCTTGCGCGTGCTGCTATTCTGTTGTGCGTTGGAGCCAGAGCTCTCACGTTCCAGGGGGCAATCTCGGACATTTTGCATGCGACGGGCGCGGTTCTACCAGGATGCAGCTTGGCCACGTCTTTAGCGCGAGTGGTTCTGTATAGGCTTCTCTCTTCAGTCACGGCGGCGTACCCTTCCCTCATGATCAGAATGTGGTCGATGATGTTTCCATGCAATCCATTGGTACGGTGAGGTTTGCGGGGGAGCAGCTGGGAGGAGCTGGGGTGATGCTCAAGGAGGGGCTCGAAACTTTGCTCGTCCTCTCGGGGAAAAAGACCAAGTACATTTCCTCGTGCAAGGAATTAGATGTGGTGCTCCGTGGTATGTGGGGTCCGTATGGTTTCAAGTCTCAAGTTGCTGTCCGTTCGTTGGGGTGTGACGCAGTGGCGAGACGCCTGCGGCGAAACCCTACCGCGCGTGCTCGGCTTTTGAAGGTATCTAAGCGGTCCAGAAGATTGCTGAGACTGAAGAATGCAGGTGCCTTTGTGGGCAACCTTCAGCGTGCTGGACCCCGAGCGGCAGGGCTCTGGGGATCTGCGGTGGCAGGGCTATGCCCTAAGCAGTTGCACTCCATGAGGCTTGCAGCAGCACGCAGTTTGACCAAAGACAAGTCGGGGACCCTCATGTCGTTCAGGCCCAGGATGCACCCAGTTGGAGCCCGTATGGACCCATATGTTATTTACCATGCAAACGTGGTTTTACAATGGTGTAGGGCGATCTGGGATGGTTCTCCTGGGCTGGATGTTATGCAGTTGGTATTTGAGAAAGCTGTGGGCGACCTCTGGCAGGTCAAGAGACCTTGGAATATCTGTGCCAGCCCAGCACATGTATATTTGCTCACGCTGCGAGAGGTAGGCTGGACGCCTACTTCAGCAAGACAGGTCTCGACTGCTCAAGGAGAAGTGGTTGACCTGCTGTCTCTATCGCCTGTAATGGTCAGCAGTCTTGCGCAGCGTGATGCAGGACACTGGGCGGACAAACGTGCTCTCCTTCTTAGGCCAAAGCTCAACGGGGTCTGGTGTGGGCCTGTCCTTTGGGAAGGGGCTAGAGACCTCCTGAAGGTTGGGGGTGAGCATGTCTGGGGACTACACCACCAAGCGTGTATGAAACATGCGTTCGCTCTTGGTACCTGGACTCGGGCTCGCCTTAAGGGCCGCGGGCTGGACGATGACGACATCTGCCAGTTGTGCCACGCCAGCAAGGGCACTCTTTTTCATAGGAGGTTCGAGTGCGAAGCCTTCGACGGAGATGGACGTCACTATGTATCTACCGCATGTTCTGCAGCAGCGAGAAGGGCGAAGGAATGGGGCCAGGATCTTGAGCAATTTGCTCCTGGGGTGCTTCCTCATCCTCGAGAGCTGATCCCTCCTCTTCTCTCCCTGTCTGCGTGTGAAGTGTTTTGGTTCAACAAGCCGGCCTCTGGTCGGCTCAGCGGTAGAGTTTTCACTGATGGATCAGCGATCAACCCCCAGTGCGAAGATGTCCGCAGGGCTGGGTGGAGCTTGGTCCAAACCAATGAATTCGGTGATGTGATTTCGGCGGCCTATGGGCCTGTGCCTCGCGAAGAGGCCCCGTGGCAACAGACCCGTGACGGTGGGGGCTACGCCTACATAGTGGCGTCCGAGCTTGTTGAACCGTTTCAGATAACACGTTTTTTACTGACTGCCAGGGGACCCTGGGTTGTGTTTGGGACAGGGCCAGTAGTTGCTCTTCCCAGAATCCTCGGGCCCATCTCTGGACCAAGGTTTGGCATGTCTTTGAGAATGGGGTGTCTGCGTTTAAAGTGAAGGGGCATGCGAATGTGGTTGACGTGCTCAACGGCAGATGCACGGAGGCTGAGCGCATAGGTAATTAGCATGCCGACAGATTTGCCAAGTTAGGAGCTGCGTGCCACCCTCTGCCTGAGCAGCTCCTGGAAATCCGTTCTGTGCTGGTTGAGCACCAGAAGGAGCTGCTCAGATGGGGTGGCATGCAAGATGTCATGATGGCGGACAGAGGTTGGGAGGACTCGTCTGGTTTCCCTGTGCCCGTTGAGGTGAGAGGAAGCAAAGAGCACGATCCCCAGCTTAAGCCATCCAAGTCTTTTTCTGCCAGGCAGTTTGCGCGTCTGTGCAAGGAAGGCCGTCGGAGGTGGGCACCTCGCGTCGATTTCAAGGTGCCTTTGCTCTCTGATACGGCCGAAGGTCTTCCAGATGAGGTCTTAAGCGAGACCACCCTCTTGTCCAGGCTGCAGGGCCATAACCTTTGCAAAGCGAAGGTTTTCGTCGGGGACGGTGGGAGGGCGGCTGGGAGCGGGTGGGTGATCTGCTGCTTGAAGTGTGGTGGATATGCATGGTCAGGTGTCATGTCCCTAGCTGGCATGTGCCAAGGCCAGCCGAGGACGAAGGACCTCAGACGACAAATATCGAGGTTCTTGCGTGGAGAGTTCCCCTTTTGGGCGAAGCAATATGCGGGGTGGACTGTTTCTGGGCATGGTTCCCCGTCCCCCTTGGACTTGCTGGCCCTCCTCAGGGCTGCGCACAGAGGGATCCAGGTCGGGCGAGCTGATGACAACGATCATGCCGCTGCTGATCCAGGCCTGTGGGAGGAAAGGTGGAGCCCTGCCCAGCTTCTCTCACGGTATGGCCTGATGATGCCCGCTCCGCAGCCACATGTTACTGGGTGAGTGAGTTTGTGTTTGGGGCGGCTGGCTCTCGACGGCCGCTTCCATCGAGTA
>CAUYUJ010001822.1:0-20000 GCA_963575745.1 Prorocentrum cordatum
TCCCTCCTCCTCCGCCTCTTGCTCCTTCTCCTCCACTTCCTCTTCCTCGTCCGCCTCCGGCGGCCGCGAGTCTGTCCCGCGCACACCATAACTGGGCGATCGGGAGCTGACAGACTCCTCCGCCGCCCCGCACAGGAGGGCGGCTCCCCTGGGAGTGGCCGGCTGTCCAAGACAGCGGCCACTCCCAGGGGGGAGGGGGCTGCTGGCTGGTGCCTCTATCATCCGCTACACGGGAGCATGGCGGGCCCTGCGAGGAGGCAGTCCAGTTCCCTGGCGCCGCCTGGCCAGCCCGCGCGGCGCCGCCGACCAGTCGCCCCTCGCCCTGGGCAGCAGCCGGTGCCCTGCTCGCGCCGCAGCACGCGCCCCGCGTAGGAGCTGGCCTGCCAGGCGCCGCCTCCTGCTCCCAGTCGCGCGCGCGCCGCGCGCCCCAACCAGCGCGCTCGCCGCCTGGCGGCCCCAGCGGCAGCGCGGCACCACGCTCGCCAGTCTAGCCTGGCAGCGGCGCAGCGCCTTCGGCCTTCGGCAAGGTCAGCGCAGCCCGGCGCCCCGGCGGCCGTCGCCCTTGCCGCGGGCCTCCTCCTCCTCCTCCTCCTCCTCCTCCTCCTCGTCCACCTCCTCCTCCTCCTCCTCCTCCTCGTCCTCCTCCTCCCCCTCCTCCACCTCCTCCTCCCCCTCCTCCCCCTCCTGCTCGTCCTCCTCCTCCCTCCTCCCTGCTCGCCTCCTCCTCCTCCTCCCCCTCCTTCTCCTCCTCCTCCTCCTCCTCCTCCTCCTCTGATTGTTATTATTATGACAATTCGGACTATTATAAGTATGATTCTTAGTATGTTCTTAACGTTGATATTAGTATCAGTATTACTGTTCGTAAGATGATGAATATTAGTACTATCATGAGTAGAATCACTATTAGTATTAGTGTTACTAGTATTAATAATAGTACCAACGTTATCATTCGTTTTATTACTATCCGTATGAGTATTACTATTCGTATTATTATCATCATTCATATTATTACTATTATTATTATTATTAGTAGTAGTAGTACTGTTACTGCGATTAGTAATAATGGTAATATTAGTATTAGTATGTGGATTAGTAGTAATGTTCGTAGTATTCTTCTTACTATTACTACTGCTAGTATTATTACCAATAACAATTTTAGTATCACTATTAGTATTATTATTAAGATTGTTATTTTGAATGATATTATTATTATTTATTATCATTATTCTATTAGTATTATTATTATTATCATCATTATTCGTATAATCATTTGTATTGTTATTACTCGTCTTCCTCCTCCTCCTCCTCCGCCTCCTCCTCCTCATCCTCATCCTCATCCTCCTCCTCCTCCTCCTCCTCATCCTCCTCCTCATCATCATCATCATCATCATCATCATCATCATCATCATCATCATCATCACCCTCGTCCTCATCCTCATCCTCATCCTCATCCTCATCCTCATCCTCATCATCCTCATCCTCATCCGCATCCTCATCCTCATCCTCCTCCTCCTCCTCCTCCTCATCATCATCATCATCATCATTAACATCATCATCATCATCATCATCATCACCATCATCACCATCATCATCATCATCATCATCATCATCATCATCATCATCATCACTATCATCAACATCAGCATCAGCATCAGCATCAGCATCAGCATCAGCATCAGCATCAGCATCAGCATCAGCATCATCATCATCATCATCATCATCATCATCATCCCTCATCATCAATCATCCCTCATCATCATCAATCATCCCTCCTCCTCCTCCTCCTTCTTCTCCTCCTCCTCCCCCTCCCCTCTCCTCCCCTCTCTTCGAAGAGGCCGCCCCCACCCCCCTCTCCCCGCCGACGGCGCCGCGCCTCCCTGGTCCCCGCGAGCGCGGCACTGTAGATCTTGCTGCGCAGCAAGGACATGGCCGTGCTCACGCTCTCGCGCATGACCTGCGAGGGGCACGGCTCGCGCGACGGCCAGGGCGACGGCGACGGCGGCGGCGACACCCACGGCCACGGCCACGGCCACGGCCACGGGCCACGGCGACGGCGACGGCGACGGCGACGGCGACGGCGACGACGACGACGACGGCGACGGCGACGACGACGACGACGCGCGCACGCCCTCGGCCCCTTCGGAGGTTCCCCTCGGCGGGGCCCCAAGGGAAGCGCTCCCCTGGGAGGCACCGCGCCGCGCGGCGGCGAGCTGAGCCCTTCCACGTAGACACCAAGAGAAACATCTCACAAGGCCTGAGGACCCCAGAAGGCCGGAGGGCTCCTGAGAAGCCCCGCCGCCCTCTGAGAAGCCCCGCCGCCCTCTCGACTATCCACCCCCGCTCGCTCGCCGCCGAACCGCGGGGAAGCCTCCGAAGGAGGCGCCGCGGGGGCTCCCCGGGGGGGGGCCCTCGCCGCCGCCCCCTCGGGGGCGCTCTCGGCGCCGGGGCCGCCGCGCGCGCCCGCTCGCGGGGAGAGCGCACGAGGCACGGGCGGGCGGCCGGGGGCCGAGCGAGCCCGGCCCGTCACCACACCCGTCGGTCGGAAGGAGCGGGCGGAGGCAGGAAGCAGGAACGCGTGCCCGGAGATCATGGCGTTGCAATTTTTTGCCGCAGCCGGCGCTTTTTGCTCAGTTTCGAGCCCTGGGGCCCTCACTGATCGTTCCAGCTCAAAGAATGACGCAGGAAGATAAAGTCTGGGGCTCCGGGCGCAAGTTTTCGCGATGTTGCAGTTATTTGCAACGTCCGATCTCAGGATTGAAGTCGATTTCACTCCCCCCCTGCCCCCTGAAGAGGAGGGAAGATGGAAAGCCGCTCGACTCTTGAAGCAGGAGAGCGCTTAAAATAGGTGGGGATCTGGGCATATCTGCTGTCAACGACCCGCGTGTAGATAGATGTCTTGCGGCATCCAAATGCGGGCGGAGGGGGGGACAAAGAGGGGCGGTTCGCAGAATGTGTTGGCGCGGTAGGGGCTCTTCCAAGGACAGTGGCGTGCGGCACTGAAGCTGACCCCGCTCTGGAGACGAGCGCGGTTTTGCAGACCAGAACGCTCCCAGGACGATCGGGACGGCAACAGGAAAAATATCGGGACCACATCGAACTGGAATGCGAACCAGACCCGGAACAACGGGATCCAACTGGACCCGAAAAAGTTTCCCCGGCCTGTTTTCCTGCCTTGGGAAAGTAGGAGGCAGGGGGGGATCAGGAGGCAGAGGGAAAACAGGAGGGTAAAACGAAATGGAGGAAGCGTAAAGCGAAACTGGGGGAGGTGAAGGAACAAATTGACGGGGGGAGGGTAAAACGAAAGGGCACAACGCATGGTGGGAGGGAACACGAAAGGAAGGAGGGTGAACCAACATGGAGGAAGGGTACAACGAAACAAAAGAAGAGGGCAAAACGAACCAGAGGGAGGATGAAACGAAGGCGAGGGAGGGCACAACGAAAGTAAGTAAGGGAGGGCAAGACGAAACGGAGGGAGGAGGGTTAACTAACACGACTGAAGCTGCAGGCTCGGAGCTGCGTTTGCGTCGCCCGGCACGGCACGTCATCGGGAGGCGGCATCAGATAGGAGGGGGTCTGTTCGATGCTCCACCTGGGAAGGGTCTAGCACATTGTGACTTGGGTTCGGGGGACCCGGGCTGGCTTGACGGGGCCCTCAGGAAGATGACGAAATCCAACATGCATGAGATTTGGCGCGAGCCCCCGCTGCAAAAGTCCCAGGAAAACAGGACCGTCAAAATCTTGGACGCGCCCATCAAGAAGCGCAATCGAGCCTGGGCACCGGCCAAATCGAATATCACGTTTCCCCGACTGGAAATCGGAAGAAAAACAAAACATGAATCACGTGCTGGGGGAGACCTGGGGACAGGGGAAAGCAACCTGAAGCTTGACACTTCGCGACGTTGTCAGCAAAAGTGCTCCATGGGCACTCGCAGTGGCTTTTCCGATGCAGAATGTTGATATGGAACTGGTGCGAAGCTAACCTGTAGACGAGGTCAATAATTTGGATGAGTTGCGTATCGCAGCTTGGCTGTTGGATGCTGAGCATAGTCGCTGACGAGCTCAACAACCTGCCCAGGGGAATCAAGCATAATCCAAAGCATGGCCCTGATCAACGCAACGCATTTTAACGCGGTGCTGGCTTCATCGCAAGGATCGCAGCAAAGAACGCCAGCGTCACCGAGCCCCCGCTTCATCCTTTCCAAAACAACCGAATGCACTAGCTGCATCGAAATGCCCGCCCTGCTTTCTCTTCGCCTGCTCGGAAAAGAGATCGACCCGTGTATGTGGCTAGCCTGTCGGGGTATTGTCCCCACGTGGCGCGTGCCCGAAGCGCCCGTCGGGCTGCGCCCCCAAGCGGCCCCGCGGCTGCAAGCGCTGCCTCGGCCACGCGTTCCCGGGGAGCAAAGATGCGAGGCAACGCGTGAGAAGGGCGCGGGGCAAATACTTACGCAGCGCAGGATGCAACGGCAGAGAACGGAGGCAACATTTGCACCGCGCTTGACTCTATGGACCCACCCCGCGGGAAGCTGAGCGAGGGGGGGGGGTCGCGGAGCGGACTGGAGGCGCAAATGGCGGGTCGGAGGCCCAAATCCCCAACCCTCTCCGCACGGGGCCCACCGCGAAGGGGAACGGTCCCTTGAGGACCTCCCAAGAGCCGCATTGTGAAATGCGGGATGTTTCCATCCCCTGCCGAATTCGCACTGGGCCGAATCGCAATCTTCACGGGCCGCCATAGCTTGCGCGCAAGGGCTGCGGCGCAGGAGGAAGCGGATTGGCCCTGCATCAATCGCTGCAAACGCGCGGCGCGCGGCGCGCGCCGCGTGCCCCAGCCAAATCTGGCGCACGCGTCGGACCAAAGATGCAAAGATGCTTCTCGATGCTCTACGGCGTCGCCCTACCAACCGCTGCAAACGCGAGCCGCGTCTGCTCGCGCGCCGCAGCTCTGCTTCGGATCTTGATTCCTGTTCAACTGAGCAGAACTACCATTCCGCCACTTTTGGGCGAGTGCCGCATCGCCACCCGCAGCGGTCGCCGCGGCCCCCCCTGCGGCGGCGGCCGAGACTCGCGCTTGCAGCCATCAACTTGCCGCTGTCGCAATCGCCCATTCCTTCTCTGAGCTAGCCGGTCCATTCGACGAAGCCGCTGTTGGATCTGATCGAGGGGTGGCGCTTCGAGACCCAGTCCGCGCGGCCCTCCTCGCATGCGTCGAGAACGTATAAGATCTGCTCGACGCCTCCTCATCATGACTGCCCAGGCACGAGGGTCGCGCAAGATGGGCCGATGCGCGCGCGATAGCACCAGCCCTCGTTCGTTTTCCCCAGTCGCCCCCAACCGCACACATTGCGCGACTGGCAAGGGGCAGTCGCAATTCTGCCGCAACGCGCGGGTCGAAGGCGCATGTGCTGCGCTGGTTCTGAGTCGGCGTTGCACTGCCTGCGCGCGCCAGACTAGGAAGTCATTTAGCGATGCTTGCGGCGGCCGCTACGCTGCGCCAGATGCCCAATTGCACGCCAAGTCACTACCCTGCTTGAAGCAGAGCTACTCAGGCGCAGTTCGCCTTGACCTGATTTTATGGACTCGGTGGCCTGTTCAATGGTTAACGATTGGAACTGTTTCTGCGACGGGAATATTGGGCAAGCCCTGCCACTGCTCGTTCTTGCCGACGGGCGCAACCCCGCCCCGTCATACCAAGTCCTGCGAACCAAGCTGCGCGCGTATTTCGGTCGCATTGATTCCGTGGGCTGGTGACTCAAGCTGGCGCGGCAATCGTTTCACCCACTGATGCTCCAATTACGAAAAAGCGCTTGCAATCCCGAGTGGCTGTCAACGCTTCCTGTTCCAGCTCTCCTTCTTGCCTTCTCCTCTGCCTCTCCGATTCTGCTTTCTAAGATTCCTCTGTGTTGAACCTCCTGCTTAGACGCGCGCGTCGCGCCTGGCTCGCCCTCGTCAGGCAAGAGCTGCGGTTTCGTAGGCGGCATCCCCGGTAACTCTCCACCGTCTCGTTTGATTGTGGCGCCTGCCTTGGCAATGCTCCCATCCCAGCCTGCACTGGCGCCGCTGATTGCGGCGCGGGGCCAGCCTGAGCAGCCGCCGCCGCTCGTGGCAGAGGCTGCTGCATCTGAGCTGGCTGTCCGACGTGAGCTGGCTGTCCAGTCGCAGGAGCTGGCGGCATCGGGGGGGGGGCACTGCATGGGAAAGGCACCCTTGCCACTCCTCTCGATGATCATATGCTGCTGCATCAAGACATTCACGTTATGGATGTAGGTCTGCTGCTACGCGATCTGTTTCTGCATAGCCTCCATCATGGGTGCGACTGCCAGATGAGGCGCCGCTTGGGCTGGCGCTGCTAATCCTGCATACATACTGCCACCCTGACCAACATTGTTCTTATGCTTCAATTCGCCGACCGATGTACTGCCCTGGCTGGCACATCTCCTCGTTCATTTCTCATTGGTTGTCCTGCGGGCCCTCCGTGCGATCTATATACAACTGCATGTCGTGCTGCTCGTTGTGTGCTTCCGTGAGCTGGATGTCGATTGGCTCCATTGGGGCCAACGCGTACTTGCACATCGATAACTCCGCTCTGGCATCTGGGTCGTCCTCCAGCAGCTGTAGCACATCAACATTGCCGTGATGTCCAGATTCCTCTTGGCGTCGAGCTTGAACCCTTCCGCGTGTCAGAGGCGGCGTGGCCCAGACTCTGTGCTGGCGTGCTGCGTTGGGGCTCATGACTGGCGTCGCTTGGATGAACTCCTGGACGTCCTGGTCTCGAATCTGGGCACTGGTTTTGCTACTGCCATTACCTAGTTCTGGCCGTGTGTTGCCGTATGTTGCCATATGGGCACCCTCTGGACCGTTGCCTGCGCCCCCTTCTCTGGGATGGATGGCGTGGTTGGGACTTTGGCCCAAGCCCCCTTCGCGAAGTTGGTCTGGCGTTGGGCGGCGGATGCTGCCCACTGGCGAGCCAGGATTGCCCACACAAGAATGCCAGTGCCTGTTTGGAACCTTTCTTTCACACTGAAGACAACCCCAATAATACGAGAGAGCAAACAAGAAGAAAGGGCACCTCACACTAGCGGTACTCAGTATGTGGGGCACCCTCGTTCTTGGGTGCTGGGGCTGTCTCGGGCGCCTTGGAAAAGAGCTGCCTGGCCAGGTGCCCTGGGAGGCGTTCTGCTTGAGCCAATATGGCTTCAGCCAGAACTGCAACGGACCTCCTCCTCCCCTTCCCCCCCTCCCCCCTTCCCCCCTGCGCCGAGTGCGGCTGCCGGCCCGTCCCAATCGGAACGCCGTCAGCCGCGGCGGCGACAGCGGCCGGGGCCCGCCGGGTCGAGCCCCGCGAGCCGGCGGAGCGATCGCGGCGGGGAGGGGTCCAGACGTCCCCCAGCTGCCCGGTGATGGTCAGGCGCCCGCTGCCGTTGGAGCGCGTGGCCTGGAAAGGGGAGCGGACGAGGATGGAAGGGTGGGGGGGCGAGGACGAGGGGAGGGGCGAGGACGGGGGAGGGGCGAGGAGGAGGAGGAAGACTAGTGCAAACACAAGACTCATCAACGTTGGTAACATACACCCTCCCTCCAAGATCCCTCTTCATAGGCCCCTTACAAAAGGTCATTCCACTGAGGGAATTGCCCCGTTGGGGGACAACCGTGTGAACATCGCTGAAACATGCCAAAACACCGTTTTCAAGACTTCAACGCCACGGGTTAACATGACTGTTACGTCTTGGCGATCATGAATCGTGCCAGAACACCATTCCTGGGACTTCAACACTGCGAATCAATGTAACTGTTGCGCCCTGACAATCCCGAATCGCTCCGAAGCGCCATTTCTGGTACGTTAACCATGAGAACCAATGAAACTCTTGCAAATGCTTGACACGAATGCGCGCGGTGCTGAAACGAGAGCCACATTTTGAAGACGACCCGCCCTCAAAATCCGTGAAACTCTTGCACATGTTAAAACCGAATGTGCCAGGCGCTAGGGCGAGAGCCACATCTGGAAAACGACCCGCCCTCAATCCGTGAAACTCTTGCAAATGACTAAAATGAATGTGAGCGGCTCTGGAGCGAAAACCGCCTTTTGAAAACGGCCCACCCTCAATCCGTGAAACTCTTGCACATGTTTGAAAAGAACGTGCGCGGCGCTGAGGCGAGAGCCACAGCTTGAAAACGGCCCGCCCTCAATCCGTGAAACTCTTGCACATGTTAAAAAGAAGGTACGCGGCGCTGAGGCGAAAACCACATTTTGAAAACGGCCCGCCTTCAATCCGTGAAACACTTACACAAATTTAAAAAGGAACGTGCGCGGCGCTGATGCGAGAGACACATCTTGAAAACGGCCCGCCCTCCATCTTGTCAAGGTTTGAGCATCAGGGTCATACATGGTGATGAAGTCTAAGGTGAAACGCCCGCCCGCCCTTTCGACCAGCCTCGGGGTGCGACAGGAAGGAATATAGGGAAAGGGAAAGGAGGAGGAGGAGGAAAAGGAGGAGGAGGAGGAAAAGGAGGAGGAGGAGGATAAGGAAAATTAATGGAGGACGAAGAGGAGCGACGAGGAGGGAGGGGGATCTGGAAGGAGGGGATTGGGTGGAAGGGACGGAAGGGAGGCGAGAGAGAGAGGAGGGCGACGAGGAGGGAGGGGGGAAGGCCATAGAGAGGTGAGGAGAGTCAAGGAGGCCGAGGAAGATCACTTGGTGCCCTCCTCCTCCTCGCCCTCCTCTTCCTCCTCGACCTCCTCCTCCTCCTCCTCCTCCTTATCCTCCTCCTCCTCCTCCTCGACCTCCTCCCCGACGGAGGTCAGGGAGCAGGGCTGACCAGGACAGGTGAAAAACGGGGGGCGGTCTCGGCAGCCCGGGGGGGAAGGGGAGCGCGAGGCCACGCGGCAAGCCACCCACGCTCGGAGGCCTCACCCCGCTGTTTACCGCGAAGGCAGGGTCGGGTTACTGACGGCAGAGTGCTGGCGATACTGCAAACTGAGAGCGCTGCTTCCTCTCCGGCCAAGGCCTCGGCCGTGAACGAAGAGACCGGATCTTCGGCACACACACGCACCCTGCTTCTCACGGCAAGTCTTTGGCTCCTCAGTTCGACCTCGCCGTCGCTCGGACGTCCTTCCCCGTGCAGTTTTCGAAGCCGTGCGTGTTCTTTGGCCCGATGATCCAGGATGCTCCTCGATGGTCCTCGCCGAGACAAAACAAAAAACAACCAAAAAACACGTCCGAGCGAGGACATGCTGCTCGCCCGCGGCAGCGCGCCGAGCACGGCCGCCCAGGGCGGCGCGCGCCAGCACAGCCGCCCTGGGCGGCCCCGTTGGCGTGGCCGGGCCGCGCCCGCCGATTGCCGCCCGCACAGCCCCAGGAGCAGCTGGGGCCACGGGCGTCGAGCTGCGAGGGGCGCGGCATACAGTCGGGCGGTGCCAGGAGCGGCCCCGGCCCGAGGTGCGCCCAGGATTGCCAGGGAGGCCCCGACGGCCTCCAGAACACCCCGCACGAGGCCCAGGGGGCTCCAGGGGTTTCAGGATGGAGCGAAGAGCTGGGGGCACCGCGGGCCCCCAATGCCGTGACGGAGCTCCAGGCAGAGGGTCCTGCTCGCAGGACCCTTACGAGCAAGCCCTCCGTCGGGTGCAGGATAGTGCTGAAGGTGCTGGGTGGTTTGCACACATGGGCCCCCGCCACGCACCATGGCCCATGGCGGCGACACCAGGGTACAGCTGACGGACGTACACGTTGGCTGCGCCGAAGGGCGGTCCTTGAGACCTTCCGAACACAGAGAGCGAGGGCCCTTGGACCAGGGGCAGGACGGGATGCCCGCGTCGCGCTGAGGCGCGTTCTGTAGCGGAGCGGGCGGACAGCGCCGCAGCGCTCAGAGGTGGAACGTGACGGAGTAGTTGTCGAAGCAGCGCCGTGTCCCATGCCACAGCAAGAAAACAAAATCACATCAACATATAGTGCGGAGGAGGAGGAGAAGGAGGGGAGGAGGAGGAGAAGGAGGAGGAGGAGGAGGAGGAGAAGGAGGAGGAAAAAGAGGATCACCGACCAAGCTGCCAGGACAGCGAGCGTGCCGCCTTTGGACTGTCCCTGAGCCAACTAAGGTTTGTCAAGGGGGTGCACCCGCTACCAGGGGAAACCCCAACTCGCTACATGTTGTTGTCGGTTGCTAACGAGGGCCGAACCTGGCTAGCAACCCACGGTGCAACGCACTGGATGTAACAAGAGTCTAGAAGTTGTGGCAGTAAGGCGCTGGAAAAAAAAAAGGCTACGCGATGTGATGCAACGCAGCAGCAGGCAACGCAAAGTGCTGAAGGAGGCTGCAAGATGCCCCCAAACACTTGCTGCGCTTAGGCAACGCCCAGTGCAGCAAGTGCGTATGCGTCTGAAGAAAAGGGACAACAGGCCCCCTCATCTTGCTGCATTTGGGCAGCGCTAAGTGCAGCAAGTGCGCCTGTGTGCCGAATGAGACCTGGGAGCGCGATGCATCCAACTGGGTGGAACAACGTAATATTGACACTGCTGGGACCTCACGGATACTGCCGCATGATGCCGAAGCTGTTATCCCATTTGGTGGGATTGCTAGCGCACCACGCACTCTGTGCTGGAGCCAACGCCCGCGAGCCTCCTCGCCTGCGGGCGCGAAAATGCAACCTCGACTGAAGACGAGCCGGGCGAGGTCCCCACCTGGAGACGAACAGGGGACATGGAGGTTAGAGGTACGCGCAGCGACTTAACCTAAACAAATGCGGCGCTGCGGATGCCAAGAATCCCGCCGCGACGCTGAGTCGGGCTGGCCGAAACAACGGAACGCGAGCTGCTTGGGCATGCCATGCATAGCCTTAGCCCACCCTCCTACAAGAATTCCTGGGACATCGCCCAACAGCGCGCGGCTTGTAATCCCGGAGCCCCAACCGTGTTTGTTGAGTCGGTCTGGCCGAACCAACGGGCCGCAGGCTAGTTGGGCATGCGGCGCGTAGCCTTAACCCGCAACCCTGGCAGAATTCCAGCGATGCCTGCCCCAGCCTAAACGCGCGAGGCTCTGCAGGCGCCATCAATTATGCCGTGAATGTTGAATCGGGCTGACCGAAACAACGGGCCGCGAGCTAGTTGGGCATGCGGTACATAGCCTTAGCCCGCAGTCCTGGCAGGATCCCCAAGAACCTCGAGAGGGAGAGTGAGGAGGCAGTGGGGCGGACCACGTAGGGGCAGAAAACGGCCGAGCAAGGACGGGAGGGAAAGAGGAGGGAGGACGACGAGCCAGTCCTGCAGTGCCTAATAAAGGATGGGGCGAAGAGGAAGAGGGAACAAGCGGAGAAGGCCAGCTGGGGCGTGGGCGGAGGAGCGGCCGAGCAAGGATAGGGGAGGAGGAGGAGAAGGAGGCGGGAGGGCGAGGAGCCAATCATGTTGCCGAAACTGTTATCCCATTCGGTGCGATTTTTAGCGCAGTACGCGCTCTGCGCTGGAGCCCGCGCCCGCGAACCCCCTCGCCTGCGGGCGCGAAGATGTAACCTTGACTGACGACGAGCCGGGCGAGGTCCCAACCTGGGGCCGAACAGGACACATGGAGTGGACGTGCGCAGCGATCTAGCCTAAACAGATGCGGCGCTGCGGATGCCAAGAAGCCCGCCGTGACGTTGAGTCGGGCATGCCGAAACAACGGACCGCGAGCTAGTTGGGTATGCCATGCGCAACCTTAGCCCACAACGCTGGCAGAATTCCCGGGATATCGCCTAACAGCGCGCGGCCCGTAATCCCGGAACCCCAGCCCTGTTTGTTGAGTCGGCCTGGCCGAAACGACGGGCCGCAGGCTAGTTGGGCACGCGGCGCATGGCTTTAGCCCACAGCCCTGACAGAGTTCCAGCGACGCCAGCCCCAACCTAAACACGCGCGGCTCTGCGGGTGCCATCAATCCCGCCGTGAATGTTGAGTCGGGCTGACCGAAACAACGGGCCGCGCCTAAAGAGGGGGAGCGAGGAGGCAGTGAAGCGGGCCAACTGGGGCTTGGGCGGGGGAGCGGCCAAACAAGGACGCGGGGAGGAGGAGGAGGAGGAGGAGGAGGAGGAGGAGGAGGAGAAGGAGGAGGAGGAGGAGGAGGAGGAGGAGAGAGGACGAGGAGCCACTCCTGCAGTGGTTAATAATGCTGGGCCCCCCGCCCCCCGCTGAGGGTCCTTGGTCCTGGCTAGCGCCAGTCGTGCAGCAGTCCTGGCTACACCATTCGTGCGGACGCCTGCCGAATCAGGCCAGTGTCCCACTGGCCCCCACTCTCTGGTCCTCGTGGTCGGGATGCTCGTCGGGCCCAGGATGGGCCCTTGAGGCCGCCCCGTGCGCCCCCGTGCCAGGGAGCTGCAATAGGAAAACGAAAGGAAATTCGAATGTAAGACGCGTGACGGATTGGCTGCCCGGGTTAGGGATAGCACGTGCGGAAAACGAACTGGCTGCCCAGATTACAGGTAGCACGCGGGGAGGGCTGCCAACGCATGCCAACGCATGCCAATGCATGCCAATGCATGCCAACGCGTGCCAGAGCATGACAATGCGTGCTACTGCGTGCCAACGCATGCCAACGAATGCCATCGCATTCCAATGCATGCCAACGCATGTCAACGCATGCCATCACATGCCAACGCATACCAACTCACGCCAACGCACGCCAATGCATGCCAACGCATGCCAATGTATGCCACTGCGTGCCATCGCGTGCCAACGCATGCCAAAGCACACCAACGCATGCTTCATCATGCCAAAGCATGCCAACGCATGCCAAAACGTGCCAACGCATGCCAACCCATGCGAACACATGCCAATGTATGCCAACGCGTGCCAAAGCATGACAACACATGCTAATACATGCCAATGCGTGCCAACGCGTGCCATCGCGTGCCAACGCATGCCAAAACATGCCAACGCATGCGAACACATGCCAACACATGCCAAAACATGACAACGCATGCCAACGCCTCCCAATGCATGCCGACGCATGCCAACGCGTGCCACTGCATGCCAATGCATACCAAGACGTGCCAACGCATGCCAACGCATGCCACTGCGTGCAAGGGTTAGGGTAGCACGTGCGGGGAACAGAATTGACTACCCGGGTTAGGGGTACCACGCGGGGAGGGCTGCCCTGTTAGGGGTAGCGTTTGGACTGGGAAGATTGGCTTGGCCGGGGGGGAGCCCAGCAACCGATTGGCCGCAGCAGGACAACAGCGAGGCGTGGGCGAAAACTTTGGCAGGCGGCCGAACCCCGCGGGCAGGCGGAAAGACCCGCTGCGACGGGCGCCTCCCCCTCGAGTGGGGAATGCCCGACGGGCAGGGCTCCCCGCGCGCCCCAGGGACCAACGAGCCCGCCAGAGCGGGACGGGGAAAAGGCCGCGCCCCACGGGCAGGCGGGAGGCCCCGCTCGAACGGAAAACGCCCCCACGAAGGGGGAGAGCCGAACGGGCAGGGCCCCCCGCACACCCAATGGAGGGAGAAACGGACCCCGGGGCCGACGACACGACGACGACGACGACGACGACGACGACGACGACGACGACGACGACGACGACGACGACACGACAGGGAAGACGGACAGCCAGTCCCGCCCCGGGGCGGCGAACGCAGGGGGGCAATCCCTGCGCCGCCCTGGGGGAGGCCCCGGGACCTGGCTGCCCCCCCTTGGCAAAGGGACCCCGCTTATGGGGGCCGTCCCAGGGGAACGGGGGCGTTTCGCCCCTCGGGCCCGGCGCCCCCCGACTACGCCAGGAGGACCCTGGGTTCCCTCCCCCTCCCCTTTCGGGAGGGGCCCCTCGGGGCAGGAGGAGGAGGAGGAAGAGGAGGAGGAGGACTGCTTCCATCTGATGCCATTCTGATCCATCAGCTGCATAATCTTTGACCCTGTTTAGCAGCCCCCGACAGGGACGGAGCTGCGCGGCCAGGGCGTGGCCGGGCAGCAGCGGTGCCTCCACGAAGAGCAAGTTGCCACCCGCGGTGGTCACCTGGCGCAGCGGTGGGGTACCGGCAGGCTCGTGTCGCGATCTTCCCGCACTGTTGTTTTTCAGCATTGCGTGAATTGTTCGTGGGAAGGCGAAAACCCACCCTCACCACCAATCACTGACCCCATCCCCGAACCCGCGATCCAGAGGGTCGGGACAGGGGGTGGGGTTGGGTTTGCGGGGTTCAGGAAGGGAGAGCTCCCCCACCCCCATCCAGACCCCTTGAATCGCCAGCTCGGGGATGGGAGTCGGGACTGGGGGTGGGGGTGGGCTTTCGCCTCCTGAGTTCAAACTGGAAGGATCGGCGGTTCTTCGAATCGCCAGATTGTTTCGTAATTATTGGACGCTTCTGAGCCACTGGCGGCGTTCAAACTTGAACGCACGCGGCGCGGTCGCTGCAGCGTCGACACGACACGGACCTACCGTTCGTTCGCTGGTGCAGCGCTGACCCCGCCTTGAAAATGGGCTCGGCTGGTCGCCTCACCCTCACCTGTCCTTATTGTCGGTCCTCCTTCACCCTCAAAACGTGCTCTCGCCGTTCTCTCCTCTCACATGTCTCATCGGACCATAATCAGGACTGTCAAAACCTATCGAAAGCCAATCGGGACATCACTGATACAACAACGTGGCACAAATCTTGGATGATACGCAATTCAGACACCCAAAGAAAAGAAGAACCTGGGACAAACTCGGAAATTAACACGAGCATGATCAGTATCTGCTGGCCCTTGCTTCCTGGCTTTGACAAGGCGTGTAAGATGTTTGGCTATCTCCCCATCTCCCCGCCCCCCAGCGTTCCCCCCCCCCTCCTCCTCCCTCCCTCCCTCCCATCTCCCTCCATCCCTCCCTCCCCCTGCCCCCTCAATCCCTTCCTCCTCCTCCGCCTGCTCCTCTTCCTCCTCCTCCTCCTCCTCCTCCTCCTCCTCCTCCTCCTCCTCCTCCTCCTCCTCCTCCTCCTCCCTCCTCCACGATCCCCTCCTGCCTGCCCACCTGCCCACCTGCCCGCCTGCCCGCCTGCCCGCCTGCCCGCCTGCCTGCCTGCCTGCCTGCCCGCCCGCCTGCCTGCCTGCCTGCTCCTTCCCCCCCCGATCCCGTGCCCTCCTCGGCGGGCAGCGGCGCGCCGCGAGCCCCATGGACACGCCCACGACCAAGCGCTCGGCCACCTCGGGCTCGAACATCTCCGCGCCTCCGCCGCGAGGCCCCGCGACGCCCACGGCCCTCGGCGGCGCCCTCGGCGCCGCGCGCTCCGCTCGCGCCGGCGCCGCAGAGGCGGCGACGCACCGCCGATGCCTCGGCGACGCACCGCCGATGCTTCGGCGACGCTGGCACGGAAAGGAGAGGGCCCCCCACTCGGAGCCGCACGGCCGATGCGTCGGCGATATGCGGCGCCACCCTCCGACCACAAATCTGCTCCAGCCCCAGCAGGTCTGGGCGGCCCGGGCACGCGCGGGCATCCTCCGCGCCGCCGCGGCGCCACGCGCCACGCGCTGAGCCCCTGGCCCATGCTCCATCTTCAGTTCTGCCGAACAAGTGGAGGGACCCATACACTGCGCAAGAAGTGAACAGAACACGCGGACTCCAGGGGGGATGAGCACGTCGAGGTAGACGCGGAGGATGGAGAAGGGAAGTGGGGTGGAAGGAGCGGGAGGAGGATGAGGATAGGGCGGGACGAGGAAGAAGGGGAGGTGCATGGGGGAGGGGAATTGCGAGGGAGGGGAATGTAGAGGGATCGGGAGGATGAGGATGACGGGGGTAACTTTGAACGAGGAAGGAGAGGGAAGGAGGCCGACGAGGAGGACCAACATCTGCAGGAAGGACAGGGCGGAAGGACGAGCGGACAGACGGAGGCGGGCTGAGGGGCTTGAGAGAAAGCAGCGAGGTGCAAGTGGGATGGAACAGCGCAGATGGTGAGGTATGCGAAGGCAGGGGGAGACGGGGACTGGCTGAGACTCAGCGCGAAGAGCCCCCCCGTACGCACACACACACACACACACACACACACACATACACACACCACATACACACGCGCGCGCACACACACACGCGCGCACGCGCATGCACGCACGCACAGACACACAGATCAGACACACAGACACACAGACACACAGACACACATACACACACACACAGACACACAGGCACACAGACACACAGACACACAGACACAGACACACACACACAGACGCATGCGCACACACACATATTGCAAGCGGTGGCCATCGACCAGCAAAAGAAGCACGGGCGTGGGTGCCAAGAATATGCGGTAGGTGGTGAGCATCCTCCCATGCCGCACCCATCCAATCTCCGCAGTCCGTGCTCGTCTGGATTAGTTGCTGGTTGTGCTATAGTATGTCTCTCTCTATATATATACACATAAACTTATGTATAAACACCTCTACCTGGCTCTCTCTCTCTCTCTCCCTCCCTCTCACCCACTCACTCACTCGGTCACTCACTCACCCACCCGCTCCCTCTCACCTTCTCTTCGTTGTCTGTTTTTTTTGCTGCTGTTGTTCTATCTCTCTCTCTCTCTCGCTCCTCCTGTTTGTTGTTTGCTTTTTTTTTGTTTTCTCTCTCTCTCTATCCCTCTCTCTCTCTATCCCCCCCCCGAATGCACGCATCCGCCACGGCGTGCCTGCACGCCGTGGGCGCGTCAGATTTTGCACGTGAGCTGCTCCGCAAGACTTTTTTATCAAAAGCCCTCTCGCGCACCGCTCTCTGGTGGCCCGCACCTCCCACCCGCGCTGCGGGACGTGGCCCCCGCCCCGTCCACGTGGAGTCCCGGAACGGTGCGGTGACAGACCGTGCGGTGACCTCGAAATCCCCCAAGACCTCACCGCACGGTCCGTCGCCGCACGGTCTTGGGACCTCGGATGCCCCAGTCGCCCGAGACGTCCTCGGAGAACGACCCGAGTCTCAAAACCGTGCGCTGACCCCGAATCCCCACCGACTCACCACACGGTGTGGCTGCCACCCCGTTTGGGGGCCCCCGAAGATTGCTGGGCGTCCCGATGCATCTCCGAGGCTCTCTCCGAGGCTCTGCAAAGGCTCCCAAGGCGGCCCAGCCAGGCCACCAGGCCATGGCCGACCACTGCCCTGAGAGGCCCACCGCGGCCCTCAAGAAGAACCATGCAGTGGAGGCCAGTCCACAAGAAACCTTCCACAAGAAACCCAACCCTGAGGCCCCAGGACGACCATTGGATTTTTGGTGTGGGAGCGTCGCGCTCTCCATCGCATAACCATCGAATCCCAAGAAACCCAAAGAGTACCCTGGAGGCAAGCAGGGTGATTCTTGGCATGGGTCCTCACTGTACGAGGCGCCCGGGGAGCCCCAAGGGGCTTTCGAGCGGCCAAGGACGAGGCCCAAGAGGCCCTCCGGGGATGCCAAAACCGTTCAACGACCCGTCGGCATTTCCCTCGACTGCAATCACAGAGTCCATGGGCGGCTGCAAATGTGCAAGGAGCGAACCCCGTCCGACTGCGGATCCCGAGGGGTCCGAGACCCCGCCAGAGACCCCGTCGGGAGCCCTGCAGGCTGGTTATGAGTTGCGGATCTTGCATTTGTACGACCGATCGAAGATAAACTGCAGAACAAATCGTCAGCAACACTTCAGCTCTAGATCAGAAGCGGTGGCAAAATCGTCGGCTATCCTTGCGGGGCTTTCCTCGGACAATAGCGGGAGGCGTCGACACAGACGGCCCTGTCAGATCATCCCAGGGCAATCACGCGTCCGCACCTCGCACGCCAAGTATGACCGAGTATGAAGGGTCCCTGGGACACACACATAAATAAACACACACACACACAAAAATAACAGGATTCCCCATATTTTCCCATATTTTCTGGGTTTTGTCTTCCCCCCACACTTCCCATAGTTTCCCATATTTTCTTGGAAATCGACGATTAATTGTGTCTGTGTGTGGTTTTCCCTCCTGACTGAGTACGGCTTCAGGGCACGAGCTCTGCGAGACGGGCAAAGGGCCACACCATCTGCGGAGTTGTTAGACATCCCCTGCTAGAAGAAGGGGAAAAACACTGGGCGGGCAAAATACCACAAGTTATCTGAGCGTTCTGCGAAACAGCGTGCCAACCTGGACCAGAGTCCACCGATCGTCGGAGGAACTCCCCCCTCCGCACCTTGCATTCTGGGCACTCCTGCCCACCTGGACTGAGGGGTGCTCGCTGGATGCCCGCACTGGAATGTATATAGCGGGCGGGAACTGCTCGTCGAGGTGGCGTCGCAGTGCAGGTGCGGCCGCGCGCGGTCAGGAACAGCAGGCAAACGTCCCTCCGCACTTCACAAAAGCCCGTGTTCGGAGGTCTCGGGCCAGCAGCGGAATGACTGTGTGACTCCGTCCTGCCCTGTGCCCTCGTCGTCGATCCTGCGCAGGGAGCCTCAGATGGTGGCCATCGGGCGAAGCCGTGATCCCACAGAGTGTGCGTGCCCTTTGGGGCGACCGCGAACACACATTTGTTGACTTTCGTGGATCGGCGCTGGGCCCCTCTCCGTGGCGCGCGAAGCGCGCCAGCGGCGGCGTCGGAGGCGCCGCCGGCAGGGCCGCCAGGGGGGCCCAGCGCCGATCGAAGAAATCTGCGCGGACCTCCGGGAGCTTATTTCTGTGCCGAAGTCGATGCCTCGAGCAAGTCAGCCTTTTGGCGGCGCGCACAAGGGGGTAGGGGGAGGGGGAAGGCTTCCCGGAAGGAGCCTGCTTCTTGGAAGGCGCCAGCCCTGCGTCTGTAGACACGGTCCGCGCCTTCTAAGAAGCAGGGGTGCTTCTAAGCAGCCTTCCACCTTCCCCCACCCCCCTCTCCGCGGGGAGTGTGGGACGTCGGAAACCCAGAGAAAAAGGGGAAAGGGAGAACGGGGGACCCCACAGGGCCGCGCCCCGACCTCGGGCGGCCAGCCGAAAGGCTTCGCGATCGGGGCCCACGAGGATACCGACCGAGCGCTCGACTGCACTGCAGATGTACAAGGACACGCTCAAAGACGGGAACCACTCATGCGACATTGGCATGAACATGAGCTCCCCTTTGCGCGTGGCCGATGCTTTCCTCTTCATCTGCTCGGGGGCGCGCAAACATGGATTAGCGATCCATGGATCTGACGCGCGGTCGCCAACTACATGGATCGGGGGAGGCGCCCTCCCCAAAATGCGGCCGGTGCCGCCTCGCTCGCCGGCGGAAATCCGCGATTTCTCATGGAAACGGGACCCGTTGCCAATCCACGCCCCCTTGATCCATGTTTGCGATCGCCTGACATGTGGGGGGTGGAGAGAGGGGCCCTGAAGTTAGGTCGGGCATGTCCCCCTGGAGGCGGACGTTGGACGCAGAGCGAAAAACAGTCAACAACATGTATGCAAAAATGCATTTTAAATTAGCCAACTATATCTACATGTATATAGAGAGAGACAGAGATATTCGAAGATAGTCAAACAGATCCAAACATGCATGCAAAAGTAGTCAAGGAGACTCAAGCAAACAGGTCGCCTGGCCTCTGCGCGTGGCCGGTGCTCTCCTCTTCATCTGCCTCTGCCTCCTCCGAGGAGGAGGAGGAGGTGGAGGAGGAGGAGAAGGAGGAGGTGTACGAGGAGGAGGAGGAGGAGGAAGAGAAGGAGGAGGAGGAGGTGGACGAGGAGGAGGAGGTGGAGGAGGAGGACGAGGAGGAGGTGGACGAGGAGGGCTTGGAGGGAGGAGGAGGAGGTGAGGAGTGGGAGGAGGAGGTCGAGGAGGATGGAGGAGGAGGAGGAGGAGGAGGATAGAGGAGGTGAGGAGCAGGTGGTGGTGGTGGAGGAGGAGGAGGAGGAGGGCGATCGCCGACCGACCGCCTCTGCCTCCGAGGCCGCCCCCCTCCGCCTGGCCCCCCCTGCGGCCCGTGCGCGCCGCCGCCCCCTCTGGTCCCTCCCGCCTGCGGCCAGCTCTCCCGCCGTGGCGGCGTGGGCCCTGGCTCGTTCGGACTCCAGCCAGCGCGCTCGGTGCCTCCTCCTCCTCCTCCTCCTCCTCCTCCTCCTCACTCCTCCTCCACCTCCTCCTCCTCCTCCTCCT
>CAUYUJ010001822.1:25000-30000 GCA_963575745.1 Prorocentrum cordatum
CCCCGGGCCGGCACCCGCGCACCCGGGCACCGGGGCACCTGGGCGGGCCGCGGAAATCGGCGGCAAAGCTCACCTAGCCATACGAATCCACCAGGACCCCCACAGAGGCAAGCTCTGATAGGGGGGAGAACACAAGACGCAAACATAGCCAAAAATTCGCCGGCCCAACGGGCCAGAGGCGTGCTAAGATCTCCGGTAACTGGTTAACAATTCTCTAGTTCGCGCGCGCGGGGCGGCCCCTGGGGGTCCCCGGACGAAAAGTACCCCGGGCGACTCCCGGCTGATCCCCGGGCGAAGCCACCAGAGCGCTCCATGAGCGCACCAACAGGGCTCCGAGACGTCCCCGAGAGCCCCAAGAAAGGCCAAGAGGCCCCCAAGAGGCCCCCAAGATGGTACACGAGGGGTCCGACATGCCACAAGATCGCTCCAAGACGCCCAAGATAGCCCCCAGACGCCCCAAGAGGCCTCCAAGAGCACTCCCAAGAGGGCCCCCGGAGGCAAAATTCATTGCTTTTCCTTAGGTTTTTGAAAGATTTTGGAGCTTCCACCTTTTCGGCTTCCCGACGCCCCAAGACGGCCCAAGAGGCCCCCAAGATCGCCCCAAGAGGGCCCAAGAGGCCCCCAAGAGGGCCCCAAGATGGCCCAAGAGGGCTCGAAGACGGCCCAAGAAGCCTCCAAGACGGTCCAAAAGGGCCCCAAGAACGCCCCCAAAGGGGCCCCAGAGAGGGAACACGAAACAAAATTTCGAGCCCTCGGCCCTAAGAAGCCCCCACGAGGCCCCAAGAGGCCCCTAAGAGGCCCCAAGAGGCCCCCACGAGGCCCTCAGGAGGCCCGCAAGAGTCCCCCAAGCGGCCCCCCAAATGCGCCCCCGAGCACGCAAGCAAGTGCAAGCGATGCTACAATGTGCTCTCCTTTCGGTAGACTCCCAACGGGGCCCCTACAGACTTGCAACAAGCGTCAAGAACCTGCCCAAAAAGCACTGTCCAGGAGCGTTCACAAGTGCCGCGAAGAAGCCCTCCTTACGCCGGAAAGCCCGGAAAGCCGGGTGGGGTGAGCTGTTCTTCTCACCACCGCGCCCTCTCACACAATGGCTTCCGCACGCCGCCCAGAGCGCGACGTTCGGCTCATGCCCCCAGAACGCTCCAGGAGCGCGCCAAAACGGCACCGGAACGCCCCCGAAACAATCCAAGCGGCCTCAAGTCGCCGAACAATCGTTCCAAATCGCCCAAGATGACCTCAAAATTGCCGTCGAGGCCGCCAAGAAGCACCAAGAGAGCCTCAAGAGGCCCTCCAAGACGGCCATTACAATCAAACATCGTCCCATTCCCATAGGAACATGTACACTTCCCGCATGAACGGCGTTTCGAGTTTCACAGCACCTCAGACTAATTACGCAAATAGCCCCCAACATCGCCCCGAGACAGCCCAACAATCCGCTAAAATCGGCCCAAGACGGCCCAAGATAACCCCAAGACGGCACAAGAGAGCACCAAGACCGCCCAAGAGGCGCCCAAAGGGGGATTCTGCCCCTAGGAGCACCTCAGAAGCCACCAACATCCCGCCAATAAGTTCCCCAAGACGCCCCAAGAACCACCCAAGAAGCCCAACAAGAAGCCCCAACGACCCCAAAAAGGCCCTTACGGGGCCTCAAGAGGCTTCAACACTGCCTCCAAGAGGTTCCCGAGACGCCTGGCAAAAGAACCCCCAAAGCGCCGCATTGACACCAGGCCCTCGGGCAAACGGCAGACATGAGACTGTATGGGCCGGCGGAATGAGCGAAGCGATGAAATAATAGAAACATCGTCCCGAAACTATGTTTAAAACTATGTTTGAATATTTCCCTCCTGTGGAAGGACAGGCCAGATCTGTAAATCTAGATTTTGAAAGCGAGGGCGCCGGCGCGCCGCCCAATGCTCGGGCAGCTCGCGCGCGAGAGCGTCGGCAAAGACGATCCCGCTTCCTTCCGTCGCGCCATTCTGGAGGCGGCCGCGGGGTCTGGACATCACCCGGGCGACTCGAGCGCCGGATCCACGCGGCCCATACCAGCTGTGCTCAACAACTATAGGTCGTACGGTAGTCGGAGGGGTTCCGGGGTTCCACTGGCAGCACGCGCGCGGAAGACGGACAAAAAGCCATGCACCGCCACAAGGGTCCCCGGTTTAACGAGTCGCCGCGAAGGCTGCGCCCCCGCCCCTAAAGAAGGAAAGATATTCGAGTATGCCGGGTTTGTTGGGGTTTCAGGCACGATCGCGGGGGCGGATATATGGCCTTGGTTTGGGCCCCGAGAATCGGTCATAAAAAGAGAGAAAAAGAAAAATAAAAAAAAAAAAAAGAAATAAAAAAAAAAAAATAAAAAAAAAAAAAAAAAAAAATTAAAAAAAAAAAAAAAAAATAAAAAAAGAAAAAAAAAAAAAAATGCAAAAAAAGAGAAAAAAATAATCAATTAAGGAAAAAACAAAAAATAAACAAAAAAAAAAAGAAAAAGATCAGTGGAACAAGATAAAAGAAAAAAAACAGACCAAATGGGACCAACCCACCCCCCTCCGTGTTCACGTACGCGTGGCCGAAAACGGCGCCGAAAAGGCAGGGGAAAAAGGCAGGGCTGGAAAAAACATGATCGACCCACGAACCCGGAAAGGAATATAGAAATGTAAGGCATTGCAACATTTCAAAGACACCTGATTTGGCGACGGGCACATGCAATGCTGAATGTATCGATGATGATGTACTGTGCCGAGGGCTGTGCTGTGCTACGCCGTGCTGAACTGCGATGTGCCATGCCGCGATTGTGCTCTATATAGCGTTGTGGATCGAGTCCTCCCTGGCATCCGAGTCCTCACCGAACTGATCTGGAGCGTAAGCTCGAGCTGCCTGAGCAGATGGTAGCTGCCCCAGAACTAATCGACAGAGGGAACATGCCAGGAGGACGCGCCGCGGAACGTCCCAAGGGACGCGCCAGGCGACGTGCCAGGGACGTGCCATGGGCACGCACCGCGGGACGTGCCAAGGGGACGCGCTACGGAACGTGCCAATGGACGTGCCGAGGGACGTGCCAGGGGACGCGCCGCGCGACGTGCCAGGTGGACTCGCCACGGAACGCGCCAAGGAACGTGCCAAGATGCATAGTTGAGTGTATCGATGTACCGTGCCGACGGCTGTGCTGTGCTGGGCCGTGCTGAACTGCGATGTGCCATGCCGCGATTGTGCTCTATATAGCGTTGTGGATCGAGTCCTCCCTGGCATCCGAGTCCTCACCGAACTGATCTGGAGCGTAAGCTCGAGCTGCCTGAGCAGATGGTAGCTGCCCCAGAACTAATCGACAGAGGGAACATGCCAAGAGGACGCGCCGCGGAACGTCCCAAGGGACGCGCCAGGCGACGTGCCAGGGGACGTGCCATGGGCACGCACCGCGGGACGTGCCAAGGGGACGCGCTACGGAACGTGCCAATGGACGTGCACCGCGCGACGTGCCAGGGGGACTCGCCACGGGACGCTCCGCGGAACGTGCCAGGCAACATGCCAGGCTGCAATGCTAAGGATATCGATCTTGATGTACCGTGCCGAGGGCTGTGCTGTGCCTTGGCGACCTGGACACGTGAAAACACGCGTTTCGCTCAAGACGTTCTCAGCACATCCTCATGCTAGACATCCGCCTGGGCGACCTGGACACGTGAAAACCAGCCTCTGGTTCGAGACATCCTCAACAAATCCTCATGCTAGACATCTGTCTGGGACACCTGGAGGCGTGAAACCAAGCGTCTCGCTCGAGACATCCTCAAGACCTGGCCACGTGAAAACAAGCAATCCACTTGAGAAATCCTCTGAATTCAGGTCCCCAGGAGAGGACAATCTATAACACAAAATAAGCGTTTCGCTCGAGACATCCTCAACCAATTCTGAAAAACAAGCGTTTCGCTCGAGACATCCTCAAATTTTAATTCGCCGGCCCTACTCCCGCACGTAATTTATCGCAGAATAATTTCGCCGGCCCAAGTCGCAGGGGGGCCGGGGGGTTAACCTACTAAAAGAGAACCCTGGGCCCGCGCCCTTTCCGGGAAAAAACCTTCTCGAACCTCAAACCTGCCCGCCCTCCTCGCTGGCCAGAAACAGTACTGGGCCACCTCAGATCCCCAGACGGCTCCACACCCCAGTTTCTTCCGTCGCTCAAGTGTGGGAGGAAGTGAGAAGGAGAAGGCCCTCTCAAAGGCGGCGGGGCTTGTCAGAAGCCCTCCGGCCTTTCTGGGAAGCTTCATGTGTCTTCGGGGAAGGCTCAGGAAACTCCCCGGAAGGCTGGGGACCTTCCGAGCGTTGCTCAGAGGCGAGGCTCTCGGTGACCTGAGTAGAAGGGCCCTGAGGGGGCCCGAAAGGGCTTCTTTAGGGTCTTTTCTTCACCACCCCATTGAGGCCACCCTCCATTCCAAGACCCCCGACGTCGTGATTTTTTCACAACGTCGACCCCCAGAGGTCTGGACCCTTTCCCAGGACCGGTTTCTCGTCCGCAGTCGTTCTTTGACGGTCCCGAGGCCCAAGAAGGGCCCCCAAAGGCCGAGAATAGCGGAAAACCTCCCGTCGTGATTTGTTCACAGCGCGAGGAGGTCTGGGTTGCCACCCCTCGTCCTTCTGTTTCTTCAGAGGGGTGGCTCCCCTACACCTTTCCCCCAACGCCGCCCGCACCCGCGGGGCGCGCGCGGCCTCCGCGAGCGCGATCGGAGCCCCCCGCCCTGCCCACCACACCGCCCGCCCGAGCTTCGGGGAGGAGCTCTCCTCAGCGCCAGGCGCTCCGACGCTCTGCTCGTGGGGGGCTCCGCTCTCCCCCTGCCCCCCCCCCCGGGCTGCTCTTGGATGCTTCGCGACAGCTGGGGGCGATCGGGGGAGGCTTCCCAAGGGGGTTTTTGGGGGCACCCCCGACTTTGACGAGGCTCCGAGGCCCCTGGGGGGCCCGTCTTGGAAAACCCCCTCCCCCCAAACCCCCTTTGGAGCCCTCCGAATCGGGGGAGGGG
>CAUYUJ010001822.1:37500-41472 GCA_963575745.1 Prorocentrum cordatum
TCCTCTCTCTCTGTCTCTCTCTCTCTCTCTCTCACCTGTTCACAGAGCCTAGAAGGCACATGTTGAATGTTTGTGATTACGCCGCCGCATATTCTCTCCTACTGGCATGCAGTGCTTGTGGAATTGTACACCGAGAACACCCCCGAAGGACTCAGGAAGGATTGCCGTTTCAGCCTGTGTGTGGCGGATCCTCGAGACTGGGCGCCACCCAAACGACTCGATGAAGTCTGGCCCCCGACTCGCCATGCCCATCCTTGTCACTGAGCTTCTCAAGGCAGAGGCAAGAGTGGCCAAGCATGATGAGGCGACGAAATTGCGGTCGTGGATGTAGCCCCAAGGTATCGGGTTAGGTCGGGTCGACTAACCCGTTGCTTCGTGGAAACCTGGGATGGTCCTCGTTCTCCTCCCCCAATCCATATTCACTGTTCGGATATACTCTTGCTCACCCCTCTGGCTGGCCGATAGCGGCCTCATCCGGCCCCCCCATCCTAACTGTAAACAATCAATATGAAGTCGTCGTTTTTCTGTCAGCATGGCCTTTCTTGTCGTCGACGGTGCGAAATGCGTGGCAGGAATAGGACGCTGCGCACATCGCGCGCGGCCGTCAATCCGGGCCCTCCCATCCTGGCTGTAAAAAATCAATGCCAAGTCGTCGTTGACGATGCGAAATGCGTAGCAGGAACGCGACGCGGCGCACATCGCGCGCGGACGTATGGGGCAACCCCATGCGGGAGGGGCTATCCGACCTTTCAAAAGCACAAGCAAAGTCGACACGTGTGTTCTCAGCAAGGGCTTTCTTGTCGTCGGCTTTGCGAAACTCGCGGCAGGAATGGGGGGCGGTGCACATCGCGCGCGACAAGGTGAACTGTCGCTCCCGCTTCGGCGCCGCGCGCATGTTTTCTGAAAGTTGCGCTCCCGCTAAGGCGCGGCGCGCATTTTTCGCTCGCCAGTTCGTCGAGCGCGTAGGGCCACCTGGGGCCTCCCAGGGTCTCCTGGAACATCCTGGGGCTTCCCGGGGCTTCCCCAGGGCCTCGTGGATCCTCCTGGGGCCTCCTGAGGCATCCTGGGGATTCCTGGGATTCCCCGGGGTGTCCTGACACCTCCCAGGGCTTCCTGCAGCCTCTTGAAACCTCCTGGGGCTTCCTGGGCCCTCCTGAAGCCTCCTGGGGTTTCTGGGGTTCGCTGGGGTTTCCTGCGACCTCCTGGGGCCTCCTGAAGCTTCCCGGGGTTCGCTGGGGCTTCGTGCAACCTCCTGGGGCCTCCTGAGGCCTCCGGCTTCCTGAGGCCTCCTCGGCTCGTGCTGAAATGCCAGCGCAGTCTTTGAGACGCGCCAAGAGTTTCTGATCGGTAGCCGCCATCGCGGCTGCATCAGCTGTGCCAAACCACCTTGCAGATCTGATTTCGGTCTCCAGTTGCGCCAGCACTGTTTCTTATGTTGTGGAAGGGCGGGTGGGAATGGGCATGCCATGGCTGACTCGCTCGAGCTGGCTAGCTTGACTCCTACTCCTGCTCCTACTCCTACTCCTATTTCTACTGCTCCCCCTCCTTCCCTCGTCCATTTCCTTATCAATCTCCCCCTCCTCCTCCTCATCCTATTCCTCCTCTTCTTCCTCCTCCTCCTCCTCCTCCTCGTCATCTTCCGCATCCTCCTCGTCCTCGTCCTCGTCTCGTCCTCCTCGTCCTCCTCGTCCTCCTCGTCCTCGTCCTCGTCCTCGTCCTCCTCCTCCCTCCTCCCTCCTCCCTCCTCCCTCCTCCCTCCTCCCTCCTCCCTGCTCCCAGCTCTCTGCTCCCTCCTCCCTCCTCCCTCCTCCCTCCTCCCTCCTCCCTCCTCCCTCCATCCGTCCATCCGTCCATCCGTCTCTTTCTTCCAGCAGTGTGAACCTCGCCATCGTGCGAGGCATATTCGTGGCCCGCTCACGGCGGTGATTCACTACCTCCTCGACGCAGGCTGGGACATCCCAGAGCCGTCGCTGTGGTACCAGGCCGCTGATGCAGAGGGCCACCAGGACGGGTGGAACTTCGCAGGCTCCGACTTCCAAGCTCATGATCAGGCCGTCGAACTCCTCGATGCATTCACCAGGTCAATTCAACGGAAGCAGTGGCAACAGGCAGCAGTATCAACATTATGTGGAGGCGGCATGGAGGCAGGAGTCGACAACTTCAGCCTCAGGAAGCAGTTGTTCCAGCTTGAGCAGATCCCCAAGATCGGGCGCAGGTTGGCACATCTTCTACTTACGATCACGGTCGGCGGGGCATGGACGGCGTCTCGCAAGGCCGATGCAGGATATGATATTCCGTCGCAGTGTGCACGCTGCGAGGAGGGTCCAGAGACACCCAAGCATCGTTTCTGGACTTGCCGATGTAACCAAGGGCCGGCAGCCTTTGACCTGTCCCAGGAGTTATGCCACAAAGCGCTGACCCAAGGTGACAGTATGGAATGTTATTGGTATCCAGGGCTCATACCCTCTCACCTCACGGCTGTGGACCCGCCCACGCAAGAGGAGATCTGGACAGTCAGTCACAACGACGATTTGGATCAGAGCTTTTTCGGCGAGGGCGACGAGTCCACACCCATTGTGATCCACGGTGACGCTTCAGGCGGCAGCGATACACATGATCCTCGACTTCGTCGGGTAGGGTTAGCAGTATCAGCAGTCGGCGAGCTCCCTGGACCAGATTCTCGTTTCGTTTTTGGACCACTGTCAGGAGTGAGGCAAACCGTCCCTCGGGGCGAACTGCTGGCATTCCTCCTGGGCGTTCGGTGGTCGGCAGGATTCATGACATTCGTCACGGACAACGAAGAAGTGTGCCGAGGATGGTGGGAGCGACTGTACATCGCCCCACAAGGCGCGAACTCAGATCTGTGGCGTGAAGTTGGGCAGACCCTCAAACAGCAAAGACGGGAGCCGTATCACATCGCTGTCATCAAAGTCCCGTCTCATGTTTCAGGTGAGGAGGTCATTTCTCGGCAGTTGGCGGCGCCTCTCATCGCTGGAAATGTCTTCGTTGACCACCTGGCTGGAGAGGCGGCACTGCGTGCGAGGGTCCCGCAGGATCAGCGTGCTCGAGTGTTGCAGACTGAGCATGAAGTTGCCCTCATTCGTCAGCGTTTGCTCAGAGCTTCGCTCGAATCCATCGCCCTTGAGAAGGAAAAGAAGGCTCCCCGAAGGCCCCGTAAGCCCCCCAGGGTTTCACCTCCTGCCCCAGCCACGGTGGCCCTTTTTTGCACGGCACATAGGATCTCGGAGTGTGGAAAAAGGCGTCTTGTCTGTAGGGGATCCACGACTGTGGCTGGGAAGAAGGAGTTTCTTGAGTCAGCCTGTTTCCAGCCTGAGCTTCAGTCAACGGGAATTCTGAGGGTTCCTCGAGGGCAGCGTCTGCATCTCGCTGGGGGGTGGGTCCACAGCTCTCACCAAATGCTTTATCATGAATCCCTGTCCGTATGGTATTGTGCGGCCTGTGGGTGCTACCATCAGCAGCAGCTCCGAGGTTTGGCTGATGAGTGTATGGCCCCCCCAAGAGCCCCACTTACCAAAGCACGGCGAGAATATCTCGACCGTCTTTCAAGAGGTCTCATGCCCAAAGTTCTCAGCAGAGCTGAGAAGGCGGCCAGATCCTCATAATGTATTGAACTCGCTTCGCGATCGGTCGTTTCTTATCTTACATTATCATATCTTATCTTATCTTATCTTATCTTATCTTATCCATCCGTCCTCCGCCCTCCCTCCTCCGCCCTCCCTCCTCCCTCCGCCCTCCTCCCTCCTCCCTCCGCCCTCCTCCCTCCTCCCTCCTCCCTCCGCCCTCCGCCCTCCTCCTTCCTCGCTCCTGCATCCTCCCTCTTCCCTCCTCTCTCCTCTCTCCTCCCTCCTCCTTCCTCCTTCCTCCTCCCTCCTCCTCCTCTACCTCCTCCTCCTCCTCCGCCGCCTCCGCCTGCGCCTGCGCCTGCGCCTCCGCCTCCGCCTCCGCCTCCGC
>CAUYUJ010001822.1:51572-96633 GCA_963575745.1 Prorocentrum cordatum
CGCCCGGGCGGTCCACCCGGGCTTTTCCGGGGGGCACTCCACCGCGAAGACCTGCTTCCACAGGCCAAAGCGGCGACCTGGACTGAGGGTGGCACCCCCACGAGTGAGGAGCGCACAACCGCGCAGTGCTCCAGCCATCGGCACCGAGGCACGCCAGAAGCACGAGGGAAGACGCCTCACGCGTGGGACCAGGCTGCGGTGGCCAACCACACGGAGCCAGGACACCGAGCGCGTGCAACTCGCCGTGCGGAGAAGCACCCCCGAGACACTGGTGGTCAGGGCTGGTGAGCTGCTGGCCTCACAACGTGGAGGGAGGCGGACAAGAGGGAAAAAGACGGGGGGAGGGGCGGGGAAGTGGGGGCCCCCCCTCATCGGATGGCATCGCCACAAGAAAGCCCCCCCGGGGCAAGCACAACGAGGGGGGGGCCGCGCGGCCAGACCAGGCTGCCAGCTGGGTGAGCAACACCACCCGAGGATACACCAACACGGGTAGCACGAGACTGCGCGACAGGAGAGGTGCGCAGGAAGTGAGCGTTTCTTATTCGGCGTTTCGAGATTGGGCGGAGGCTCCGGACCTCTGCTTAGTGCGACTGTTTGCTAGAGTGCGGCCTCCGGGGTAGACTCCACCCGCTCGAAACAGGTGCCAAAAACAGCCAAAATCCACTCCGAGGGTCCGTAGGGGGGGGGGGAGGCGGGGGGTGCGAGGGCCCGCGCCGATCGGCAAGACACGGAATACAAAACGATCACGAACCAGAGCGTCCAGAGAGGCGAGGGCCTCCAGGCGTCCCGGAGCGAGCGGGCCGGGGAGGAACCCGTCAGGTCCCGATCCCGAAGGGCGGGAGGCCAGGAGCGGCCTGCCTTCCTGCGAAGCGCGAGGAGCAGCGTCGCCGAGTGCAGAGCGAGCGGGGCCAGCGGCAGGCTCCTCTCTCCTCCTCGATCCTCCTCCTCCTCGATCCTCCTCGGACTCAGCGGGGTTGCCTGGCGCAGAGGGCCTGGGCCTCGTGACTCCTGCGCCACCCAAGATCGAGCTCCTCAGCGGGCAAGACACTTGGAGCTGCGGCCGCTTTGGGTGCCTCCCCCTCGCGACAACGATCCATGCCCACCTACCGAATTTAGAAACCTTCAAAGTGCATACTCCAGCCAACCCTTTGACGCGACCGTGCGAGCTATAGCATTTGCACAGCATGCAAATCAAAATGGTCGCTCCGTCACCACTGCACATTCAAGGGCAATACACTGGTGGTTTCGACTGGCGATTCCTTCGAGGGGAGGTCTTTTTTTGCCCAGGGCTCCCCGACCGAGGCGGACGCTCGGACCACGAGGCCCTGCGCACTCTAAGGAACGAAAAAACAGATCCAGAAAATGCCCAAATGTCGTCATCATCAGCACCATCATCATCATCATCATCATCATCATCATCATCATCATCATCATCATCATCATCATCATCATCATCAGCATCAGCATCAGCATCAGCATCAGCAGCAGCAGCAGCAGCATCATCATCATCATCATCATCATCATCAGCAGCATCAGCATCAGCATCAGCATCAGCATCAGCATCATCATCATCATCATCATCATCATCATCATCATCATCATCGTAATCGTCAGCACCTTCATCATCATCATCATCCCCATCATCATCCTCATTTTCCTCCTCCTCCTCCTCATCATCATCAACATCATCATCATCGCCATTGTCCTCCTCATCCTCATCATCCTCCTCATCATCATGATCATGACCATCATCGTCGTCGCCATCGTCATCACACTCGTCATCATCCTCACAATCAGCATCATCATGTGCATCCTCATCGTCAGCACCATCATCATCCGCATCTATCACAATCATCACCATGACCATACGGTGTCATAATCATCGTCGTCGTGATCGTCATCACAATCGTCATCGTCATCATAATGATCACCATCATCGTCATCACCACCACCACACACATCATCATCAACATCATCATCATCAACATCATCATCATCATCAACAGCATCATCATGTTCCGTAACGTCGTCGTCATCGATATCGTCGTCATCATCATTACCAGCATCATCATCATCGTCATCCTCATCATCGTCATACTCGCCATCATCATCATCATCATCATCATCATCATCACCATCATCATCATCATCATCATCGGCATCATCATCATCATCATCCTCATCCTCATCCGCATCCGCATCCTCATCCTCATCCTCATCCTCATCAGCAGCATCACCAGTATCGTCATTATAATAATCATCGTCGTCATTAACACCATCATCACCATCGTCACCATCGTCACCACCACCACCATCATCATCATCATCATCATCAGCATCAGCATCAGCATCATCATCATCATCATCATCATCATCACCATCACCATCACCATCACCATCACCATCACCATCACCATCACCATCACCATCGTCACCATCATCATCACAATCAACATCAACATCAACACACTGTTCCCTCAAACGGCCACACTTTCCCCCCGGGCGCTCGAGGAGCTTGAAAAAAGCCGCGCCACTTGCTGATCAGGTCCCGGATCGCCGCAGGCGTCACGATGAGCAGGGGCTCCTGGAACCACGGCCGTGCCATGCGTGCAAGCCACCCAGAGCAGCTTGCATTCTCGCACCTTCTCCTCCTCCTCCTCCTCCTCCTCCTCTTCCTCCTCCTCCTCCTCCTCCTCCTCCTCCTCCTCCTCGGGAAGCGAATCGGTGAAGAGGAGAGGTCCGAGATCTATACGAAGTCAGCCCACCTGAAGAACATGACGCTGCGAGAGGTCGAGGCCTACCTCAACAAGATCGAGAGGCACTACACCATTGCGCAGGCCAGGGGCATCACGATCCAGCGCCAGGACTTTGTGAGGTGGGCGAAGCGAATGTGGAGCACGACCCCAGGAGCGCTACATCGGCATGTCAAAGACAGATCGGCTCCAGAGGAGGACATAACGATAATACGCACGGCAGTTGAGCAGTCAGGGACCGACGGTATGACAGCACGGCAGATTGCAGATCCTGACACGGTGACGGAACAGAAGGCGGACTTCTGGGCTGGTATTTGGACGGACCCTGTGGACACTAGGGAGCAGCTCAAGAAGGCTCTGCATGAGTTGGCGCAGGAGGCAAAGGAGGAGCAACTCCCACAGCTCACAGTGGAGGAGCTAGACCAGGTGATCAACAAGATGAGTGACTCGAAGGCGATGGGGTTCGATGCGCTGGGTCCTGGCACCATCAGACGGCTGCCAACTCCAGCTCGGGCTCAACTGTGCAAGCTCATTCAGTATGCAGAGAAGCATTGTATTTGGCCGAGACAATGTTCAGTGACGAAGTGTGCGTTGGTGCCGAAGCCCGAGGGAGGCGACAGAGTGTTGGGCATGATTGCGGTATTGCCGAAGATTTGGAGTAAGGCACGTGCTTCTCTGAGCGAGTCCTTGTCGCAAGAGTTGTCAGATCACTGGGATACCGCTATTCGAGGCTCCTCTGCGTTGCGTGCAGGTTTAGTGAGGGATTGCATGGATGAAGCTGGGGCTGCGATGGGAGTTAGTTCACTCACTTTGTTGCTTGACTTAGAGAAGTTCTACGAATCGGTCTCGTTGGTTTCATTGTTGCGAATTGCGCGCAGGATGGGTTACCCAGCAGCCTTGATGTCGTTGGAGGTCCAACTGTTCTTGGCACCGCGGTATCTGCAACAGCGTTCGGTGTTGAGCAAAGTGATTTTGCCTTCTCGTTCCTTGGTTGCGGGATCTCCTCGGGGCGTGGGCCTGGCGAAGCTGTTTCTGCACCCGATTCTGGATATGGTGCATCGGAGATCACCTGCTGCGGGACTCTGGACCTTTGCGGATGATACCACGGCGCGGTGCGAAGGTAGTCGAGCCTCGGTTGGGGAAGCCATGGTCGCAACTGCTATGGACCTGAAGGCGGGTCTGGAGGATCAACGTATGGTCATTTCGCCCAAGACGGTGCTGATTGGCTCAAACCCCGCCATCACGACCAGAGTTGCGAGACAGCTGCGAGTGCGAGGACTACCAATGTCAGCAGTCACGGACGCTGTGGACTTGGGAATGGATACGACGGCAGGCCGTAAGAGATCTGTACGCAAGCTCAGAACCAGAGTGAAGGGTGCGTTCAAGAGAGCCGCGAGAATCAGACGCTTGCGGCGCATTGGAGCTTTATCAAGAGTGGCCCGCTCGTTGTGGAGTACTGGAGCAGTTCCGCAGGCGCTGAATGGACATCAGGTGGCGGGACTGAGCAAACAATTGGTGCTTCAGTTACGGAGACAAGCTGGATGTATGATGGGTGGTGCTGCAAAAGGACGGTGCCTCACGACGACGATTGGATGTGACGGAACAGTGGAGGACCCCGCAGTGTACGTGCCAATGCAGGTACTGAAGGAGTGGATCACTATGTGGCAGAGGAACCCACAGATACATGGACGCGTTGTGGCAGCCTGGAAGTGCATTCGAGACCGACTCAGACGTGCAAGAGCGAGGCGATGGAGTGCAATTCGAGGCCCGCTCTCGGTGTTGATCGCCACATTAATGGACATTGGATGGGACCCAGTGACAGCCACAGCATGGACGCGACCGACGGAGTGTGACGACGACCCAGTGGATCAGTGGGATATATCTGCAGCTGGAGGTGATGGGTTTACGCAGACGGGACGTTTCCAGGAATTGTTCGATGATGCTGAGGCGGACATTCGTGGATTTCTTTGGAGAGCTGCCACCAAACACGTTGCAGGTCAAGACTTAGCAGGTGGTGGCGATATGTACCAGATTGTGCGAGAGCAGAGGAGGCTAGAACGTTCTAATCAGATGGAGCTAGTGGCGACGAACGTCACGGTGGTCGCGGCTGGCCAGTGGAACAAGGAGAGGCTGATCGCAGAGGGCTACCAGGTCGACCCGATGTGTGCCCGCTGCGGCACATGCCCTGAGTCTCTCTTCCACCGCATCTGGCAGTGTGAGAGGAACGAGGATCCTGAGGATTTCTCCTGTACGCAGTATTTGCTTCCTCAGGCGTTCGCTAGGCATGAGTCTGAACCTAGTCGTTGGCTTCGGGGCCTCCCTCCTTCCTACCTCACTCACCCCCGCTTCGATGAGGAGGTGATTCGAGGACTCGAGGAGAGGTTTGGGAGCCCCGAGGATTTTCTGATGTGCCGCCAAGGGGACGAGCTCCACATCTTTGGGGACGGCTCTGGTGGCAAGTTTTCCGATGACCCCCGAAGGCGACGATGCGGCGCAGCGATCACGGCGTTGCGACCGTCGACCGAAGGGGGTTTGAGTTAGGCGCGGCGCTGCGTAGTCTGTTCCCAGGGGGTAAGCAGTCTGTTCCCAGGACGGAAGTTTTCGCTTTTTCCTTGGCACTTGCGGAGGTCCGAGGACCGTTTACGTTTGTGACCGACCACCTGGCGATGTACCGTTCGTGGAAGGACCACATGTTGGTCCCTCGCCCTGGCGGCCAAAATGAGGACCTATGGACCAACGCGCGCTTGTTGTGGGAGACCAGGTCGGACAGAGACATGCTGTCAGTAGTCTGGACACCTTCTCACTTAGAATATCAACCCGAGCTGCTACAGACCCCGCAGGATTTGTTCTTTGCTTGCGGCAATATGACTGCCGACCAGTGGGCGGGGAGGGCGTCGGAGTTGGTGGGGGAGAAGGGGTTATGTGGAGACATGCCTGATACGGATCAGGTTGATGTCTTGGCGGCGATGATCCGCCGCAGAGCTCGCCGTGCGTTGATTCAAGCCTCAGCGGCAGAGCCCCAGCAGAGAGCTGCTCGTCGAGAGGCAATGCCCCGACAGTCCATGTTAGACAGAGTTCTTACGGCGTCGGCCCACCAGTTAAAGAAGTGTGGGACGAAGTGGGTGTGTCTTCGGTGTGATATGGTGGTGGCCGACGCTGCGCTAAGAAGTTTTGCTGCGAGCCCGTGCGACAGCTCCTCCCCCCTGGGAGTGGAGGCCTGCCCGATTGCTCCGACAGCAGTTCGTTCAGCTGCCGCCGCGGTCCATGGGACCCACAGGATGAGTTTCTTCCCGCGGCGGTTTCTTTCGGTTTGTAGTGCCTGCGGCAGGTAGGTACCACACCATCGACCCTCGGGGGCTGGTGGACAGGTGTGAGGGCCCGACCCCGAAAGGTTCGGAAAACCTCAAACGTTTAAGCAAGGGGCTCTTCCCCCGAAGAGAGGGACCCCCGAAGCCTATTTTGGCGGCTATGGCAGAGAGGGAGCACTTGATCCAGTCGTCGAGCGTCGTGTCGTTGGGTGGTGGCTCCCCTCTGCCGCAGGCCTCCTCTCCTCCCCAGCCTTCCAGACGTGGAGGCCCAGGCGGCAATGTTGCTGCAGGAGGCGACGCCCCGCCATCGAGCGGGCGAGGACCCCCGGGGCCCGCCTGGGAGGGACAGGAGATGGAGGAGCAGGAGGGATTCTGACCTCCTTTTCAAGGCCCCCAGGGGCCGAGGACAGTGGTCCGCATGCAGCTAATCCAGCTAATCCTCCTCCTCCTCCTCCTCCTCCTCCTCCTCCTCCTCCTCCTCCTCCTCCTCCTCCTCCTCCTCCTCCTCTCCCCAGGAGTGCGTGAACGGCTCGGCGCCTGCACGCCTCCGAGGAGGCGAGGCGGTGAGGCGGGGAGGAGGCCCCCTCGAAGGAGCAAGCGCCGGGGAAGGGGCACAGAGGGAGACAGAGGAGCAGATGGGGAAAAGGCCGTGACGGAGGATGGGGACGGGGAGGAAAATGGCGGGAGGCGATGAGCACCAAGACGCCGGGGGCGCACTGAGGAACGGAGGAGCACCTTCACAAGACACCACACCCCTCCTCATCGTCCTCGTCCTCGCCCTCGTCCTCCTCCTCCTCCTCCTCCTCCTCGCGATCGCGGCCTCGCGCGTAGCGACGAGGCGGAAGAAGTCCCCAGGCGGCGAGAGCGCGCGCGCGCGACTGGCCCTGCACTACATGGGGCAGGGACGCATACACACAAACACACACACACACACTCACACGTACAAACTCGCACTTCCGATGAAAACGCAGGTCTCGCAACCGCACGCTGAGCCAAGTGCCACCAACAGGCTTGACGGCGCAAAACGCGTTTGCCCAACCACGCCAATGGCTCACTGCCACACGCAAGAACATCGGGAGCAAGACGGGGAGGAAACGCAGACACGCGATCACTCACGCAGGATACGCGCAATACGCTTTCCCGAGCGAAGCCGCGGGTCTCCCAGGCAGCTGTGCAGCGCGCCGCGCCGACGGGCCAGGCGGGGCCGCGTGCACACGGCAGCGCAGCCTGCAGAGCAGCGGAAGACGCGTCACGCGCAGACACGGAACGCACCGCCGACGCAGAACCAGCGAGCACGCGCACGCACGGACGCTCGCGGAGGAGCAAACATCTACCCGCGAGCACCTGCACACAACAGCTTGTGCACACGACCGCACAATTTGTCATCCGCCGCCAGCGTGGAGCATAACCAGGCCAACGATATCTATGGGACGCAGTACGCACGTGCCCACTTTTTCCTAAGACGCCGTGGCGCACTCGCGGGTTGAATGTTACCGAGGCGCGAGATCGACTAATTGCACAAGCTGTGCGTGTGGCAAGTGCGCTCAAGGGAAACCGTGGTCTCCCGTCGTGGCGGGCCCACCCGAGCAGCGCAAAGAAAGAAAAGCGCAGGTGAGAAAACGGCACGCACACAGAAGGGGAAGGGCTGGGAAGGCGGGGGAGACCGAACGGCATGCTCGAAAAGCGCCGCACATGCGAGACCGTGACACGGAAACGGTCAGACAACACGACCCATCCATCCAGTGAGTCTAAAGCGTTCGCGGGCTACGCTGACAGCCAACTGAACCAACCACCTGGTGTGAGAGCGCGCACACCTCGGGCACCCCGGGGGACCAGGAACATCCAGGCCGCCACTCATTTTCCCCCAGCGAGCCGATGGATTGCAGTCCATGGGCGAACAGGTCAGCACAACGGCGGGCTACGCTCAAAGTAAATTGAGCACTTTGTGCAGTATCAATCAACTTCGACTCGGAAGTGCGTCGGACCCGTCGGCAAGTAGTCTAAGTCGAATCGGATCGCCTGCGCCAGGATGCACAGAAGCGCCATGCGAGCATCGGGGCCGCATCGGATCGTCGGGATACCAAGGTTCCAAAATAGAATCGGATCGAGCCGGCCGAAACCAGTCGGATCGATCGGATCGAAATGGGCCTTGGTGTGTGGGAGCGAAGCCGAAGCCGTTGGCCCGAGGGGAAGGCCAAGCCCAGCCAGGCCGCCACGCGCGTTTTTTTACCGGTAAGGGCTCCAGCCCAGGGTTCCCTTGGCATTGGCGGGCCCCTGGCAGGGTACCAGAAAGCCCCGGGGGGGAACCCAAACTTCTAGTCGGCAGATTCTCTACGCGTGAACATGCGTGCGCGGAGCGGGGGAGGAACCCCACATGCGCCTGGCGCGCGCAGGGCACGTGTTTTCAATTGTCCACGGCCCCTGGGGGTACCCAAATTTTAGTTTTCTACCTAACCGCATACCCAGGATAATAAAGTACCCCCCCCCCTTAAGTCGTTTGAGTTTTTTATCGTCGGCCTAGACGGGTTTCAAATAGAGGCGGAGGGCGCGGAGGGCGAACTTCATCATCACGGGGAAAGTTCGCCATCGAGGTTACTTCCTTCTTATATTGCTTTGTGTTGTTTTCTGTTTCTCTCTCTCTCTCTCTCTGTCTTTCTTTCTCCTCCTCCCTCTGGCGCCCTGAACTTGTTTACCGCTTGGGTTGATTATCCTGGGAAAACTAAGCACATGAGCTACCCTACACGAGCAGATGAAAATTTAATTGTCATTAAGCGTTTACAAAATAAGTAAGTTTAAGTTTTCAACTTTGGATGTTTGCTTCTACCTCCTGCTCTGCTTCTCCTGCTCTTCCTCCTTATCATCCTTCTCCTCTTCCTTTTCTTCTTTCTCATCCTTCTCATCCTTCTCCTCATCCTCTTCCTCCTCTTCCTCCTCTGCCTCCCCTTCCTCTTCTTCTCTTTCAATATTTCTATTTAACTCTCTGTATTTCTTCTCCTTCCCCCTCGGGAGCTTCATGATACCTTTGGCTTTTTCCTCTTGACATCTCTTTATGCTGGCTCTGGCGGGCAACTTTTATTATCTCCCCGAAAACCCCGAACTTTACTATCCCAGGGGGGTTATTCTCCATGGTTCTCGGTTAGTCGTAGGATTCTTCGCACGTGAAAATCTGTGCGCGGAGGGGGGGGGGACCCAGCATGCGCTTGGCGCGTGCGCGCGGGCACGTGTTTTCACGTGTCCACGGCCCTCAGGAGTCGTCGGATTCCTCATACGTAAGTCTGCCACCGTGCCTCTGGGCACGGAGTGGGCGTGTCCCCAGGCCCTGGGCCCAGTCCTGTAAGCCTCAAAACCCTCACTCCTGAGCAGTCCTGAAGGCGCCAGGACCCCTCGCTCTCAAATCTCCCAGGGCTTCCCGCTCCCCGAGGGGCTTGTCGCGTGCCCCCTGGACTGCAGGAAGTGTTGTCGCATGAGGTTGTCGGCTCCAAGAGGGCCAAGACGGGCCAAGAGGGCCTCAAGAGGCCCCCCAGGACGGTCAAGGAGGGCCCCGAGTCGCCGAACGATCGCTCCAAGATGCTCAAGATGGCCCCAAGAGGCCTCCGAGACGCTCAAAGAGGCCTCCAAGAGGCCTCCCAAGAGGCCGAAAATCATTGATCTCCGTTGGTTTTTGAAAGATGTTGGCGATCTCGCCTTTTCGGTTTCCCGACGCCCGCAGACGGCCCTAGAGGCCCCCAAGACCACCCTAGCATGGCCCAAGAGCCTTCCAAGAGGGCCCCAAATGGCCCAACAGGGTCCCAAGACGGCCCAAGAGGTGCCCAAAACGGCTCAAGAGGGCCCCCAGACGGACCCAAAAGGGGCCCAAGAGAGGGAGCACGACCCGACAATCAGAGCCTTCCGCCCCAAGAGGCCTCCAGGAGCCCAGGAGGCCCCAAGAGGCGCCCAGGAGGCTCCACGAGGCACCCAAGAGGCCCCCGAGAGGTCCCAAGAGGCCCCCAGAAGGCGCAAAAGCGGCCCCCCAAACGCCCGGACACGGGCCCCCAAGAGGAGTCCGAACTGCCTCCAAGAAGCCCCCAAGAGGCCTCCCACGAGATCCCAACGAACATCCCATGGGCTTCATACCCACAACCCAGGCACGGGAGCGGGATGGGCCGAAGACCACTAGATACATGTGCGGAGGGGGGGGACCCAACATGCGCCTGGCACGTGCGCGCTGGGCACGTGGTTTCACTCGTCCGCGGCCCCCAGGGGGGCCCAACGTACTTCTAGTCGGCGGAATCTCTTCTCGTAAGATGTACGTGCGCGGAGGGGAACGACCCAGCATGCGCCGTGCGCATGCGCGCGAGGCAAGCGTTTTCACGTATACACGGCCCCCAGGGGGGGACCCAACTTCTAGTCGGCGGATTCTTGACATGTCAAAATGCGTGCGCAGAGAGGGGGGCCCAGCATGCGCCTGGCGCGTGCAAGCGGGGAACCTGTTTCGACGTGTGCATGGCCCCCAGGGAGGGACTCAACTTCTAGTCGGCAGATTCCATACACGTGAAAATATGCGCGGAGGGGGGACCCAACATGCGCCTGGAGCGTGCGCGCGGGGCACATGTTTTCGTGTCCACGGCCTTCAGGAGGTGAGATCGGGAGAGCGAAGAAGTGGAAAGAGGTGAAAAGCAAGAGAAAGTAGGAAAGCGAGAGAGAGAGAGGGGGATATTGGGGAAGAAGAGGACTTTCCAAAGGACTTTCCCAAACCGACGCTGTCGGGGATGGGGAAGAAGAGGAGGAAGAGGACGAGGAGGAGGCAGGGGACGGGGATGAGCAGGACGAGGCAGGCGATGATAAGGACAACGAAGACGAGGAAGGCGGACGAGCGACAAAGGGGTAGGATGCAGGATACTCATGATAATGATGATAATGATGCTGATGATGATGAGGATGATACTAATCATGATGATATTGGTGATGATGCTGATGATGCTGATGATGCTGATGATGATGATGGTAGTGATGATGATGCTGATGCTGATGCTGATGCTGATGATGATGCTGATGATGATGATGACGATGACGATGCTGCTGCTGCTGCTGCTGATGATGATGATGATGATGATGATGCTGATGCTGATGCTGATGATGATGATGATGATGATGATGATGATGATAGGCAGGAGGTAGTGGCAGTGGTCCAAAATACGTGAAGTATAGCACGTGTGTCAGGAGAAAATGTGATTCAAATTCCTTACAGGGTTCGTGGATCCCTCAAGTTTACCCTGACGCGCCAGCGAGCTGCAGCCAGCGGTGCAAAGGCGAGCAGGGAAACTGCCGAGACGACTGGTTAGCCTTTTTTGTGGACGCGAACAGCACAGCACACAAAGAGAGTCCAAGAGAGAGGTCCACCCGGACAGCAGCATGGAGGGCGCGGAGTTTGTCCGCCCCCAGCATTCGAGCATCGTATAAGATCCTTCTCAATTCGGTTTCTGGCGAGATACAGTCGGGGTCCCCGACCACAAGAAACCTTCCACAACACACCCAACCCTGAGACCCCAGGACGTCCATTGGTTTGTGGTGTCGGGACGTCACGTTTTCCATTGCAAAGCCATCGAAAACCAAGAAACCCAGGCCACCCTGGAGGCAAGCAGGGTGTCTCTTGGCATTGGCCCCCACCGTGCATGGCCCAGCGCAGGCGGGATGGGCGGGACTGCCGCAGAGCCTCTCCGCCTCCGCAGCCATCTGTCTCCTGTACACCAGCGTCGAGTCTAAAAACAGGGACGCCCAACTTCGCGCTTCGCGCTGCGCGAACAACTCCGCGCTCTCGTGCCGACCCCCACCTCGCCCAACACGCAGCAATGGCGGCGCCACTCTGCACGCATGCGCGAACAGTGTGGGGCGCAAGGCGATGGCATACCCCACGCGCGCTACGGCACAAGCCAACAACTAACTGTTCAAGCTTACACAACACGGGGCGTTGACCCCGATGGTCGTGAAATAAGCAGAATAATTGCCCACCGTGCTGTAACGACCCAACCTCCGTTGGCGCGTCAGCAGCCGCGCTCCAACACGGAAAGGCTTTGCGTTGGGCAGGGCTTTCGCGCACAGAGGCGACGCCAACCAAAGCGGTTCGCCGCGCAACCAATCGCGCGGAACCCGCGGCGCAAACACGCCACCACAATCGTGCGCCGACAACCGCGCCCTTCTAAAACAGGAAATACCAGACCCGCGCGCAGCCTCACCTCAGACGCCTGGCCCGCGTAAGCCTTGCGTGGTCGCGGCAGTCGGGTGAGCGCACTGTTCGTGCCTTCGCGCCCCAATGGCGCGCCCTCCCTGTGCGCCACGCGCGAGCCATCCGCACTCTTACTTATGCGGTGCGTCGCAAGGCGGCGCAGATGCCCGCTTTGCGGGCTTGGTGGGTGGTGAGCGCTCGTCGTTGCGTGAGCGCCCTTGGACGCGCATAATAGATGCGCGAGCCGTGGCGTTAAACAATGCAAGCGCCACTGCGCAATCAGTTGCAGTTGCAATAATGCGCGCCAGTGTTATTGGGCGCTCATCGGCAGTTGCGTTGAAGACATCTTGCAACGCCAGCGCGAACTGATGCCGCATATGCGAGCCCGTTTGGGCTCACCTCGATGGGCTCACGTGCCCACCTCACTGACCCTCCCAGGGGTCTCCTCGCAAAGGGCTGCACTTTCGGCAACGCGAGGATTGCAACGCAGCGTGAACCAAACAGGAGTGGTGGGAGGGGGCCAGGGGCAGCAAGGGAGAAAAAGGAGGAGGTGGAGGCGCAAGACGAGAAGGATGACGCAGAGTCGCCCCAAGACGACCCCAGGATTTTTCTTCGACGATCTCGGCGGGCCCCAGGACCACCATCACGTCGAGCGCCACTGCAAACAGTGGCCTGCGCAGAAGCAGCGAGGCTCGCGGCTGCTCACGACACCACCTGCGAGCGGAGCCCCTTCCTGAACACGTCAGTGAGTAGCCCGCCGAGCACCTTCGAAGGCGTCAGGCTCTGGGCACACATCGACTTCTGGATGCTCACGAGAGACGTCCTGATCCTCACGACGTCTGAGCTTGCAACGCCGTTCCACGATTCCACCACGCGGCCACGATAGAGCACCGAGAAAGCCTGGGTCACCACCTCCCTGCCAGTCTTCACAGACTCGGCATGCTCACCCTGCATGTTGTACTCTTTGGCTTTGTTCTCCAGCTGGTTCACGGCCTTGCGCCGAGATCAGATTTGCAAAAAAAACTCCTCGGTCCTCAGCTGAAGTCTCCTGCCTCGTTCTCCCTCCCTCCTCTCATCCCTCCTCCATTGTTTCACCAGGCCTCCTCCGTCCTCCCTTCTCTCTCCTCCGCTCCATTCCTCCCATCCCTCCCCTCCATCTTCCTCTGTCCTCGCGTGTCCCCCTGCGGCCCGCCTCCCAAACAATACTCTGCTTCCTTCCTTCTCTCCTGTCCTTCTCCTCCCTTACCTCTCCACCACTCCTCCCATCACCAATTTCCCCTGCTCGAACTTCCTCTTGTCTCTCCACCTCTCCTGTCCTCATCCCTCCTCCTCCCCTCCAGTGGATCAAGAGATTGAGGAAGGCAGTCGGCCTTGGTCATGGCCGTCACGGCCCTCTCCATGTCATCGAAGTCGTAGCTGCTGATCGTCTTACCGTAGGTCTTCACGACGTTGCTGAAGTCGCCCCCCGACTCCACCTCATCAATGAACTTCTTGGTCTCCTCTGAACTCGAGTAGTTCTGCAGTGTCGCGTGGACCTGCTCCACGCCGGCGTTGATGATCTCCAGGTGTCTCGTCATGAGCGCCGTGCGGCGCTCCGCGTGCTGGTCGAACCACTCCTTGGCCATGGAATACAGCTGCACGTGGCCCTCGTCGTCCAAGCTGGGCTCCTCGAGCTTGCCGAACTGCTTCAACGCGCGGCCGAAGCAAACCATCTTCGAATCGAAGTCAGGCTGGCCGATCACCGCGTCCGCGCCGTCATCTGTGCTCCCCATCCCCGTGACGGCGCTCAGCAGCTTGCTGATCGAACCAAGTAGCGACGCACATCCATTCGCCCATCGAGATCTCGAAACGTCGACGTGGGCCTTGGCCTCCTTCGCAAGAGCTGTCAAGTTTTTCGTGTCGGCGAGAATGGCATCGAAGGGCTTCGTCAAGATAATGTCGATGATGTCGGCCGCCTCCCTGGAGATGCCAGCGGCCGCGCCCGTGTCATCAGCAGCTGCCTTCGCCATCTTGCTGAGGGTGGTGCGGACGTTTTCAGGCGAGCAAGATCCGTTCTTGAACATCTCGATGGACGCACTCGCCTTCTTCAACGAGGCCTCCGCTACCAGGGCCGCCTTCGCCTGCATGAGATCGTCCCGAGCCGTCATCGCCTGCTCCTCGAGTGGCATCGCGCGCGACAGCACCTGAACCAGCTCAAGGTACTTCTGCACAACCGAGTTCACGTTCACGTCGGTCGCATCGTCGCTAGCTCCAGGACGGGGCATGGCCCTGACGTGCGCCAAGAACTTCTCGATGAGGACGTCGGCCAGTCTCTGAACGTGCGTGGCACCGATCTCCTTCTCATAGTATTCGAACTTCGTGGCAACATCAGCTAAGGTATCGGCCGTTTCCTCAGTGGGCGTCGCGCTGATGTCGTCCAGCGATTGCTTGCACTTGGAAATGTCAGGGAAGAAATGCTTGCAGATCTTCGCAGTCTCCGTGAGGCTGTTCACCTTCTGCTGCCAGTGCACGCTCTCCTTGCAAGCTTTCGCCACCACGCTCCAGATGTTATTCTCGGCGGGGCTATCCTGGGACTTCGAGAAGTGGTCGATGGCCTCGAAGATGTGCAAAGGCGTCGTCTCAGGAAGCTTGGGCAAGCTCAGCAGGCAGACCACCTCGCAGAGGCGCTCGAAGTCGCTGAGGGCCTGGGCGCACGCAGGGCCTATATCGACTGTCTCGGCCTCCTCGGGGAGAGAGAGCATCCTGGGCGCCTCAGACACCACGAAGAAGACGGCCCCCTCTGCGTCGGGGCCTTCCGCAATCCAATCCGACCAGCCCTCTGGGCACAGGTGTATGGATTCGCTGCCTGTCCGACGCATCCAAAAAAACACCCTTCTCCCATCCTCAGATTTTGTACTCCCCCCTGGACCTGGGAATCTCAGAAGTCTGGAACGTGCTGCTTCTAGAGCATCCAGAATGACCGAGGGCGGCCCTAGAGATGGCCGTAGAGAGAGAGAGAGAGAGAGAGAGAGAGAGAGAGAGAGAGAGAGAGAGAGAGAGAGAGAGAACGACAGCTCCAATATGGACCACGACAGTTCAGTGTGAGCTATAGTAGCCCCTGGCGTACCTCCAAAAAAGGCATCAACCTGCTCTAGGACGGCCCCAGCTGCCCTTCGAATGCCAGGCTCTCATTAAAGGACCCAGGCCTTTCAGATCCTGAGGGGAAGCAGACGCCACTGTCGCATGCTTTCTTCCCCGCCAGCGGGTGGCCTAAAGCTTCAAGGCTGCGCGACGGTTGCCTAAGAGAGCCCCTAGGGCCCCCCGGAGCCCCAGCGCCTGCCCCACGAGCAACTAAGATAACCCCCCACAAGTACCCCAAGGAAAGCTCAAGACGCAGCTACTGCCCTGCACCCCGCGCCTGATCCAGGTGAGCCTGATAATTGGAACCCTCTTCAGGTCGCAAGTCACGCTTGGAGTAAACATGTCCTTATAGGCACCCTGAGGGGGCCCACGTAGAGCAACGAGAGAGCTCGCATAAGGCCAACAAGGGTTCCATGCTTGCCCCAAAATGGCTCCAATGTGTAACTTCCAAGAGGCTCCTGAACCGAATGCCCCGCGAAGACATTATGCCCCCCCTCTCGTCGTCGTCAACGCCGCCACCGTCGCCGACAACCGACGGAACACTCAACGCGTGGTGTCGGCATGCGCGCCATGATTCTACAATTGCCGACGGTACGTGATGATCGACCCAACGCGGTCTGACGACACCGCCGCACGCTGCAACAGCAAGCCAGCGCTGGATCGTTCATGACCTGATGTACCGCCCTCGGCAAATGTTGGATCAAACGGCGCACGCCTACAACATGCGATGGACCTTTCAATGGGCGCAGACGCCGTAACGTGTGCTGAATCATTCCGCAATGTTGAATCATTCAGCGCACGTTACGGCGTCTCTGGCGGAGATACGCAAAGCGTCGCGGATCCACAAGATGGTTGACCCACACTTCTGTCAAGAAGAAGCCAGCAGCCTCGGTGTCGGACAGGGTGCTGGTCCTGATCGTCAGATTCGCCATGTTGGGCTTCGATGGGCGCTCCCCCATCTCGAACCACACCTTCGATCAGCGGGGTCGGGCACGGGGTGGAGGAGAAGGGGGGAGGAGGAGGAGGACGAACACCAAGGAAACAGGAGCACGATGAAAACACAGCGTCGGGAGGAAGGAGAATGACCACGGGCATGAGAGGAGGAACTATATAGGGCCCAAGGGCGCGAGGAGACGAAAGGTGTGACTTGAGACTGGACGCGAAAGACGAATCCTGCGATCGTGAGGGTCGGGAGGGGTGGAAGCTCCATTGGATGGCAAGTAACAAGAGCCATGCCACGACAGGTGTGAAGGGCGAATGCGAGCCAGCGAAACCGAAAGAGGCTACGATATGGCAAGGCCGAAGAGGGGAGGATGAGGGCGAGGAGGAGGAGGATCAGGAGAAAGGGGACGGAGGTTGAGAAGGAGGACGAGGAGGAGGGGGAGGCGGAGGAGGACGAGGAGGAGGAACAGGAGCAGGAGCAGGAGCAGGAGCAGGCGCAGGAGCAGGAGGAGGAGGAGAAGGGGGAGGAGGAGGAGGAGGAGGAGGAGCACAGTTAGCGAAGCCCTCCACCTGGAGCGTCTCGCACACCTTCCTCAAGGCAGGCCCTGGCTCGTCCATCTTCTTGATGGCGCGCCAGTGCTCTGACAGCTCGTACTTCAACAAGTACGTCTGCGTGAAGCTCGGCCACTCGATGTTCTGATTGCAAATGGCTTCGATGATGGTGAGCTTCCGCTCCTTCGTGAGCTGGTCAAGCTTGCTGGGCCACAGTTCGTAGCACATCTCGATGAGGTCCATGTGCTTCGACGCGTTGTCCCGCTGAAGCTTGGTGGAGTCCTTTGCTTGCTTGGTGGTCCTGAGCTGGCACATCTCTCGCTTCATCTCGCCGCCGAGCAACACGTCACGCAAAGGGCTCCTGTCGATCCAGTGCTTGGCAGTCCCCAGTTTTTCCGTGGTTGCATCCTGGTTCAGCTTCGGTGGGATTGACACCGCAGGCATGCCAAGCTCAAACGCAACGTCACCAGGAACCTCATCTGCCACGGCGATCGCGGCATCCACGTCCGCGAGGGTGCTGCCCTCGAACTCGAGCTCAGAGGGGTCTGGTGCATCGGTGGCGCCGTTCTCGATGGCAAGCAAGCTGCCACCATTGCCTGCGAGCCCTTGCTGAACTCGGCGAGGCGTCGCACATGCTGCAGAAGACGGCCTGCTCGCCTCCGACCTCGCAGGAGTCGGCGGCTCAACCTTCTTCGAGTGGTCATCTAAGGTGGACATGAAGCGGTTCAGTGATCCCACTCCACTGCTGCCGATCACCTTGCTGACAAGGCCCCTGAAGGCGAGCCCCATGTGCTGCTTGAACTTGACGGCCATCCCCTGCTTGCAACGCTTCTTGGCAACCTTGACCGCGACCTTGGAGTAGACCTTCAGCACTGGCCGAGGACGGCCAGGTAGTGGAAAGGCATAGCGCGTCTCCAACTTCCCCGTCAGCGGGCTTCGCCTAGTCACGCTTTTTACTTTTGCCGCCGTTGTCGTTGTCTTCGCCAGTGAGTGGAATTCGTTGGAAGTCACGAGCTCGAAACTCTCCTCGATCAGGTAGCCGACCTCCTCCCCAGAAGTCAGCTCCATCGGCGCGCCGATGGGGCAGCCATCACTGTCGACTGCTGGCACCGCCTCAGTATTGTCGTCAACCCCCATGGCGGCGCGGAGCTCTGGGTGCGTATCCTCCTGCGTCATATCCGTGATGAAATCGCGGACGCACGCGTCTGGTGCCTCTTGCTCGACCCACTCGTGGCAAGGTTTGCACATCCAGATGGCATCCGCTGGCGGCTTGGTGGAATCGTCCGCTGGGCTGACGACGGCGAAGGGGTGCCCGTGCCCCTGGCGACCAGGGGGGGGGGGGCACCCGCAAACCATCTGAACGCAAATCGTTCTTACTTCAACCTTCTTCCTCCGTTACCTCCTTCCTGTTGTTGGCCCTCCTCCTCCTATCTTCATCCTCGCTTGCCCTCCTCCCCATCATCCTCTACCCCCCTTCCCCCCTCTGTCTGCCCTCCTTCTGTACCCTGTAGGGCATCTAAGGCATCGAGGGTAGGGGTCGTACGTTGCGTGTCTCAACCGATCCTTGTTGGTCAAGCCGCACGCGCTGCAACGACGAGTCGTGGCCCTCGACTTCTTGTCACGGGCAGGCTCCCACTCGATGGCGAAATCTGTGTCCTCAAGATCGACATCTGGTTTCCTCGGCTTCTTCTGTTGCGAGCCCTTGCCAGAAGCGCGCCGCTTGGGCGGCTGGGTGCTGCCGACGCTCGCAATCGCGAGCCTGCTCGTGCCAGGGATAGAGACCCCTGCTTAGTCATGTGTGGCCCGCCGATCCGAGAGTGAAAGAAAAAAGGATCAAGGGTGGTGGAGGGGCCTAGAGGGGAAGGGGAGCGGGGGAGGAGGGCCAGGAGGAAATGGATGGGGAGGGGATCGGCTCAGGGGATGAGTAGGACTAGGGGGACGTTGCGAACGGGGAGGTCGTAAGGCAAGAGGGGGCGGAGTGACGGCGCCCACAGATAACCAAGCAAGTGCGCCTGTCTGCTCCGAGGTGCCCTCTCCACGGGCGGTTGCAGCCACACCGCCTCGGGCCTACAAATGGCTATGGGCCTCATCGTGCGAGGCTGGACGCTCGGGGGGGGGGGGGGGGGGGGGGGGGGGGGGGGGATTGGCTTTCGGGAATGGCACCCATCAGTCCTCTAGCTGTTGCTGCTACTCTGCACCCAAGGCGGCGGGCGGGTGGGGTCGGGGAGGGTGGGGTCGGGGAGGGCGTTGGTCCACCGTCTTAAGGACCATGCGAACCCAAGTGAGGACCACGTGCCACTTCCGTAGGGACCCCCTATGCGTATTGCGCGTGCGTAACGGCGCTGCATTTGAAAGCGTACTGCTTGGAGTGGGTTTACACACACACACACACACACGCACACACAACATGTCTTAATTCTCGCATGCCCGCACCATGTATTGTTTGCCGTCTCACGGTTGCGATGTTGCGAGTTCGTTGCTTGCTTGCACATGCAACAAATATCAGATCTCTGACGCTGCGCGTCCCAAGCCGCATCCACTCATCAACTGTCTGCCGAGGCTCCGCCAAATATAGACCGACCGAAGCCCCCCTACGCCCACAGACTGTTCGGCGGCATAGCCCGAAAGATTGGCACACCATTAATATAGACACATGGGCACCAAACAGTTACATGTTGTTGCAAGCACATCTGCGGCACAAGCAACACGTGGCAATGGCGTTTATCCCGAGACCTACCTCTTGATCCCAAACAGTGCTGGTGCGAAGGCGACAGAGTAAATTCCCAAACAGGCTTGCTTACGAACGGTATGCGCCAAGCGACAGACCCCCACATTCAGCCTTGAACTTAGAACACGGGCGAGCAAACGCATACCTCTGCCGAGGCTCCTCACATGCTGAGATGCGTCCCACCGCAATTGAACGTAGCAATGAAATCACTTCAATGCAACTGATGGGGTCATACGCAACAACCCGCAACAACCTTGTACTGAGAAAAAGGGCTGCCCCGCTCATCATAAAGCATAAAGCTCGGACGTGTCATGCTGAGAGCTGTGTTGATGACGTTGATGGCAAATAAGCCACGCGGCAATCATCTCAGTCAACACCCCTGGCAAACAACATCATACGAGCAGGACGTGTCGCGCCACCATCGCGCACTCATAAAGGGCGCGCCGAAACATCAATGCACAGAGTCTTGAGAAGCGGACATGTTATCTGTCAGCAAGAATGGCCCCGCCACCAGTTCTCAAAACAATACCCCCAAAGACAAACGTCCCACACATAGCCATGCGTTTCCTAACAACCTGACGGTGGTTGTCTCACGTTCGTGGGCGCGCTCAGGCACGCGAACTAAACAGTGTACCGAAGCTTCCTTAGCCCCACCCCCACCCACCCACCACGCACCCACCACCCACCCACCACCCACCCACCACGCACCCACCACCCACCCACCACCCACCACCTACCCACCCACCACCCAGCCACCACCCAGCCACCACCCACCCACCGCGCACCCACCACCCAGCCACCACCCAGCCACCACCCAGCCACCACCCAGCCACCACCCAGCCACCACCCAGCCACCACCCAGCCACCACCCAGCCACCACCCAGCCACCACCCAGCCACCACCCAGCCACCACCCAGCCAACACCCACCCGCCACCCACCCACCGCCGCTCACCACGCACCCACCACGCACCCACCACGCATCCACCTCTCACCCACCACCCACCCACCACCACCCACGCACCACCCACCACCTACCCACCCACACCCACCCACCACCCACCCACACCCACCCACCACCCACCACCCACCCACCACCCACCCACCACCCACCACCCACCCACCACACCCACCACCACCACCCACCCACCACCCACCCACCATCCAGCCACCACCCAGCCACCACCCAGCCACCACCCAGCCACCACCCAGCCACCACCCAGCCACCACCAGGACCTTGTCGATTCGGTTGTTTCCCAAAGCGAGGGGGAGAGGAGGATGAGGAGGAGGGGGCGAGGGTTCAGGAGGCCACGCAGCGTAAGCAGTTCCTTCGTTCGCTCGGGTGGTCTTTCCTGGGTTCGTATGATGCGTTTCCTGGGTTCGCGCGTAGCGTTTCCTGGGTTCGCGTCTCAGGTGTTTCCTGGGTTCGTGTGCGTGGCTTCCTGGGTTCGTCTCTTCGTTTCCCTGGGTCGTGCTCCAGCCCCACCGAAGGCCCACATGGCTGCGTTCGTATGCGCCCACCGCATCCATTTCGGCACACCCCTCACACGCGTCGTGGCCTCATAGGGAGTTCCACCGAAGGCTTCAGTGGCGGCTTTTCCCCCATTCGTCCACGTCGCAGTCCATTTGCTTGCTCCTCGTTTGCCCCACCTGCCTCGCGATACTCGCAGCTGCATATGGTTGGGTTCTTCGTCCGGCTAATGTTTTTTTCATGGCCGAACCATCTAGGCGCACATGCATTCCCAGAACGAGCTAGGACCATAACGAACTAGGCCACATGCGCCCGCCAAAATAAATCTCTGCGCTCGCGAGCTGCCATGCGCTAGCGACAGCAACGTTCCAAATGCCCTCGCATCCGATAACCAAAACTTTGACAGAAGCTCAGCGCAAACGATGTGGCATCCTCCCCATCCTCCCTCCCATCACCATCATGATCTTTACTTTCATCAACCTTCTCACCATCCTCCCCATATGTCCATCCACAGCCCTCCCTTCTCATCATACCTATCTCCTTCCTCGTAGCCGCAACCCTCGGGCTTAGATAGCCTAGGGCGGAGGCAGAGTGCCCTCAACCTGGGTGTCCTCAACCTCGACAACCTCATGAGGATTGAACTGTGGCTGGGTGGCTGGCACATCGGCGCCCCTGACATCAACGCCGAATTGCGAGAGCACTACGTTAGCGAACAATGGCCGAGGCATATCAGCCCCAGGCCTCACAGATGCGTGCTCCACAGCACTGCTGGCCGTGGGCGGTGGCTGCACTGCGCTCTGGAGCAAGGGCGCAGCGACCTTGGGACAAGGCGGAGCGGTAGCCTCGGCCACCTCGGGCGACGCCGCTGCCACAGTGGGCGCCTCTGAAGGCGTAGCGGGGCCCGAAGACGCACTCTGCACAGTTACGCCGCTCTTCTGCTCAACTGCGGCGCTACTGGGACCTGAATCGAACCCTTGCGAACGACGCCACTCTGCGCCACCCGTCGCACCAGCTGGCCCCTCTTCTGTAGGCGACGCCTCCTGAACGCCATCAACGCGACGTACTTTTGAGGCTGCGGTCTCGGCCTCGTCATCATCGCTGAGCCTCCTGAGCAACGACCTCTGCTCTGCCTGCGGATCCAGGGCCGACGAGGTGAGCTCAAAGATGATGGGCAACTTTCCGATCATCTGGCGAGAGAACCCGTACGGAAGCCCAGGGACCGCGATTCGGATGCTCGGGTACTGATCCACCGTGCAACCATGGGCCGCCGCTGAAATGAGATTGCTGCGGTCTGACATGACCGCAAGGAGAAAGTAATGAATCTGAATGGGTAGCAGCCTGATATGAGAAAGAACTTGGGCCTACACAGCGACAAAGCAAAGCGCCCAAGATGGCCCAATCCAGACTCCTACATAAGGCCTTTGCGGATGAACATCCAAGAGGTCCCCATGCTACCAATTAGATCCTACGTGATGGCAATGTGCCGCGCCCAAGAGGCCCCAACGAGTTACTGAGCAAGGAAGTCCGCCTGAACAAATGCTGACGCCGTCGGCATGCGACCTGCCATTCACCAATGCAAGGTGTCACATTGGAGTTAGGAGGACGAGGGTGGCCTACGAATCCTTGGGCTGCCAACTTGAGTCATCAACCTTTTCCTCCATGGCATCAGCCACAGACTCTACATCTGCTCGCTTGCCGTTGGTAATGCCGATGGCTTTGCAAGCCGCGTGCAAAACATCTGGGATGAAACGGAGCGCGGTGGTCGTCATCCTCCCTCCTCCCTCTCCTCCCGTCATCTCTTCATAATCCGCCTTCTCATCATCATATCCCCTCCCTCCCTCCCGCTTCTGCTCATACCAACGGTACGGCTACTCGCCGTGCTGCCGTGGCGAACGCATAGCGCCTTCGCGCTTGCTCACAAAAAAAAACGAGACGGCGACGCAGCGGCACGGTAGCGCAGACAGCACAAGAAGCAAAACGAATGCTGGTAGCGCAAGCGGCGCGAGGGAGGATGAGAAGCTGACAGCGCCAAACACTTCGCTGATAGGCCGCATCGTGGCTTAAATATCACTGCGCTCGTGCTGCGGAATGGAATCGGCCACCATCGGACCATGCCCAGGGAAAGCTGGATCATTGGGAAGCGGCCTATTTGGCGGAATGAAGCCGTCCGCCCTCGGCCTGCATGACATGCGCTGCCGCGCAGCGTGCTGCCTGGCCCTGTCTGGGTCCCACCCAGATTTGATCACCAGGATGCTGGCCAAGGTCTCGCGCCACTCCTCCTCCTCTTCGGCCAAGCGGCGCCTGCCCGCCGTCGACGCCTGCGAAAGCGTCTTCGACTGGATCTCCAAAGTGCTCGCAACGCTCTGGAGCGTACGGTCCCGCTGCCGCAACGAGATCTTTGTCGCGCGCAGCTCTGCCTTCAAGACCTCGTTTCTCTCCTCGAGCTCCCGAACCCTCCGAGGGACAGCCTTGGGCAAGATGACAGCTTTTGGCTTGGCCTTCGCACGGGGCTTGGCCGCCGCCGCTGGCACTCTCGCGCGGGGCTGGCGGCGACCTCTGGCATCGGCAACGGGTTTGCCCTTCGGCGCCATCGCACTGAGGAGAAGCGCCGATATGAAGATTGGAACTTGTTTGTAACGTTTCGTGGCCACGATGCTTGAACCAAAGCGGCTGCGGGGAGAAAGAAGAGGAGGGTATCAGGACAACCTGGGCTAAAGAAAGTGGCCGCTGGCCTATCTGCCTCCAAGCACATTCTGTCCCTGGTGAGCATCGCACCAACATCGTACCTGGATCAGCTGGCTGATGCCGCGACAACCATCATTTGGGGTGGAATCATCTAAGGACGGCGCCCTCACGCCCACGCATCTATATCGAGACGTGGAGGGGGGCTTACCTTTTGCCCAGGGCAACCAACGGCACCGGAACACCTCACTACACTACGCGCGGGGCCCAGTAGACTCAATCGCACCAGGGGGCCGAGGATGGCATCAAAGACCCCAGTGCCAAACCGCCCACCCAGTCCCCGCTCTCTGTGCCCCCGAAACCTTTGTCGCCCGAGAACGCCCAGATCGCTCACTATGTTCCAACGTTCCAACGATCTCCAGGCCAACACCACCTTGCGGCACCCACTCATCCCCTTCACTATACCCACTCAGGACTTCCGAGGTCATCTGGCGATTCAACAACAACATGCACGCGCATATTTATATACGGTCTTGACGTTTGTTTGTTTGTCTTTGACTTTACTTCTCAGGCAAAAACATTCAACAACATAAACACATGAAGCTGGCGCAGTGCCCCCACCCCAACCCCACCCCACCATCACCACACCCGCCACCCCCCACCCACCCCCCGCACCAGAGTGTTTCATGGCATGATGCTGCAACGCCGAAATGCAATTCGCGCAGGCAAAAATTAGCCTGGCGAAGGACCCAACCATATGCAGTTGTGAGCACCGCAAGTGCGAAAATCTTCTTCAGTGGCGCCCCCTATGGGGCCACGAAGCGTGTGACGGGTGTGCCGAAATGGGTGTGGGTGACGCATGCGGGCGCGGGCATTGGGGCCTTCGGTGCCCCATAGGGATCTCCACCGAAGGCCCCAGTGCCCGCGCCCGCATGCGTCACCCACACCCATTTCGGCACACCCCTCACACGTTTCGTGGCCCATAGGGAGCTCCACCGAAGGCCCCAGTGCCCGCGCCCGCATGCGTCACCCACACCCATTTCGGCACACCCCTCACACGTTTCGTGGCTCCATAGGGAGCTCCACCGAAGGCCCCAGTGCCCGCGGCCGCATGCGTCACCCACACCCATTTCGGCACACCCCTCACACGTTTCGTGGCTCCATAGGGAGCTCCACCGAAGGCCCCAGTGCCCGCGCCCGCATGCGTCACCCACACCCATTCGGCACACCCCTCACACGTTTCGTGGCCCATAGGGAGCTCCACCGAAGGCCCCAGTGCCCGCGCCCGCATGCGTCACCCACACCCACGGCACACCCCTCACACGTTCGTGGCTCCATAGGGAGCTCCACCGAAGGCCCCAGCGCCCGCGCCCGCATGCGTCGCCCACACCCATTTCGGCACACCCCTCACACGTTTCGTGGCTCCATAGGGAGCTCCACCGAAGGCCCCAGTGCCCGCGCCCGCATGCGTCACCCACACCCATTTCGGCACACCCCTCACACGTTTCGTGGCTCCATAGGGAGCTCCACCGAAGGCCCCAGTGCCCGCGCCCGCATGCGTCACCCACACCCATTTCGGCACACCCCTCACACGCTTCGTGGCCCCATAAGGAGCTCCCACGAACCGTGTGAGGGGTGTGCCGAAATGGGTGTGGGTGATGCATGCGGGCGCGGGCACTGGGGCTTTCGGTGGAGCTCCCTATGGGGCCACGAAACGTGTGAGGGTGTGCCGACATGGGCGTGGGTGACGCATGCGGGCGCGGGTACTGGGGCCTTCGGTGGAGCTCCCTATGGGCCCGCGAAGCGTGCGAGGGGTGTGCCGAAATGGGAGAGAGGAGAGGAGGGGGAGGATGGGGGAGATGAGGAGAGGAGGAGAGGAGACGCGGGGCACAGTCTTTTCAAAACGATGACCCAACACCACAGGATGGCTGGGGAAAACAAGGCCTAGGGCAGGCGGGGGCGCGGAAGTTGAACACAACAACGCGAAACGAACTGCGGCGGCAAGAGCGCGCAACGCAACAAGGAGAACTGCATTCCATTGGCGGGGGGGGGGAATGATGCCAGGACGTAGTGTAGAGGCTGGCGTAGAGTAGGGGGGGGGGGGAGCAGGGATGGCCAAGCTAAAAAAATGATGCAAACACCGAAAGCGGTGGGATAAGGCGTGGATGGTGGCATTGAAGGGTGGACGCGGCCAGCGCGGGCAACCCCAAGCAAATGCGCCGCCACGCGCGCGCGCACGCGCCCCACTCTACCAACCTCCAACGCCACGTCGCTCGATCCTAAACCTCAACCACGCACCCGACACCCACGCCGACCCCACACCCACTGGAACCACCCAATCTACACCCGCACCACGCTCGCAATGTTTCTGCTGCCCTCGCCACCGCGAGCCCGCGCCCTCGCATTCTCCACCGCGCGCGCGCACGCCATCACCACCGCCAACCGCCGTGCACGCACCGCAACCCGACCGCAACCTGCGCCGCCCATTCGCACCGTCGACCCAACCCCGACCTGCCCCCCCCCCACACACACACACACACACACACGCACACACCGCCACCACCCCACCACCCCACCACCCCGCACACGCGCCCACCCCGTCTACCCCACCCCAACCCAACCCACCACGCACTACCCCTGCACCATCCACCCACCCTGCGTCACCCACTCCACACCACACGCCCCCCCCCCCCCCCCCCCCCACACACACACACACACACACACACACACACACACACACACACACACACACACACACACACACACACACACACACACACACACACACACACACACACACACACACACACACACACACACACACACACACACACACGCCCCTCGCACCCGCCCTCTGCCCCCCGCCCCCCCGCCACCACCACCGCCACGCACGCGCCACCCACCGCGCAAACCGCAACGCACTAACCCTCGCAGAAGCCCGCACCCCCGACTACTCGCCCACGAGGCGTCGCGCTGTACGCGCCACCCGAGCCCTTCCCGTTCCCGCAGCCACTGCGCGCGCGGCATTCCCTGCGACCACTACCACTATGCCACCGCCACGCCCGCCCACCGCACCACGCAGGGGCGCGCGTGCACTCGCGCGTGAGCCCATGCCCCCCGCCCTGACGACTTCCCCGCGCCCGCATCCTTCACCCCATCCCCCCGCCCTGCCCTTCGCACTTAGACGGCAAATCAACCCGCGCCCTGCCGCCCCCACCGACCCCATCCCCCTGCCCCGCACCACCCACGCGCAACCCCGATGCACCGCGCGCCACGCCCCTGCGTCACGCGCCCGAACCCCCCACCGCTCATCATATACGCAGCAAGCGCTCGACCCCCCCCCCCCCCCTCCTCCCGCCCCGCCCACCACCCGCCTGCGCCGCCTCCAACGCACGCCGCGATCCACCGCACCACCCCTGCGCCGACCCCACGCGCGCGCACTCCCCCCTCTTCCCCCATGCGCACCACCCCACAACCACCACCACCGCTGTCCACCACCCCAGCAGCCTAAGCCTTCCCTCCCTCTCCCGACACCGCCCAGATCCCGTGCCGCCCCACCCCAACCCCGCGAGCCCTATCGCGCCTCCGCTGCACTGGCCCACCCCATCACATTTGGCCACGCCGTCCGACACCCCGCCCAGCACCACCCCCCCCCCCCCCCCCCCCCCCCCAACCACACCCACAACGCAAGCAGCTTTTTTCGCAATCCCAGGCCAACCGCGCCGACGGCGCGCATGCACGAGCGCGCATGCCCCGCCAGCACCGCCATGGCCACCGCTGCCTGAAGCGCGCAACCCAGCTGACGGAGACCAGGCGGCGGGGGGGGGGGGACTTTGCAAAAATTTCAACCCGCGGGTGTGGAAGGGGGGGGGGGGGGGGGACTTTGCAAAAATGTCAACCCGCTGGAGGCTGCTGTAACCATTTTGACAGCGGGAAGCGGTGGGGGCAAACCTGTTCCTGGACATTTTCGCAACTTGCTGTCGTGGGCGAAATCGGCGGACGAATGTACACTGACATTTTTTTACATCCGTACTTCAAAAGGTGTCCGCCAAAATGTTTTTTTTTTGACGATAAGATGTCAAAAAAATGTGTTTAAACTGTCAAGTGTGAATCCGCAACATAAAAAAATGTCTGACAACATGTCGCGGCGGTTTTTCAACTTGGCGAAAATGTCTGGAAAAATGTCGCCCCCCCCCCTGGCGCGTCGCAAAAATGTCCATGGTAGATTTTCGATTCTCTGAAGATGTCGGAAAAATGTCCTCAAGATGTCTTTGCCCCCCTGCAGATGTCCAAAAAATGTCTGGGTCCTGTCCAAGCAAGCCAACTTGGCGTGCGCCCAGAAGCTGGTCGACGCATTTATGATTTCGGTTCGTTGGGCGGCCAAACGCTTGCGCGCGTCTGGCCCATGACAAGAAGGCGCGGGCCAAGGGGTGCTCTGCGATGCCCAACTACGCGGTGCTCTCGCGGCGGGCATGCAACGAGCATGTTCGCTGACGCACGCGCTCGCTCGCACATGCCTCGTACGCGCCCTGGGGTGGTAATGTTAAGCACGGCTGAAACTTCGTGGCGATGCCTCTTGGAACTAGATGGTAGAAGCACGGATGCCGACCGCGCTGGTGTTGACGCGCGCGGCTGCGACGCGCGCGCGCGCGCGTGGAGAAAGGGCGCCAACGCGACGCATGCAGTGGCACGTGCAGCGTGCACCTGTGCGTGCGCGGCTGCGTCGTGAACAACGGCGGCGCGGCATTCGCGGCGCGCGCGCAAGGCGGGCGGCTGACTTTGGCACAAGCGGTTGGCGGTGGTGGCAGCGCGTCGGGAGCGACGGGGCGAGCGGCGCAGCGCGGGCGCGGCGCGACGACGGCGGCGGCAGCGGTGCAATTGTAATGGCGCGGCGGGCGCAGCCAGGCGCAGCGTGCGCGCATTGCTGGCGCGGGCGCGGCGGGGGTGAAGTGGGGCGAGAACCCCCGCAGTTGAGCAGAACGCGCGCGAGGCGCACCAATGGCGAGTTGGCAGCGCGCGCGCGCTGGGCGCAGCGCGCGCGATCGAGAATAGCATATCATAGAGCGCGGTCGCGAGCCAGCAGGGTAGAGAGAATCTGGGGAGCGAAGGCACGAGGGCTGCCCTGTACGGGCGGGCAAAGCGCGCGCATGGCCCGCGCGCGCGGCGCGCGCGAACTGGCCAGGACCGCGGGTGCGAGCGACAGCTGAGGGCGGAGCTCACTGCCAAGGATGCGCGGGCGCTGAGGCAAGAGTGCGCGCGTTGCGCGGAGGGTCAGCGAATGACGCGGTGCGAGGGGAGGCGGCGCGAGCAGCGCACTGGGCGCATCGGGGAAGTGGCGGACGCGCGCGCGGTCACGCGCGCGGACAACGAGACACTGGACATAGACCATAGCACGGCTTGGGGGGGCGGCCAGAGCAGTCGGCAAGTAGTGCAACATTGCCCCGCCTTCCCAAACCGCCGAAGGGCGCAATCGCGCGCGCGTGCGCGCGTCGGAGGCACGGCGGCACGCGGGCGATGGAAGGGGAAGGTCGCGCGTGCGCCAGAGCGAACTTCTGCGGTTCTGTAGACGACATTGGTGGCATTGTAAATCGGGCAACCACTTGCGCGGGCGGCGCAGCGGCAGCGCCGTCTGGCTTGTAGCGGCCGCGGCGGTTTCGGACATTGGCCGCGCGGCGATGGCGGACTTCGGGCCGCGCGCGCGAGGCGGCGGCGCCGCATGAAGTGCGGGCGGGAAGAAGCGGCACAATGAATCCAAATCATGATCGGCAGCTGCGCAAGCTCGAGCTGGCAATGACAATCGCTGCAATGATGCGGCGCCGTGGCGCTTCCCCAAGGCGTCCACCTCGATGATGCGGTTGCCCTGCGCATGCATTTCGTCCAGGCAAGCCGCCTGACCAAAGTCGCGGCAATCTCACGTTCGCTTCCTGCCCCCCCCGTGGGTGCACCGCGAACAACTGAATGCCCAAGAACGTCTAAGCCGCGGCGCGCTCGCCGATCGAACTGCTCGAGGCCCGCCTCGTCCGCCGAATCGAGCGCCTCAGTGGCGCGCTCGGCCGCGGTCGACATGTCATGCGCCTGCTGGGTCACGTAGTCGAGCGTCTTCTTGCGAGAATGGAAAATGATAAGAAGTCCTTCATGTTGTCCGCGGTGTAATCGTAGTCGACGACGTACTGCTGGTGAGCCAGGCGCGCCGCCATTTTCTGGGCAGGCCACCCTTTTCTTCGGGGGGCTGGCCGCTATGGCTTGCAGGGGGGGGGGGTCAACAATGCTGGGGTGGTTGGTGGGGTGACACGGGAAGGCGAGCCTGGAAACGCAAACAATTGGATGGCAACATTGGAACAACCAACACATGAACAACAAGCTCGCGTACGCAGACACCTGGGACGCAAGCTCGGCACCGCAAGCAACTGGAAGCCATACGGTGGACCACAATGTTCCAAGTTTGTCTTCCAGGCGGTGTTGCACGGGCCTGGGCGCTGTTCAATCGAAACCATACCGACGAACCCCAAATGTAAACTCACGTTGTCTGGCGGCAATGACTGCCATGCCCAACGCGAAACGTCTGGAAACCATGCGCATATCGCGCTCGTGCGCGATCGCGCGCCTGCGATGCGCGTTGCACATGTCCTGTCACGCGCGCTCGGCCGCCGACACATCGGAACCCCATTGGCGAGCCGCGCTTTAAGTCGTTGCTTTCTGCTCTCCAATGGGCGCGTATATGCGCAAACAGTTGCGCGGTCGCATGCGCAGCGCGTGGCGCGCGCGCAAGCTTGCGCGCGCGATGGGCGACGCATGCCCTAGAAGACAAACCTATTTGGCGCGATGGCAGATCGAACGCCCAATGGTGAAATACAATAACGATCGGCCGCAGCGGGATGGTCGTAACAGCCTGGAGCATTGAGAAAATGTGAGCTGGGCCATGCCGCGCTGGCATTTCACTGCGGTCGTGCGCCCGCGCGCGCTATGAAGCGTACATGCGCTGCCATGCTGCTTGCCGTTTGTCTGGCATCGCCTTTCGCGTTAAATAATCGCTTGGAATGGTGTAATAATATGATGCTGTATATTGCTTGCTGTTTGGACTTAACTTAAAGTTGACCATGTTTGTGCGCAATCAATCGCAATGTTCTGCGCGCGCGCGTGCGCGCGCGCACGATACGTTGTTTAAGCGAGTATGTACATCGTGCTTGTCTGGCCGCAGCTCGCTACCAACAACTTGCATTCGTCAATAATCGTTCGTCGGATAACGTGCACAGCGCTTGTACTCGCTACGCGCGCTGTTTACGATCGCCGTGGCGGTTTGCTTTCTGCATCGAGTTGCGCGCCGTTGTCCTTGCAAGTTCGCGTGGGAAGGCCGTGCTCCGCAGAAGCACCCAATTCTTCGCATGGCAGCAATCAATGCGACAGTGCCGCCTGTTCCATGCGCTAAGTCCTTGTAGCCGCTCTACAACCACCCGAACCGATGCCCAACAAGGAACGCACCAGTTAAGCACGCGGCATGCCCATGGCCACCGCGTATACATGCATTCTGTTGCGCCGATTTCGAACCGCAGCGGTTGCGACATCATCGCTTCAAAGTGGCCACCACAACGATGGTTCATTCAACGTCCGCGTTGCCATGTGCGGCGGCGCCCTTTTCACATGGGGCGGGTTAACCTTCTGATATTCAGTTTAATGTTGTATACGCGCCAAAACCATACAATTTTCTTAATGGAAACAACCGTTTATCCCACATGCAGTTACCATAGAGAGCATTAGGCGTCTGTCGATTATGGCTTGTGCAGATGCCCGCCGCAACCCCCAGCAACGCGACCAACGACCAACAAAGGCGATCTACGCATTGCCGTTTACTCCCCAAGGGCCCCTAATCAGAACGCAACCCCCGCCCCCGCGCTAGATCGCTAGACGCGCGCCGTGTATTTGTTCTCCAACAATTCTGTGGTGTTGGGTCACCGTTTTGAAGAGACTGTGCCCCGCGTCGCCTCTCCTCCTCTTCTCCTCTCCTCCTCCTCCCCCTCCTTCCTCCTCCCTCATCCCACCATCATCATCGTCAGCATCGTCACCATCCCCATCGTCATCATCATTGCCATCGTCGCCGTCGTCGTCGTCACCTTCATCGTCCTCGCCCATTTCGGCACACCCCTCACACGCTTCGTGGCCCCATAGAGCTTCCACCGAAGGCCCCAGTGCCCGCGCCCGCATGCGTCACCCGCGCCCATTTCGGCACACCTCTCACGCGTTGCGTGGCCCCATAAGGGGCCCCACCGAAGGCCCCAGTGCCCGCGCCCGCATGCGTCACCCACACATATTTCGGCACACCCCCCACACGCTAGGGAGCTCCACCGAAGGCCCCAGTGCCCGCGCCCGCATGCGTCACCCATGCCCATTTCGGCACACCCCTCACGCGCTTCGCGGCCCCATGGGGAGCTCCACCGAATGCCCCAGTGCCCGCGCCCGCGTGCGTCACCCACACCCATGTCGGCACACCCCTCACGCGCTTCGTGGCTCCATGGGGAGCTCCACCGAAGGCTCCAGTGCCCGCGTCCGCATGCGCCACCCACACACAATTCGGCACGCCCCTTACACGCTTCGTGGCCTCATAGGGAACCCCAACCGAAGGCCCCAGCGCCCGCGCCCGCATGCGTCACCCACACCCATTTCGGCACACCCCTCACGCGCTTCGTGGCCCCATGGGGAGCTCCACCGAAGGCCCCAGTGCCCGCGCCCGCATGCGTCACCCACACCCATGTCGGCACACCCCTCACACGCTTCGTGGCCCCATAAGGGGCTCCACCGAAGGCCCCAGTGCCCGCGCCCGCATGCGTCGCCCACACCCACTTCGGCACACCCCTCACACGCTTCGAAGCCTCATAAGGGCTTCCACCGAAGGCCTCAGTGCCCGCGCCCGCATGCGTCACCCACGCCAATTTCGGCACACCCCTCACGCGCTTCGCGGCCCAATAGGAAGCTCCACCGAATGCCCCAGTGTCCGCGCCCGCATGCGTCACCCACAGCCATTTCGGCACACCCCTCACACGGTTCGTGGCCCCATAGGGGGCGCCATTGGAGAAGATATTCGCTACTGCGGTACTCACAACTGCATATGGTTGGGTCCTTCGCCAGGCTAATCTTAATTCAGGGGCCTAACCGCTGATTGGACTTTCGTCGATGGGGTTGGCCCTGCGCCCAAGACAACCTAATATAGCTTCCAAGACGGCTCACCAACAGCAACCCCTAGACGGCGAGGGTGAAAGCCAATCCCAAGACGGCCCGAGAAATGTGCACACAGGCGCTTACGTGACGGCAAGCATTGCAGTTAACCAGGTGGACATGGCCCCAAGCGCCCCCAGCCAAACTCGCTGCAATGACGAGCGCGTGCTGCAAGATAGATAACAATCATTTCTGGCAATCAGGGGCCATGTGGCATAAGGGACCTAAACAACACTCGGTGCTTCTCACGCGTGGTACACGCAACCGCTTCTCAAGGGCGCCAATGCCCCGCCCCGCGCGCACGTAATACTGATGTGCGTCGATTGGGTTGCCCCCCCCCCCCCCCCCCCCCCCCCCCCCGCGTCCAAGACGGCCGACAATGACTCCCAAGACGGATCGTTAAATGCAATGCCACAATGATATTCGGAAGGGCACTTCCCTCGCAATGCAGCTTCCAGCGCGCCAAACGCGCATGCGAACAATCATAACATGGTGTTATGGCGGCACACAGTATGACGGTTCTCTGCAATCCTGCCAACGACCCCCTGACGATAAATTTGCGCGCAACCGCAACGATCCAGCCCTACGCGCCCCCCTTTTCTCCAGGGGCCTCGGGCATGACGTCGTTGCGCCCACCCCCTCTGCGCACGCACCCCTTACATCGAGGGCACTCTATCGGCGCGGAGCCGTGCAGTTTGGAGTTGGCACTGCGTCCAAGACAACCTGAGATGGCTCCCAAGACGGTTCGCATAAGGTACCCACATTACTATATGACAGCATCTCAATCATGTACATTCGCCCCAGGACGGCCCTCCCAAGACAGCGCCATTACAGAAGGCATTGTACGTGCGACAGCCCTGTGGCCCCGAAGACAATGCGGCCATCCAGCCAACAGGCCCCACAATGCAAATAGATGCATACGAAACCAAGGAAACGCAGCAGGGATCAACTGTCGCCTAACTCGGGTGGGCGCCGACGACCTGATGGCGATGGCGGCGGCGGCAATGGGAATGATGCTGACGATGGGGGGCCCCCAAGCCAGCGCAGCTAAAATCAAATGTCTGGCTCCGAATCGTCTTCGTCGGCACGCTGGCGCCGCTCGGCGCGCAACAACAACAGGCCCTGCGCAGACTCCTTGAGGAGTTGTCTGCCTGCTTTGCGGTCTGCCCGCCGTGGAACGAAATTCAGGTGAGCATGCTTCCCGCCTTCCAGGCGGCAGCCGTGCTGAAGCCACGCAACAGCAAGACCCATGGGCCGCCCTTGGTTCGGATGTGCTGGGGGCCTTACATAAGGCTTCGTCGTGACGGTCTTCCTGCACACGTTGTGCCCGTGTGCAGGGTTCTTGCAAGCAATTCCGATGTTCCTCGAAGTCTTATACCATGATATTTTGCTGCCAAAAGGGCAGCCAGGCAAAAAAAACGTTATAACGTGAGGCAACGCGTCAAAATCATCTGGCACAGGCGCAGGCGGAGGAGGGGGCCCTGGCGGCGGAGGTAGAGGGGGGGCCAAAACAGGCACAACGATAGCTGGATGGTGCGCACCAGCATCTGGCCCAGCAGCAGCTGCTGGAAGCGGGCCAGGGTCAACAGTATGCGGAGCTGGGTCCGCGCCAGCGCCTGAAGGAGGCCCAGTGTCAGGATGATGACCATCGGGCTCGGCAGCTGGCGGAGGAGGACCTGCGTCCTCTTCACCAACCTCTGCAAGTGCAACTACGGCGTCAGCTTCCGAGTCAGAGTCGACACTGGACTCATCGGACAAAGTCTCGTCGTGGTGATCATCTGGCTCACGACCTGGCTCTGGCTCCAGGTCCTGAGGCACCGCGTATAATTTACACACAGGTGTCCAACCACCACGCGGCAAGGCCTGCCACATTTTCGAAACAACCGAATCGATAAGGTCCTGGTGGTGGCTGGGTGGTGGCTGGGTGGTGGCTGGGTGGTGGCTTGGTGGTGGCTGGGTGGTGGGTGGGTGGTGGGTGGTGGGTGGGTGGAGTGGTGGTGTGTGGGGTGGTGGGTGCGTGGGGGTGCGTGGTGGTGGGTGGGGGGGGGTGGCTTGGGTGGTGGTGGGGTGGTGGCTGGGTAGGTGGTGGTGGTGGGTGGGTGGTGGGTGGGGTGGTGGTGTGGTGGGTGGGGTGGGTGCGTGGTGGTGCGTGGTGGGTGGGTGGTGGGTGGGCGGTGGGTGGGGCGGGGGGTGGTGCTGGGTGGTGGCTGGGTGGGTGGCTGGTGGTGGCTGGGTGGTGGCTGGGTGGTGGGTGGGTGGTGGGTGGGTGGTGGGTGGGTGGTGGATGGGTGGTGGGTGGGTGGTGGGTGGGTGGTGGGTGGCGGGTGGGTGGTGGCTGGGTGGTGGCTGGGTGGCGGGTGGATGGTGGGTGGGTGGTGGGTGGGTGGTGGGTGCGTGGTGGGTGGGTGGGTGTGGGTGGGTGATGGGTGATGGGTGATGGGTGATGGGTGATGGGTGATGGGTGATGGGTGGTGGGTGGTGGGCGGTGGGTGGTGGGTGATGGGTGATGGGTGTGGGGTGATGGGTGTGGGGTGTGGGGTGATGGGCGTGGGGTGATGGGTGTGGGCATCATCCCCATCATCAGCATCATCACCACCACCATCACCATCATCATCATCATCAGCATCATCATCATCATCGCTCTCATCACAGCCATCGCCGTTCCCATCATCGCAGTCTCCATCATGGCCATCATCGTCATCCAACTCGGCACACCTTTCACACGCTTCGTGGTCCCATAGGGAGCCCCCACCGAAGGCCCGAGTGCCCGCGCCCGCATGCGCCCCCCACATCCATTTCGGCGCACCCCTCACACGTTTCGTGGCCCCATAGGGAGCTCCACCGAAGGCCCCAGTGCCCGCGGCCGCATGCGTCCCCCACACCCATTTCGGCACACCCCTCACACGCTTCGTGGCCCCATAGGGGACTCTACCGAAGGCCCCAATGCCCTCGGCCGCATGCGTCCCCCACACAAATTTTGGCACACCCTTCACACGTTTCGTGGCCCCATAGGGGGCACGACCGAAGGCCCCAGTGCCCGCGGCCGCATGCGTCCCCCACACCCATGTCGGCACACCCCTCACACGTTTCGTGGCCCCATAGGGAGTTCCACCCGACGATGACGATTACGATGATGATGATGGTGATGATGATGATGATGATGTTGCTGATGATGATGATGATGACGATGACGATGACGATGGCGATGAAGATGGGATGAGCGAGGGGGCAGCGAGGGGGAGCGAGACGCGGGGCGCTGTCTCTTCAAAACGATGATGATGACGATGGTGATGCTGATGACGATGCTGATGATGATGATGATGACGACGATGATGATGATGATGATGATGATGATGGGAGGGGGGAGGAGAGGGAAGGAGGAGGAGGAGGAGGAGGAGAGGAGAGGAGAGGAGGAGGAGAACGCGGGGCGACGTCTCTTCAAAACGAGGACCCAACACCACGGGATGGTTGGGAAATAATGTCGTGTGCGTGTGTGTGTTGGTTCGGTCCCCACTGCCCGAGCTCACCTCATCGTCTGTCTCGCTCTCCTCGGGTTCGCTCTCGCTGGTCCTCTCGGGCGCGCCGTCCTCGATTGCAGCCGCGGCGCCGAGATCGCCGCCCCCCCCCCTCCGAGGTCAGCAACGGCCTCCGCGCCAGAATCTGGGCCAGCTATGCCGCGACCCCCTCGCCGATTACACACTCATATTCTGGGGTGCTTCTGCTGCGCATTAGCGAAGGCATGGCCAGGGTCCAACTTGCATATTCTGATAGGGGGCGTACAAGACATGATCGCTAGAAGGACATTGCTACATCGCTGGCGAACAAGGCCCGAAAGAACCAGACACCCTGAAGAAATACCGAGGCAGGCGGGCTGAGCCACGCGAGGCCGCGCTGATGGATTTCGCGGAGTTGGGGGGGGGTAAGTCTGCGCCGCGGCGCTAGTCTGAAAGGGTGGGGGGGGAGAGAGAAGGCGGCCCAGGCAATCGCAGGTGGGCCACTCAAAGCTTCCTGGGCGCCAGGGGGCTGTAGAATGTAGAATGCATAGAATACGAGAGGACGCTGCCGACAGAACGGCCTCGGCTCTTTACTGGGTACTGGGGCGCTTCGGAGAGCCTGAGGTGCCCGAATTCAAGTGTCCAACCCCCCCTGAGAAAACTGCTCATCGCTCCCCCAAGCCGTGCCCTCGCAGAAGCTCGAAGCAAACCAAGCCCGTCGAATCATCCTGGAAACCAGGCCCCATTGGGCCCCGAGTCAAAAGGACAAAGCCCTGGGTAGGCCCACGAAGACCCGACATTGCAACAGCTGCCAGGGAAAACCAAACCAGTTAGAATGTTGTCATCCCCGACCTCGCCCTCGGCCGCGCGCCCAACCAGCAGCTCGGCCCCTGCCGCGGCCGCCTCCAGGGCCCCTGCGGCGGCGGCGAACTGGAACAGGCCACACCGCAGAAGGTATATCATCAGGAAGCTCAGAAGCAAGCAAAACCCCAGGGACAAATCTGAGCCGTTCTCGCTCATGAGATTCTATTATGAGGAAATCCATGTGGACGGACGCCTGCAAGGGCACGGGCGCCAGCGCCAAAAATGCAGCCGGGCACGTGCCAGTAGCCTCTAGAGCACGTTTGCAATACACAAGACAGAACAATGCATCAGTCTGCCCCCGCCCTCCCCCTCCTCCTCACCTCCTACCTCCTGCCTTCCACCGCCGCCACCTCCAGACTTATCGCCTCCCCCCGTGTCCGCCCTCTCGTCCTCTCTGTCTGTCCCACCTTCTCGCATAGCAGCCTGCTCCAAGCGTGCTGCCCCCTCTCTTCAGTGGCGCGCGCGTGCTGATAGGCACGCCTATCCCCCAAGAGGTTCTGAAGGTCCCCGCTTGCGTTCCTCCTGATCCTCCACTCGTCTTGCCTTGTCCGCCCGTTTCGCTACCAGTTCACTCCTCCTCTCTCCTCCTCCTCATCCTCCCACCGCTTCGCTGCTCAAGAAAAAAACACACAGCCTTCAAACAATGCTCGCCGTCCACGGCGCAAGCGTCGTGCCGTTCAGCATCAGACGCAGGCTCAAGCGGTTGCATCATGAGCTGGTACGGGGAAAACTTCACGCCAGAGACGTGCCAATAGAGCGGGTCCAATGCAAGATCATTGATGGCATTCTCATCGTCGCTGTTGTCTGCGATCCAAATAAAACGAATGATCACCCTGCGGTCGAGCAACATCTGTCTCACCATCATATTATTTTTGTGGAAGGTTGCTTTCATTTTCTGGAATGCCATTCTACGAAGCGTTCGGAGGCCTTCACGTTCAGGACAACACGCACACATCCCATGCCGCAAGCACTCTCCATCTAAGAACGGCTCAACAACATCGGGGTCCTGTGATACAGACGCGTCGTCTGGCAGCAATCGGTGCAAGTGCTTCCACATCATCTGAGCGGCCGTGCCCAAGTTGGATTGATGCATGGTGGCCATATGCGTGGCAGCAGCTTCCAGAAGAGATACGTCAACCGCAGCACTGGCGCAATCTCGCTCAACGACGGGCGCTCCAAAGACTGGCGGCAAGCACCTAAGAACACCGCTAGCTGCACCAAGAACTGGCATTAAACGCACCAGCTCTGGAACTGTCGCACTCGTGACATCGTCCCTGTACTCCTGAAGCAACTGGAGGTCGGCCTCATCTGCGAGACGCTGCTGTCGAGCACGATCGCGTTGGAAATCCCTCCGACCCTTCGGCCGCAGGTGTTTTGAAAAAATGGCGCTCTCTGCAACAACCCATCTTCCCTCCCGCTCGGGGCGCGGCCCGCTCCCCCTTCGCACCATCCACTCCGCGCGGCCAGAGGGGCTGGGTGGTGCGAGACGAGAGCTCCCGAGATGGCCAACGATTGCCCTGAGAGGGCCCAGAGGATCCGAGATTGCTCCTGCATGGCCCAAGACACCCCAACGTTGGCTAGCTTACATCCGACATAAGCCCTAGAGAAACCCCAAGCCAGCTTCCAGGCTGTCCCAAAATGCCCTCGAGGTGTGTACATAACCCTTCGCACTGCCAAAAACCTGCCAGACCCTAAATGGAGACCACTGCCGCTGCTTGATGCGTCGGCATGCGCATTCACTTCCGTCGGGCGCGCGGGGGGGCCCAACGATCGTCCCGAGTTGGCCCGAGGCAACGCTGAGAGATAACCAATTCGAACTCGATGGCTTCACCGAGAACCCCCAAGAGATGCAACAACAAAACACGTAAATACCCCTATGCCCCCATGCGCCTTCGGGTCGCCAGATGGGTGCGTAAACGCGATGCCACGCACGTTTCTTGACATCGGGGGCGGCGAAAGCCTTAAGTCTTAAGAGCCCAAAGATGACCGCATGCCACCCACAAGGGACTCCCTATACAGCCGAATAAGGCAACGATGCTACCAACCGATTTTCTGGAATATCACACTGGTGGCGTTGGAATGCGACGCACACATGGCGTCTTGGACGCAAATGTTGGGAAATCGTTTTGAATGTCACGTCAACGTCGTCGTCGCCATCGCCGTCGCCGACGGGCGCTGGATAACCCGACAAATACCGACAGCACACCCAAACAATGAGCAAGGATGGGGGGGCGAATGTCGGCGCCGCCGAGACGAGCTGAATGATCCAACACGCGCTGGCACTACGACGAGCCCATCGTCGCCGCAGTTGCCGACACGCATCGGATCATTGAGCCTATGTCGGCGCCGCCTCTACACCCACAAGCCGCGTCCAAGGCGGCCGCTCCAGCGGATGAGCTCTGCCCTGCTTCCCCGACCAAGGCAACTCGCCTGGCGGTCGTGCCGCGATCAGTCAGCGTGCGCACGCGAAGCGTGAAGGATTTCGGGCAACGGCCAACGCGTCCTTGACAGTCCGCCCCGAGAGGCCACACTCGCGAATCAAACCGTCCAGGGCCTCATCGGACTCCAGGCCAGAATAGCGTTCCAACGCCGTCGAGACAAGATTCTGGTTGCGCTGGTTGCGCAACTGCAGAGCCCTTGGAGGGAATGCCTGGGAGCCTGCTCTGACTCGCAACGTCGCTCGCCTGCCTTCCTCTCTGAGACGTTCACGTTCCTCGGGCGGCAGCGCCCGATACCGTGCAGCAGCGGCCCTTATGTCGAACGTGCCCATCTCATGAGTGAAAGCGTGCCACGCGCCTCCAGGGCGCCGCGCGCGCTGCCGACCCGGACCTGGCTGCGGCCCTCGGTCTGGCGGCGGCCGCGGCTCAACGTGAGGGGCCTGACGCACGCCGCTGCCATGCTGAGCTTTGGCGCGGAACTGGACGCCGACGCAGGCAGTTGACAAACCAACAGCGGAAATCTGAGGGCATTGCGCCCGCACCTTCACAATCTTGCGCATCTGAGCGTTGAACACCTCATTGGGGACAGTGTTCCCTTGAACCAACATTGCCAGGGCAGCCAATCGCAACACGCAGTCCTCATCCCCCAATGCCGTCGATGACTCCAGCTCCTTGGTGAACGCATCCTTCATGCAATCGGGCACGTCTGCCATTGACGCACCCAACTCTGGCTGGCGCAATAACTGGAACACTCGCGTCGGAAAACCGCTGTTCACCAAATACATTTCTTGTGTTATTATGGACAACCCATCTGAAATCATAGCGAATTCAAGAGAGGCTAAACGATTGTTGCTCTCGGCGGGGCGAATCAAATGCCACGCATCTGCGTTGAACAGCAAACAATTCATCTTTTCAAAACATCGCGCCCCCAACGTGCAATCTGCGAGAACCGTGATTGGGAACAGTCTGTTGATGCCCACCTCTCCAGCTTTTGCTCGCTTTGCTGCTGCAACCCTTTGTTTTTTCTCGAAACCAACTGATGTAAGATAGCAATGCTTACGCAACATGGTCTGCAACGGCCTCAATATGTTGTTGGCAAGCACAAAAAATGCGTGGGGCGATGGGCTTTTCATGTTCACGAACTCTTCTGCAATCGTCATATGCTTGTTCAGTCTCTCATGATAGCTGCTGCCGTGTGGTCCGCCAGCGCCGCCGTGGTCATCGGCCCCCTCCTCGTCGTGGCCATCGTCCTCGCCGAGACCGTCGCCGCCGCCATCGCGCCTGTCTGCAAGGGCAGCGAGGGCGCGCTGCGCAGCAAGGCCGCGCCCCATGGACCGACGCCAGGACTTGAAGGCGGGCACCAGCAGCCCATGGCACATCTCGATCAAGCCCGCGTCGCATATCGCCGACTCGCTGGTGCCCCACTTGCTCCGAATCAATACCCGCAGTGCCCGAGGCAACAAAACTTCCGTCAGCGTGTCGGCTGTCGATGTTTTCAGCACCTGCTCATTGACACCATCTAAGGAATCCACGAAAATCGTGATCTCACGGGTATCAATCATGCAACTGCTTGGGAGGAGATGGAAGAGCACCCGACGCCTGGCCTTCTGGCCATCACCAGAAATGAATGATTTCAAAACGACTTGGTTGTACACGCTGTCTTCGCGAGTCGGGCTTCCAACTCTGACGTGCAGACGTCGCTGGATCTGATCCCACAAATGATCATTGAACGCGTGCTTGCTCCCAGCAACTTTGAAGCGCAGCGCCAAGTGGATGACGCCTCTGATGCACTTATCAACGTGGCCCATCGATGTGTTGTGGGCTCTCACGATCGAATGCGCCTGGCACTGGACGAAGGATCTAACCCAACCAGGCCCGCGCTTCTTGTCCAAGATGGCCTCGCCAGCTCTGTTGGACGGGTGGCCGTCGGCATCGACGACTCGCGCCTTATGGTCGAAGGTGTTCTCTGCGAGCGAAGCCGAACCCGATTCTATCAACGCCAGCGCCTGACAATTTGCTGAAGTTTTTGCCAACGGCTGAACCTGGCACACAACATCGCCCATAATGTACATGCACCTGTGTTCTCCAGCACTCGTCATCTTGATGAGGTGGCAATACCGAGACCGAGTCGCAAAAAGCTTAGTCACCGTTTTAGCTCGAAATCCAATGATTTTCCCCTGGAGCATCGCTAGAGCGAGGCAACGAGATGACATCGTGGCGACTTCATCGTTTGACGCATCATTGCCAATGCCCGTGCGTGACAACTCGCGGTGCTGGCTCTGTGATTGGAGTTCCATGGGGGTCTCATCATATGAAACGTGGTCCACCGTCTGGATGAGCTGCACAGTTAGGCTGGGGGTCGGCGCCCGAGCCTTCTCTGCGAACGCCCGAGCAATCCCCTGTCTGTGCCAGCGGTCCAGGAGCCAGGCCCACGCAGCTGACCGCATCATGCCGAACTTGAAACCCTTCTCGCCGACTCCGAGTGCAGACGCCTGGCTCGCCAACGAACGACGGATCATTCTCCCGAGCCCTGCCGACAAGAGCCCCGAGCACACTTGTGACGGCTGCACCTCACTATTCCGAGCAACGGCGAGCACAGAAGGGATGCGAGGTACAATCGGGCTTTGCCAATACAGACGGGGCCGAGGGATACACGCGGACACATCTGCTTCGTTCAATGTGAGTCGTGCTGAATCCGCACCAGCAACAGTCAGATCAAGCTTGATGCGCTTGGGCGCAGCCATCGCCACACACAGTGGCACTGGAATAGTGAAACTTCAAGAACCAAAAAATTGGTGAGCCGACATAAACAAGTTTGAGCCAAAATTGTGCAACGGAGAATGTGACGTCCAAGTGGGGTGCGAGTGCCCCCTGCGTGAGGCTGGTCACCCATTTTACATACATGAAGTGTCTGCGAGTTGGGCAACTATCCTGGCAGGGGCCCGCGTGAGAAGGAAGTGTAATCATCACTGTTTGGTGTCCACCAGTTGCAAGAATCGAAACTCACTATTTGGAATCCAACGGGACGATGCGATCTGCACTGTTTGGCGACGCTACGCTTTCTTAAAAGCTGGCGTGTCCGATCGTTCCCTTCTGCATCCCCCTTGCTGTCCCCCCTCTTCCTCTTTATGGTTCCATGGTCCCCCTTTCCGTGCGTTACGTGCCAAGGAGGATGAGGACCTTTGAAGGTGGATTCTTTGATGTTCGAGGTCCAAACATTTTTCCATTGTCGATGTCTTGAGGCTGCCTTTGGGCCCTCGGGCCCTGCTACTACCCCGCATCTTCCCCCCCCGCCTCTCCGTCGTCCCCGTCCTCCGTCTGCCCCTCTCCTCCTCCTCCTCCTCAGCTCAACAGGTCTCCGACGCGGGCGCGTGACGTCTTCGCAAACCCACCCCCAACTGCCCCTCCAGGAGCGGTTGGTTTCACCCTCCCCCCAACTCCTCTCCCCGTAATGCCCTCGAGGGGCGCGAAGATAAAGGGTGGCGAATCGGCGTGTCTCTCATGAGGCCAGATGCAGACGCTGCGCGCCAAGTGTCATTGGGCGGCGGCGAATTCAGGCCGACATGTTGAATGAATAATTATTCTGGTCTCCTCGGGGCACCCTTGCTCCAAAGGTTCGGCGGATCGGCGGAAGCCAGTGGAATACTATTTGGGGGGGGGGGTGAAGGAGAAAGAGGCAGGGGAGGAGAATAAGGAGGAGGAGGAGGAACGGTGCGAGGAGGAGGGGGAGGAGGAGGAGGAGGAAGAGGAGGACGATGATGAAGAAAGACCAATGTAAAGGCCCTACAAGGCCGTCGGCCGCGAATGGTACCACTGACGCGCATCGAATTCTAAGTGGGCCGCGGCTGGGCCAAAGGGGGAACAAAGTATTCGCCCCACTGGGCACGCTTGGGCCACAGGACGGGCCACGGCGCCTACCACATCATGGGATCCGCGGGGCAATGCAGGTAGGTAGGCGTTGCGCCACTGCGAAACTACCAGGAAGATCTAAACAGAACACCGACGACGATTGCAAAACATTGTTGGCACATACGCTCTGTGGCTGTAGTTTCGGCAACGGCGACGCTCATACATGTTGGCCCCAGTAACTATGACACCGACCGAACTGCCGACATTTGACGCGACATTTTTAAGACATTTTCCTTGCTTTTAACAAGCCGTCTTCGAAAACCCACAAACACATTTTATGGACATTTAACCTACATAAGGACATCCTGGGTCTACAATAGGTGAGACGAATGCAATCCTGGGGCGTGAATTTGGAGGAAGTATCAGGCGGGAGCGTTGTCTGTGAGTGAATTGCGAGGAAGTCCCTGAATGCGCGTTTCTGGGACTTCCTCGCAATTCACGGCCCGCATCGTACCGCCGATGTTACTGGAAGAGCGGGCCAGAGATGCTGTTCCCGATCTTCTACGGCCACCTCACCTACGCGTCCCACCGCTGCTGGACGATCTTCATCAAGAAGGGCGTCTTCCTGGCGGCGGAGGCGTGGCGACGCGAGTACGGGCGCTCTCTCCGGCACAAGGCCAAGCAGGACGGGGGCCGCGCCCCGGTGCAGTACCTCGGGCGCGGCGTCGACCCGTACACTCTCGAGGGGTGGCGCGAGGAAAAGGACGACGACGGGCAGGCGGTGTACGTGGGCCCGGAAGGCCAGCGCTTCCCGGATATCCTGACGGCCTACGAGCACGACGTCGCGACCAAGGCGGCGCGCGACGCGCCCGATCATCGCCAGGTGGTGTCGTTCCTGGCGAAGTTCATGCAGGACATGGGCTGCGAGAGCGAGGAGGCCCCGAAGACGGGGGACGGCTTCCGCATCGTGAGGACCACGAGCACTCTGGACGACTGGCTGCACCGCGGCGACGACCCGGTCCTCAAGCACAAGAGTTTGCAGGTGTACGCCATGTGGGTCTACCGCTGCGAGAAGCCCGACGGCCTGTGGCGAGACAAGACCCGCGCGCAGCACCTGGACTTCGACTTCGCGCCGCACTACGCGCTGTACGCGACCCATAAGCAGCGCCTGGCCCCCGAGCTCCGCGTGCCCCTCTTCGAGGGCTTCACCATGCCGACGATGAACAAAGACTGCGAGACAGCATGCTTGTACAAGCAGTTGCTCCTGAGGCCGTTGGAGGTGGAAAACTCGGAGACGCCGGAGGACGAGCGCATGCTGCGGGCGTTCGCGCCCCTGATGGGGGCCCCCGGCGCGCCCCGTGACATGAATGTGCGCGGGTCAACCTGTTTCACGCGATCTTGGGCGCACTACGAGGCTCAGGCGGACGCGGAGGCCCGCGTCGCCGCGGCCCGC
>CAUYUJ010001823.1:0-5000 GCA_963575745.1 Prorocentrum cordatum
ACTACGACTACTACTACTACTACTACTACTACTACTACTACTACTACGAACTACGACACGACTGCTACTACTACGACTACTACTACTACTACTACTACTACTACTACCACGACTACTACTACTACTACTACTACTACTACTACTACTACTACGACTACGACTACTACTACGACTACGACTACGACTACGACTACGACTACAACTACGACTACGACTACGACTACGACTGCTACTACTACTATTAATACTACTACTACTACTACTACTACTACTACTACTACTACTACTACTACTACTACGATTAGTAGTAATAGTAGTAGTAATAAAAATAGTAGTACTAGTAGTAGTCGCCGTAGTCGAAGTCGTAGTCGTAGGAGGAGTCGTAGTGAAAGCAATAGTAGTAGCAGCAGCAGTAGCAGAAGTACGACTAGTAGTGGTAGCAGTAGCACTAGCAGTAGCCGTAGCAGTAGTAGTAGTAGTAGTAGTAGTAGTAGTAGTAGAAATTTGCCCGAAGCCTTTGGTAAAGCCCCCTGTGGGGCCACGAAGCATATGAGGGGTACGCCGAAATCGTTGCTTTGTTGCTCTGTTGCTGGGGGGACTCTAATTAGGTTGTCTGTCGCGTCGTTCCTCTGTCGTCTGTTGCTCTGTTGCTGGGGGGGGGGTTGTGGTTATGTTGCTCTGTTGCTGGGTGGGAGGCTCTGTTGCGCTGTTGCTGTGTTGCTGTGTTGCTGGGGGGGGCTCAGCCACGAGGCACCAGTGACTGTTTTCGTGAATAACAACAACAACAACAAAACTCCTCCTCCTTCTTCCATCCTCCCACTACTCGTCCCTCCTCCCAGCAGTCATGAGCATGGGCCCTATTCGGCTTGCTTCCTAGTGTCCTCCTCCTCCCCCTTATACCTTCCTACACGACAGCAAAAAGAAAGGGGGGAGGAGGAGGGGGAGGAGGAGGAGGAGGAGGAGGGAGGACAGGGACGACGAGAACGACGAAGAGGAGGAGGAAGTACTTCTAAGTGTTTCTAGTTATGTGTGGCTGGGCCCCCCTCCGCGGGGACGGCGCCAGGATGGAGCATCTCGTCCTCAGAAATCCGCTGAGACGGACCGAACTCTGCAGCTGCATCTGGGGACTTCTTTTAGTCAGCGGCCGCAGGCGAGCGCGCCAACGGCGAGTCCAGTCAGAGCGGGGCGCGCAAAGACGAATTAACCTAAAGCGGTGGGCCGGAGCCTCACGCAACACCTCAGCGGCCCGGCCAGCGAGTGGGAGAAGGCTGGCGGTAAACTGATGCATCTGGGGACGAGAAGCTGTGGAAAAGGGCGCGACCGCCCAGGCATCCAATTCTGGCACCGCGGTGCCGTATAAGGCTCTGGCGGCCGAATCACCCTCCGCTCGGCGGTGGACAAACCTCCCTTTAGCAAACCTCCCTTTCGTGAGAACGGCCCAGGACCGAGACCGACGGACCTGGACCCGCAAGAACGACGGCCGCGACGCCCTCTCGCGAACCGAAAACGGCCAATTCGCTGATCGACGCGTCAGGATAGGAGGTCTATCAGCCTACGATTCACTGCCTCCTGCCCCCACGCGCCCGGGTCCGTGCCCTGGGAGGTGAAGGAGGACAGCCCGGCCGTCCACGCGGCCTCGACGGCGGCCTTATTGATTCGTCATCGTACAGTCTGTCATGCTGCACGACGCTTTTTCTAAGCTTGACCGTCGGCGCGAACCCTAACCTGGACAGATTGAACGCAGATGGTACCGCTCTCATCTATGCGAGCTCGCAGAACTCACAATGCATGCTGGAAGCCATTGTAACGGAAGGGCAAAAATACGGCCTCGAGCTGAATAGAGACAAGACTGCGCAAGTTCGAATATCAACAAATCAGGTCGACAAGGATCTCGACGGGTCGGCGATCAAGATCGTGACCGAAGCTGCTTACCTCGGGGGAATGACCACTCACGACGGGCGTATTGGAAGCGAACTTTCACGACGACTTGGAGAAGCCACTTCTATGCTTCAATCATTAGGTAAGGTGTGGAAGCACTCTGCCATCGGAAAGAGGCGGCAGCTTCACATGTATTCCAGTCCACATGTGTGTTCAGCAAGCTCCCGTATTCGCTGGACTCGTTGTGGGTCCTGCAAAAGGACAAGGCCAAATTGGACGCCTTCCACTGCAAGAACTTGCGGAAAATCCTACCGGATTTCGAACGCCGACGTGCTAGATCGAGAAGGTTCCAAGCCTTTGTCGGCAACCCTGAGTGACCGACAAGCTGCCTTACATAACAAAACCGCTTCTCACAGCGACGGCTCACCAGTCGAACGATGAAGCGATGCCGATGGCGTCCTCAAAAGTTGGGCCTGCCGCAGACGCCGGCGGCGCCTGAGACAGCAGTGGGCGACGCCAGTCTTCAGTTTGGGGCGCACGCCTTAGCAGTTGTCTCTGAAGGGGCCCCAGGACACACAAATAAATACACACAAATGAACAGATTCCCCATATGTTCTTATATTTTCTGGGTTTTGTCTTCCCCCCCACTTCCTATATTTTCCCATATTTTCTTAGGAATCGACGATTAATTGTGTCTGTGTGCTTTTTTCCCTCCTGAGTCTCCTGCCTTGCGCGTGAACGTTGCACGCCCTCGGGCTGCCCGATCTTGGACGTGAGCCCCCTAAACCATACGAACCAGGGCGTGTTCTGCTTCACCCTCTGCCTGCGTAGGTACCCAGACTTCCTCGCGCGGTGAAAAAATCGCGACGGGAGGTTTTTCGCTATTTTCGGCCTCCGGGGGGCCTTCCCGGGCCTCGGGACCGTCAAAAAACGACTCAGGATGAAGAACCGGTCCCGGGGAAGGGGTCCAGACCTCACCTCTGGGGGTCGACGTTGCGAAAAAATCATGACGTAGGGATCTGGGTATACACATCCAAGCCGAACTGTTTGACGTATCTTTGCCCGAGCGTCTGTGAGGGATGCAAGGCTACAGACAGGCAGAGCGGTACAAGCGCCCCGCGAGACGCCAAGGAGGAAACAGACTCTGGTTCTGCACCGCCCGCATTGAGGACAGCGCTGACGTCGTCGACAAGACCAGAACTGAGGCAACCTCCTCGAAAGCAGGCCTGGTCGAAGTGATTCAACGGATCAGTGGCAAGCCTGCTGGGGAGCCTTCGTTACGGCACGAGGAAGGCAGGAGCCACCGGTAATGGCAGACGTGTTCCGAAAAGCCTGATGCCGAGGAGGATCCGCAGCATGAAATAAAGTGGCTGCGGACCGGTCGTGCGGGAGACGCGGAGAACGAGGACGAGGATAAAACGTAGGGGGTCCAGCTGCCGCCCAACAGGACGCGGCATGGCAAAGTTGCGTGACCTCAGGGCGATAGCCCTGCAGAGTCATGCGCAGCAAGACGCAAAAAAACGTTGCTGGGGCAGCCTGCGGCGGCCAGGGCAAGGGAGCAACGGACGCCCGCTTGTGGCTGTGCGTGGTTGTCACGTGGCTGTCCCGTGGTTATCCCGTGGTTGATGGGCCTGTTTTCCACCACCACCACCATAAGTTGGAGGGGGAGGGGGTCCTCCTCCCCCTCTTCTTATTCCTCCTCCTCATCGTCCTCCACCTCCTTCCCCCCCCCCAACTTATGGTGATGGTGGTGGTGGAAAACAGGCCCATCAATGGTTGTACAGTGGTTGTCCCGTGGAAAGCCGTGGAAGCCCGTGATTGTGCCGTGGTTGTCCAGCGATGACGCGGCGGTCCCGTTCTATGCAGCCCATCGGGGATGGTGCGCGGCTCCCAGGGTGCTCCGGGCGCGACTACATCGGGAGTCGTGCCCCGTGTGGGGGCTGCTCGTCGTCACGGCGGGACTCCTCTCGGAGCTGGCCCTGGAGGGCCAGGAGAGCCTGGGGCTCTGCTTGCCTCACGCGCCTTCCCCTGCAGGCAGCGCTCGCACTCACGGGCGCTCCCTCCTCGTCATGGTCGATCAATCGATCAATCAATCGATCAGTCAATCTCGTCCTCCCTCCTCCTCCTCCTCCTCCTCCTCTTCTTCTTATTATTCTTCTTCTTATTATTATTATTCTTCTTATTAGTATTATTATTCTTGTTATTATTCTTATTCTTCTTATTCTTATTATTATTCTTATTCTTATTATTATTCCTATTCTTCTTATTATTAATATTAGTATTGTTCTGATTAGTATTAATATTTTTCTGTTTCGTCTTATTATTATGCTTCTTATTATTATTATTATTATTATTATTATTCGTATTATTCTTATTATTCTTCTTCTTACTATAATTATTAGTCTTCTTCTTAGTATTATTATTATTATTCGTATTCCTCTTCCTCTTCCTCTTCCTCTTCCTCTTATTAATCGCCTGCTTCTTCTTAGTATTATTATTATTATTCTTCTTATTAGTATTATTCTTCTTCTTCTTCTTCGTCTTCGTCCTCCTCCTCCTTCTCCTCCTCCTCCTCCTCCTCCTCCTCCTCCTCCTCCTCCTCCTCCTCCTCGTCGCGCTTCCCAGGGAGAAGCACGGGTCGGTCCAGGGTTCTGCTCTGCCCGGTGGCCGCCCGTGGGCGCCCCGTGCGCGGGGGGCGGGCTCCCGCGGGGGCCTGGCGTGGCACGTCCGCCACCGCGTCGCTGCACGGGAGGGGGGGCGTCGGAGAGCGCTCGCTCGCTGCCTGGGGAGGTTTTTTGGTCGTGTGTTTCTGTTCTGCGCCACTCGTCCTGCTCATGCACCTCTGACGTGCACGGCGTCTTCTTCTTACTGTTTTGATGTTTCTTCTTATTATTCTTCTTTCTAGGGCCCCCTGGGGGTCTGAAGTTGCTCGTCTGGGAGGGTTGTGACACACACACACACACACACACACACACTCACTGTAGTATGGAATCTGGGGTACGCCTTCCTGCCACAGGTCATTCGGTGCTTAAGCGACTGCTGCTGTTTCTCGACTCGCGCTGGAGTTTCCACGGTTTGCTCCAGATTTTCCTGGGGATCTCTGGAATTACCTCGGCTTACCT
>CAUYUJ010001823.1:12500-60405 GCA_963575745.1 Prorocentrum cordatum
CGCAAGATGACCTCAAAGATGGCACACAACATACCTTAAGATAGCTCAAGATAGCTTCCGAGATGCTCCCCGCTGAACCAGTCCCCATCTCCCATAGCAATCTTACTCTGCATCTTCATCGTTATCTTCCTGTAAGTCTCTCCCCGTCATCCCAGATTCGTCCTCGTTCCTCCTCCCTCCGCCCAACACGTACTCAGTGTCGTCCTTCTTATCATACTGATGTTCCTCCTCTTACTCCTCTTTCTCATATCCTCCTTCTTCTCCTCCACCTCCACCTCCTCCCCCTCCTCGTCCTGATCCTCCTCCTCCTCCTTCCCCCATCATCTGCCACCTCCTCCTCCTCAACCTCCATCCTCCTCCACATCCCCTCCTCCTTGTTTATCCCCAATCGTCCGACGTAAGCAACCTTTCGCATCAATCACTAGCGAAGGCTGGCTTGTCTGCTTTAGTGCCGCGCACTCAACTTCAGGCAATCAGCCCTATTGCCTTCCTCATTCCTGGTCCATCCCTTGCCCACATGAATAACTCCTCCCTGTCGCACCCCCATGCGTGTCGTAGGCGGCTGGGCGTTTCGCATGAGCCTTACCACGAATGATCCTCGAACTGGCCAGTTACAACAGCTTCACTAAAGGGCGGGCGATGTTCCACATGCAGCTCTCGCCTTAGCGCCGCGCACATTCAGCTCTTAAATTCGCAAGAGATTACGGATGGAGGGCGGACGGTTTTCAAAATGTGGCTCTCGCCTTAGCACCGCGCCCGTTCGTCTTCAAAGTTTGCAGGAGCTTCACGGATGGAGGGCGGTATCTTTTCAAACTGTGGCTCTCGCATTAGCGCCGCGCGCATTCGCTGTAGGAGCTCACAACAGTTTCAAGGACTCCTATGGCTGACGTCCCAGACTTCATGTGTTGGCTCGATGTAAAACTGTTAGGGCGTGACAGTTACGTTGATCCGAGGTGGTGGCTGAAATCCCAGGAATGTTTTGCTTTGGCCCGATTCAAGACCGTCAGGACGCAACAGGAACGTTTATTCGCGGCTTTGTCTTCCAACGGGGCACTTCCCTCAGAGAAAATGAATCCTTGTAGGGACTTACGAAGAGGGAACTTGGAGGGCGGGAATATTATTTAGACATCGTTGGAGAATATTGGTTTTATACTGGTCCTCCTCCTCCTCATCATCAGCATCATCATCATCATCATCATCTTCATCATCAGCAACATCATCATCATTCCTGCTTTCATCTTCCTCTTCCGCCAAATCCGCCTCTTCTCATCCTCATCCACAGCGATCTTGGCGCGCGGCGAAAGGGAGGAAGGGGGGGAAGCAGGGAGGGAGAAGGGAGGATGAAGGGAGGAGAATAAGGAGAAGAAGGACGAGGAAGGATGAGCTTCGCGCTGCAAGGTTCCCAGGGAGAAGGAAGGATGAAGGGAGGATAGGACAGACAGCGTTCCATGCGGTTACTCCACGCACGTGCGTTCCCCCCCTCCGGCTCCCTGCGCTCCCCTCCTGGGCCAGGTAGACAGGCTCGATCACCTTGGGCGTCTCTCCGCAGAAGGTGATGGCACCGCTGCAGTGGTACACCGTCCGGCAGTTTCTGATCTGACGCGCGGGAGGGCGGCTGGCGCTGGATGAGCAGATGAACCCAACTCGAAGATGCGGCGCAGCGAAGTCGGGCGATACAACGTGCGAGAACGAACGACACCTTCCGCCTGACGTCACGGCGGAGCCAAAATCGGTGACGCGCGCACTACAAGCAAGGGCGGAGGATTGAGCTCCACAGTCGTCGTCCAGCAGCCCGGCTGCCACCGGTGCGGAGGCGCTGGCCTTTGAGAAGCGCGACGCATCTTGACACGCTCGCCCTGGGGTTAACCTCGTGTTCTGTGAAACCGAAATCAAAACAATGGGGCGAAACTCACTCACTCAGATGGCTTCCGCCTTTCGAATCAACTGCAAGATGTGTTCCTGCCAAACCCAATCAAAAAAAAACTCCGACACATGGCTTCTCAACTGTAACCAGATAGCTTCAATTTCGTTGCACAAGATATCGTGCCCCAAGGCCTGGGCACTTCCGCAACTACTTCATCGTCCTCTGCGCAGGACCTAGACACTGTCAGTACTGCTGCTCCCCTGCTGTAATCGGACGAAAGATCCAAGACGACAACTGCTGGTCACTACCACGACGACGACGCCGGCCAGTGGCCACTGGTGCGCTCCGAAACCTGAAGGCCTCCCTGCAGGCAGATCCTCACAAGTCTCCCTGGAGGCCTCCTGAGGCGCGAATCGTGACGTTTCTTACAATGGACGACGACGACGACGACGATGACGACGACATCGACCACCACAATCGCCAGCATCACACGACCACGACCAACGATGACGACAACGACGATAACGACGACGACGGCGACGACGACGACGACCACGTCGATAACGACGACGATACCGAGGACGACGACAACGACGACGACGACGACCGACGTGGCCTTGAGACCTCCAGAGAACTCCAGAGATTCCAAGAGGTCTCCCCAGAAGCCTCTGGTGGCTCGAATCATGACGTTACCAGGGGGGGCGATGACGACGACGACGAAGACGACCATCACTACCACGACAGCGACGACGACGACGACGACAGACGACGACGACGAAGACGACGACGACGACGACCATGACGGCCATGACGGCCATGACGGCCACAGCGACGAGACGGCCACGGTGACGCCGACGTCGTCCAGAGACCTTCGGGGATAGACAGAACCCCCTTTAGTAAAACGTGGTTTAGTGAAAACGACCTCGGGCCCAAACCTGGCGGGCGCAAGCCTGGAAATCGACGGCCGCGGCGCCCTCTCGAGAACCGAAAACGCACAAATCACGAATCCACGTGCCAGGGTGGGGGTCCTGTCCATCCCCCGAGACCTGGAGAGGCCTCCCGAGGCACCTGCAGGGGATCCCAGTCGGCGACCACGACGGCCATGACGGCCATGACGGCCATGACGACGACGGCGACGGCGACGGCGACGGCGACGGAGACGACGACGACGACCACGACGCTCCTCCTCCTCCTCCTCCTCCGCCTCCTCCTCCGCCTCCTCCTCCTCCTCCTCCTCCTCCTCCCTCCTCCTCCTCTCCCTCTCTCCTCCTCTCTCCTCCTCCCCATCCTCCTCCTCCTCCTCCTCCTCCTCTCCGACGACGACGACGACCGACGTCGTCCAGAGACCTGCAGGAGGCCTCCGGCCGCCTGCAGGGCATCCCGGTCTGCCCCGGAGCCCCCCGGCGGGCGGGGCGGCGCCTGCCCGGGTCGCGGGCGGCGCCGCGGCTCGTGCACGGGCGAGCGCTCTCGGCGTGGGCTCCCGGAGCGCGGGGACAGGATACTCCAGATTTCGTAGTAAAGGGAGGGGGGTCTCATTTCGGGGGGGGGGTCTCTTCCAGGCCATCTTGGAGGGCCTGGGGGGGTCTGGGGACGAGGTTTCGGGGGTTCTCCCACGGGGGGGGGGTCTGAAATGGCTCGTCTTGGAGGGTCCAGACCCCCTCCCTTTTTGTTACGACATCTGGAGTACAGACGGGCTGTACAAATGGGGCCCCAGGGCACACAAACAAATGCGCACAGATCAACAGATTCCCCATGGTTTCGCATACCTTTCGGGTTTTCGCCTTCCCCCCCCCCCCCACTTCCCATACGTTTCCACATTTTCTGGGGGATCGATGATTACTTGTGTCTGTGTGTGTGTGTTTTCCCCTCCTGCCTGTAGGAGCCCTGGTGCAATCCCATGGAAACTGCAGGGGGTCAGGCCTGCGCGCAGCTCTGGGGCGTTACACCGCTGCGGGGGAGCGGGGGCGGGGCGGCCAGGCGAGGGCGACAAACGTTGCCCCAGGAGGTAGTGGACGAACCGAGCAGGCACCATTCCGTTGTCCATACTGTGGTTGGCCGCTTCTTCGGATGGCCCACGCAGGACCCCCGCCCTGCTGACCACCACTTGGGAGTAGGAAATCGTGGTGCAGAAATTCGGCTAGCCGGTTGGGCGTCTTCTCCGCACGGTGCGCGCTTTCTTTAGGGGGGAAACAAACCTACCTCGCTTTTGACCACCCTCGCTTCCAAGAGATACCAAACGATGCCAAATTGCAGCCTGTACTGGTCAGGCCGCTTGACGAGGAGGCGCGTGGTATGGCTTGGTTTTGCCTGGAAGCGAAAGCGGGGTAGGTAATTCACGCTCTGATTCTTGCACTCCGAGGCCCCTACTTGTTTATGCTCAATACTCGCCTGGCTCCGCCGAGGCCTCACAGCGTTGCCGCCCGTGGGCGCCGCGAGGGCGCGCCTCTGCGCTGAGTGTATACGGCAGGTCCGTGTCGTGTCAACCCTGGCTTTGGTTCCTGACACAGCGCGGATCGTTCAATCTTGAACGATCCGCCGTTTCCAGAACGTCCGATCGTTCAACATCGACCGATTCTGGGTCACTGGCGGCGTTCAACGTTGAACGCTGGCGGCGGGGTCGCCGACGGTCGGCACGACACATACCTACCGTCCGCCTCCCGAAGAGGAAGGAAGAGGGCAAGCCGCTCGACTCCTGAAGCAGGAAGGCGCCGAAAGCAGACTAGAACCTGGGCATCCAAAAATGCCTACCTTCAACGACCGATGGCTACGCCGATGCCTCGCCACCCTGCCGCCCGCGGGCGCCTCGCGGGCGCCCGTGGGCGCCGCGAGGGCGCCCCCGTGTGCTGAAGTTGAACTTCGATTTCCCGTCGAAAACGTAAGGAAAATCCCAGGCTCCAGAGCTCGTGATAAAAGGGAGGGGGTCCGGACCCTCCAAGACAGGCCATTCCAGACCCCCCCCCCGGGGGAGAACCCTCCAGAACCTCGTCCCTAGACCCCCCCCCAGGCCCTCCAGGATGGCCTGGAAGAGACCCCCCCCCGAAATGAGACCACCCCCCCCTCCCCTCTCCCCCTCCTCCTCCTCCTCCCACTCCTCCTCCTCCTCCTCCCTCCTCCTCCTCCTCCTCCTCCTCCTCCTCCCTCCTCCTCCTCCTCCTCCTCCTCCTCCTCCTTTTCCTCCTCCGCCTCCTCCTCCCTTTATTACGAAATCTGGGGTAGACGCCGATGCCTCGCCACCCTGCCGCCCGCGGGCGCCTCGCGGGCGCACCGTGCGCCGGGCGGGGGCCCACCGCAGCCCGCGGCGCACACTGCCGCCCGTGGGCGCCCCTGTGGGCGCCCACGGGCGCCCACGGTTGGAATACAGTCGGGGCGTTGACCTGAGGAACCCTAAATCAGGAACGAGGCCCCTTTTTCCCCAATAAGTTTTTTTTTGGGGGGGGGCTACGGAGCCTCTAGGGCTCTCTTTCCTTAAAGAGGCGAAGGGACCAAGAGCGAACTGCTCGTCCTGCGGGGCGACCCTTTTTTCCCAATAAGTTGAGCTTCGATTTCCCGTCGAAGACGTGAGGAAAATCCAAGGCAGGCTGCGAAGCAATGAAGGAACGCGGAGCCCCTCCCCGACCAAAAGGGTTCCTTCTTCAGGGCTTCGACTGCAGCTCACATCACATAGACTCTCGCTTCCAAAAGGAAAGCCAAGTCCCACCCCATTCCACAATGTTGGACTTCAAAGGTCGCGCTGGGGCGCGCTGGATTCCATAATAGAGTGGGGGGGGGTCTCATTTCGGGGGGGGTCTCATTTCGGGGGGGGTCTCTTCCAAGCTATCTTGGAGGGCCTGGGGGGGGGTCTGGGGACGATGCTTTGGAGGGCTCTCCCACGGGGGGGGGGTCTAGAATGGCTTGTCTTGGAGGGTCCAGACCCCCTCCCTTTTGTTACGAAATCTGGAGTACTCTGGATTACACAATAGAGTGGGGGGGTCACATTTTAGGGGGGGGTCTGATGTGAGCTGTCTTGGAGGGCTCGGAGGGGGTCTGGGCAAGGGGTCGCCCCTTCAGGGATGGTCTGGGGGGGGTCTGAGGCTTCTCGTCTGGGAGGGTTGTGACCGCCTCCCTTTTATTACGAAATCTGGGGTAGACTCGCGCTTCAAAAAGGAAAACCAAGTCCCACCCCACTCCACACATTGGGCTTCAGAGGTCGCGCTGGGACAGTGTACATTGCATATGACTGCGCCTCAACGCTCATTCCCATATGAGCTCATGCCATACCAGCCCCACCAACACCACCCCTCATCCGTCTCCGATTAGACCATGCGCGCACACTCACTGATCTCAAAATATAGTTCCCAACCGCTCACTGGAAGAATGGGCACAAGCGTGGGCACGTATCAGGCTCAGACCAACCGCGTGACACCTGAAAACATTTCAACATAAACATAAGAAACACATTTCTACCAACACGGAAATTGCACATGGTGGGCCCGCGCACACTTTCGTAAACAAGATGAAGACCATACGAGTTTAGCCATATCGCCCTGAACTCACAAACTCATCCCACCACGCGGTGATTGCGCGCTGATCCAACATGCACCCAGCGCAGAAATACGTATACATTCATAGCATGCGGGTTACACGCGCGCACCGCAGCGCGGGCGCCGAAATCCGTCCAAAACCCATGTTTCTCCAAGCGTTTCAAGACAGAGCCCTTCAACGCACATGCGGCAAAACATTTGTCCACCAAACCTTACTAAGTTTCTGAAAATTCTGGGCGCGCCCATTTCCGCACCATCACCCTCATCAACGCCATCGCATCACCGCCGTTACAGTCATCGTCAATCGCTTGCGTTGCAGCCATCATCAGTCAATCATCATGGACACACTGGACATCATCATCATCAGCATCATCATCATCATCATCATCATCATCATCATCATCATCATCATCAGCATCATCATCATCATCATCAGCATCAGCATCATCATCATCATCATCATCATCATCATCATCATCATCGTCACCGTCGCCACCAGCATCGGCGCCGCAATTGGCCTTGCCGTCGTCGTCGCCATCATCGCGACCATCATCGCTACCATCATCGTCGTTACCACCGTTGCCGACGTCAGCATGATATCGTGCCCGCCCGAATCAAGCTCGTTCGATATTTGATTGCACCACATAGCCTACACTGTTTAGCCCATGCCACACAGAGCGAACTACAGAGCTTACCCTCCATTGGTCACATATCATGGTTCACATCACATAAAGTGGAACACATAATTGACACCACATTGCTCACAGCACGTCGATTGCACTGCATAAGCTCTCCTCTTAAAAGAAACATGGGACCCATTTAACTCCCGAAACTGGAATTACCTGGACGCCCCGGAAAACTGCAAATTACAAGTGGTGTTGCCTCATCGTCAATTTTCCATATGAGTCCATACCATCCCAGCCCAAACGGCATCGCCCCCCCCATGCCCACCCTCATCCCTGTCAAGTAATACGATGCGCGCAGTCACTTGCATCTTGAAAGGTCATTAACTGTGTCAATAACCTTCTTGTTTAATTAAAAACTAGCGTGAGCACGTGCCAAAACCATACCAACACACAGTAACGATGAAAGCGCTTCAAACGCTCCAATATCAACACATCAATACCACAAGACTGGCATTGCAAATGTAGCAAGCCGTCTGCACGCGCGCATTTGCCGAAATCACCTGAGAAACACCAAATGAGTTCAGCCATCTCTTCCAGAACCCGTATACTCATTTCACCACGCGCTGCATCTGCGTTGATCCAGTATGAGCCCCGCGCAAGACTCCGTCCCCAATATTAGAATGCGGGGCACATGCGCGCGGCGCCACGCGAGCGTCAAATTCATTCCAAACCTATTGGTTCCCGATGCAGATCGGAACAAACTTTTCAAAAACACATGAACAACAACCAATTCTCTGTCAACAGAAAATCTGCCTGGTGTGTTGGCTTTCTGCGATCGCGTGCTTCCTCAGCATCAAACGCATCAACGCCATCGCAGCATTGACGTGATCGGCATCGCCAATCGCCGGCATTGCCGCCATCATCAGTCAAGCATCATCGACACACTGGACATCATCATCGCCATCGTCGCCACCAACATCGGCGCCGTAATCGGCTTTGCCGCCGTGAGCGTAAGCATCGCCACCACCATTGCTGCCATCATCATCGTTGTCGCCGTTGTCGACGTCATCATGATATCGCGCCCACACGAGTCACCGATCCGCACTCACGTGCCCGCGCCGCAGCGCGGCCTCTGAGACGCACATGGGAACTGCCGTCAGCAAGCGCCATCGCGGCCCCAGCAGCGGAGCCAAGCCAGCCTGTCGCTCTGCGAGCGAGCGTGCGCGCGACAGCGAGACCGACAAAATGCGCCAGCCAGGGCCAAACACGGCCGCATGGATTGTGCAAAACAGGTTGCGTGTGGGAGCGTGGGATGATCGCGCGAGCAGTGGAGCTGACAACTCCTGAGTTGACATTACATGCATTGCATCACTCAGATTCCACCAGGTTGCACCACACAGCTCACACCACACAGATTGCACCGCGTATACCGCACCACATCGTTTGCACCCCACTGCTCAGAATCACCACATAGACTGCGCCACACAGCTTACACCCCGTAGATCACGCCACACAGACTGCGCCACAGATGTTGCGCCACACAACTTACACCTCACAGCTCACACCACATAGAGGAGGAGGAGGAGGAGGAGGAGGAGGAGGAGGAGGAGGAGGAGGAGGAGGAGGAGGGGAGGAGGAGGAGGAGGAGGAGGAGGAGGAGGAAGAGGAGGAGCGAACGTCGCCTGACAGGGAGGAGGAGGAGGAGGAGGAGGAGGAGAACCTCATACATCACACTGCGCAGCTTGCACACCCACAGTGCCACATCTCACTGCTCGGGGGGCCCACGCTGGCCGACCTGCACCACGGCACGGGACTGCTGCTCGGCTTCACCACCTCTCGCGGATGCTTCAGACTGACCTCACGCACTGGACGACGCCCCTCTCGTCGATGCCCAACTTTCACACCACTTTCGTCGGGCTGCTGCCACTTTCGCCACCTTCGTCAGACTGGTGTTCACCGGACCACGCCACTTTCGTCAGATCGCCGTCTGGATTCACCACTTCCGTGGACGCTCCACCGACAGCGCCCCGGCCACCGCTCCGGACGCCCATGCCAGGAAAACTAGCAAAATTGGCCCAGAAGATGCCAAAGATAGCCCGCCGCAGGCCTCAATGCCAACAGAGGCTCTACAGAAAAGACAAAAAAAAATAGAAACCAATAATCGGGAGCGGCCAAGAGGGGGGTGTCCAAGAGGGGGGGGTGCAAATCATGACCGGCGGCATGTGCGCGGCCCAGCGGGGGGGCTAGGGACGTAATGAAACAAGAAGAGGCGCCATGAGATCTGGGGCAATATCATGGCCCCCGCCATGATATCCACCCCCCCTAGTCATCACCCCCCTCTTTTCCGCCCCCGAAATGAAATAAAGCTGTGAGGAAAGAAACGGGCGCCTGCTGCCAAGGCCTCAATGCCAACAGAGGCTCTACAGAAAAGACAAAACAAATGTTAGAAACCAATAGAGCTGTGAGGAGAGAAACGGGCGCCTGCTGCCAAGGCACGGGGATGTTCTCGAGGAGCTTGTACACGGCGTGCGGCAGGTACCTCGCGGCGACGGCAGAGGCGGGAGCAATCCCGCGGCAGGTGTCGGGCCGCGGCGGCCCCCGGCGGCGGCCCGTGGCAGGACCGGTGGAGGCGGCCAGGGCGGGCTGCTTCGTCTGCACGTGGGACGCACAGGTCGGGAGCGGCCAAGAGGGGGGTGTCCTCCTCCTCCTCCTCCTCCTCCTCCTCCTCCTCCTCCTCCTCGTCGTCCTCCTCCTCCTCCTCCTCCTCCTCCCTCCTCCTCCTCCTCCTCCTCCCTCCTACCTCCTCCTCCTCCTCCTCCTCCTCCTCCTCCCCTCCTCTCCTCCTCCTCCTCCTCCTCCTCCTCCTCCTCCTCCTCCTCCTCCTCCTCCGCCTCCTCCTCCTCCTCCTCCTCTCCTCCTCCTTCCTCCTCCTCCTCCTCCTCCTCCTCCTCCTCCTCCTCCTCCTCCTCCTCCTCCTCCTCCTCCTCTCTCCTCCTCCTCCTCCTCCTCCTCCTCCTACTCCTCCTCCTCCTCCTCCTCCTCCTCCTCTACCTCCTCCTCCTCCTCCTCCTCCCTCCTCCTCCTCCTCTCCTCCTCCTCCTCCGCCTCCTCCTCCTCCTCCTCCTCCTCCTCCTCCTCCTCCTCCTCCTCCTCTCCTCCTCCTCCTCCTCCTCCTCCTCCTCCTCCTCCTCCTCCTCCTCCTCCTCCTCCTCCTCCTCCTCCTCCTCCCCTCCTCCTCCTCCTCCTCCTCCTCCTCCTCCTCCTCACTCGCCCCCCCCCCCTTCCCTGGGAGAGCGGCGGAGGCGAGGGGGGTGTCCAAGAGGGGTCGGGGATCCTCTGACCCGGGTCAATCCAGACCCGGGTCAGTCAGACCATGCGAGATCCTGCAAGATCCTGCACCCAGACCCGGGTCAACGCGAAGGGTCCTGCAAGATCCTGCAGAATCCTGCACCCAAACCCGGGTCAGTGCACCCCTGGCCCTGCAGGATCCTGCAAGATCGGGCGCTCTGGCTAACCCCCGTTTGCATTGACCCCCGTCTCAATGCTCCCGAAGGGGGAGGTGCAAATCATGACCGGCGGCATGTGCGCAGCCCAGCGGGGGGGCCAGGGACGTGATGAAGTAAGAAGAGGCGCCATGAGATCTGGGGAAATATCATGGCCCCCGCCATGATATCCACCCCCCCTAGTCATCACCCCCTCTTTTCCGTTCCCGAACAGAGACATACTGATACTACATGTCCTCCTTGGAGGCACGCGTCCGACCCGAACATGTAGTATACCCATCTTGTAGTATATCGTTTCCCGAGCGGTGTGGCCAGAGAGGGCCCGCCACGACGCACACACTATGAGATTTCTCGGTGCGCGCGTCGCCCCTGTGGGGGGCGACGAACATACAGTAGAAGTATGTTGGGGTGACGCCGAGCACATGTTTGAAGGCCTGGACGGAGGGGCAGGATCAATCTTAAGTCGGGCCTGTCCCCCTACAGGGGGATTTTCGACAAAAAAAAAAAGTCAAAAAATCATCCAAAAATGGTCATGGGGCTATTTTTTGAATATGTTTTGACCTGCTTGGGATATTTTAGGGGTATTTCCTATTTTTCGTCGAAAATCCCCCTGTAGGGGGACACGCCCGACATAAGATCAGTCAGCGTCGGCCCTCGGGCCGCATCGGATCCTCGGGCCGCACGGAGACCGAAGCGGACCGAGCCGACCAAACTCGCTGACAAAGCCGAAGCCGGAGGGGTCGGGAGGAGGAGGAGGAGGAGGAGGAGGAGGAGGAAGGAGGAGGAGGAAGAAGGCGAGGAGGAGGAGGAAGAGGAAGATGAGGAAGAGGACGAGGAGGAGAAGGAGGAAGAAGAACAGATCACAATGGGCCCTGCGGAGTGGGCAAGGAAGCACTGGGGGGCGTCGACCGACAGCCTCAGCGATCCGAGCCAAGGCCGATCCTGGACCCAGGCTGGGCCCGGCCAGGATCGGCGAGGGGGTCAGAGAACGACCCCCCAGGGGAGGACCGGTGATTGCATTCAACGCCGCCGCCGATATACCGTCGTCGTCGTCGTCGTCGTCGTCGTCGTCGTCGTCGTCGTCGTCGTCGTCGTCGTCGTCGTCGTCGTCGTCGTCGTCGTCGTCGTCGTCGTCACTGGTCGACATCGAGAGTGGAGCAGGAGGAGGAAGGGCAGGGAGAAGGGGCAGTGTGGCTCGACGGGTCCCGCATCCAACGACCCGAGCGGGACAAGGAGAAGTAGCAACAGAGGCCTCAAAAGACCTCTGTAGCTGCTTTTCTCCAGAGCCTTCTGCTCTTCATCATCATCATCATCATCATCATCATCATCATCATCATCATCATCATCATCATCATCATCATCATCATCATCATCATCATCATCATCATCAACTACATCTTCATCATCATCATCATCATCAGCAGCAGCATCATCATCATCAGAATCAGCATCAGCATCAGCATCAGCATCATCATCATCATCGGCAACATCATCATCATCAACATCATCATCATCATCATCATCATCATCATCATCATCATCATCATCATCATCATCATCATCATCATCGGTATCATCAGCATCATCATCAGTATCAGCATCATCGTCATCAGCATCAGCATCTGCATCTGCATCATCAGCATCAACATCAGCATCAGCATCAGCATCATCATCACCATCACCATCATCATCAGCAGCAGCAGCATCATCATCAAGATCAGCATCATCATCATCATCATCATTCCAACATCATCGTCGATGCTGTCGTCGTCTCCTCCCTTAACCTCCCCCTTTTCCCCAGGTCACTTCAGCGCCCCCAGATAGATGCGCTTATCGTGACGGAACTTCCGCGCGGACATGTCGCCATGGTCCTGCGGGCCGAGTACTACAGTGGAAGCTCGGGCGCCTCAACTGCCGCTGCTACTGCGAAGAGGAGAAAGGCGAGGAGGAGGAGAGTGGGACGCGCTGCTCCTCCTCCTCCTCCTCATCCTCATCCTCCTCCTTCTCATCCTCCTCCACGCCCTCCTCGCCCCTCACCTACATCGTTTGCTGCGCAACTCCCTGCGAGGAATCCAGGGCTTTCAGCAGACCCACAAAAAAAAAGTTGGGGACCGAAAGCAATGTTTCGTTAATGCTCCAGCCCCAAACATGATATGTCCGCATATGCGCTTCGTTCACCAAAAATGCGTTCGGACCCACAAACAGAAGTGTCCAGCCTCTGCTTCCCACCCCACCTCCTGGCACGCCCGAGGACGAAGGCGGACAAAAACTGGCCCGACGCCCCAACCACAGATGTAGCCCAAGACCAGCAGCGGCCGCCGTCGTGCGAGCGATTCTTGTATCAAGTAGACAACGTCTACGGCGGCCCCGACAGCGGGTCCCACGTCTGATTGCTGTCGGTCTTCGTCCCCATGTGTTGACCGTACCGAACATCACTCCCTCTCCACTTGCGCGGGGGGGTCCCAACTGCCGCTGCCGCCAGGCCCGAGCCCCGACGCCACCCCCAAACAAAAACTTGTCGCCGCGGAGTCATCACGACGAGAACTCTCGACCCGAAGCCGTCCACGGCGACAGCATAGCGGAACACGGACGAAGCGACAGCGAAGCCGAAACCGACCGAACCGACATGCCGCAAGCAGCCTTCAAGTGCGCGGCGACGCAGCAGCGACACGACAATCGACCGAACCGAACCAACCCGCGCAACCGACTCCGACGCAGCCGAGCCGACCGACACCCTGGGCCTCCCGCCTGCGCAGGCGTCGCCTGTCTGCCGCTCGCTCCCGCCTGCCCGTGCGGCACATAACTGCCGTGGAGCCCGCGGCGCTGCACTCCGATCCTCGATCCTCGATCCAAGATCCTCGATCCTCCATCCTCGCTCCTCGATCTTAAGTCCTCGATCTTCGAGCCTCCATCCTCGATCCTCGATCCTCGACCCTAGAGCCCTGGCGCCGGCATAAAACAAGCACGGGGCCGCGAGCACATCACGGCCGGAACTCCCGACCCTCTCTCCTGCTGCCGCACGCCTCGGGCTAGAACCAGCCCGCCAGGGGACCTGGGGCAGGGGCATACCCGTCACTGTCACGACCATCACCACCGTCACCACCACCACCACCACCATCGTGACCACCACCACCACCACCACCACCACCACCACCACCACCACCACCACCACCACCACCACCACCACCACCACCACCACCACCACCACCACCTACCACAACCACCACCTACCATCACCACCACCACCACCATCACCACCACCGTCGTGACCACCACACCATCGCCGCCCCTGGCCCACAGGGGCGTGGGAGGCAGGTCTCTGGAGCCTGGAGGGCTCGCGCGCGGGCGGGGCCACCACACCATCCCCGCCCCTGGCCCACAGGGGCGTGGGAGGCAGGCCTCTGGAGCCTGGAGGGCTCGCGCGCGGGCGGGGCCTTGATGATCTTGCGGATGTGCTCTGGGGGCATCTCTTCCTAGAGGGCGGGAGGGCGGGCGCCCCCGCACCGGCGGAAGGCGGGGAGAGAGGAGGACGGGGGGGGGGCGGGGGCGCGAGGGAGGAGCCGGAGAAGGAGCAGGCAGGAAGGGCAAGCAGGGGGAAGGGACAGAGAGGAGGAGGAGGAGGAGGAGGAGGAGGAGGAGGAGGAGGAGGAGGAGGAGGAGGAGGAGGAGGAGGAGGAGGAAGAGAGGGAGGAGCATCGTCGTGATCAGCATCACCATCATCATCGCCACCACCACCATCTCCACCACCATCATCACCATCACCAACATCATCATCAACAGTCATCGTCATCCGCAGAAGCATCAGCATTCGCATCAGCGCCAGCATCAGAGGCAGCAGCAGCCCCATCTGCCACGTCCTATTCCTATGTATCAGTCTTTCTCCCTCCTCCTCTTCCCCCGTATGTTCGCCCTCGTCCTCCTCACCGTCTTTTGGCTTTCTTCTTAGCAATACTCATCTCAATATTCTTCTTACTCATCTTAGGAATCGTGATATCATCACTAGCGTATGAGTAAGTCGTGTGATGAGTACTGTTTCTAGTATTGGTATACCTAGTATCAAGATCCGCCGGCCCCCTTGTGGGGCCACCAGGCTGTAGGCCCGTGATTCGCAGTTTCCTGTACCAGTTGTAGCTTGTAGTTTCCAGTGTTACAGTTCTGCTTCTTGCTGGTTACTGTAACTAGTTGATTGACCGCGCGAGGGGGGGGGAGGCCCAAACGGGATTTTCAGCGTCTCCTGGGCGCGTTGTCTGAATTGCTGGGGGGGCTCGAAATCGACACCCCTCACGCAGATCCGCGGGGTCAGGGTCCAAAAACACAAGGGATTTGCCACATTTCTGAAATTCGGTGCCACCCCTCACGCAGATCCGCGGGATCAGGGTCCAAAAACACAGGGATTTGCCACATTTCTGAAATTCGGTGCCACCCCTCACGCAGATCCGCGGGGTCAGGGTCCAAAAACACATGGGATTTGCCACATTTCTGAAATTCGGTGCCACCCCTCACGCAGATCCGCGGGGTCAGGGTCCAAAAACACAGGGGATTTGCCACATTTCTGAAATTCGGTGCCACCCCTCACGCAGATCCGCGGGGTCAGGGTCCAAAAACACATGGGATTTGCCACATTTCTGAAATCCGGTGCCACCCCTCACGCAGATCCGCGGGGTCAGGGTCCAAAAACACATGGGATTTGCCACATTTCTGAAATTCGGTGCCACCCCTCACGCAGATCCGCGGGGTCAGGGTCCAAAAACACATGGGATTTGCCACATTTCTGAAATTCGGTGCCACCCCTCACGCAGATCCGCGGGGTCAGGGTCCAAAAACACAGGGGATTTGCCACATTTCTGAAATTCGGCGCCACCCCTTACGCAGATCCGCGGGGTCCAAAAACAAGGATTGCCACATTTCTGAAATTCGGTGCCACCCTTCACGCACATCCATCGCAAGGCGTGGTAACCCAAACTGCGAGAACTCCCTCGGCCCTTTAATCGCAAGGTGTGGTAACCAAGCCCGTAAACCATACACGTCTTACCAATCGCCAGGTGTGGTAACCCCTCTTGTGATCAGTTGGTTTTGCTGATTGCGAATCGGCTTCGCATGAAGTTTCGATACTGCTTCACGACAGCGCCAAGGCCTCATGACTTAGCTCTTCCATGGCCCATTCTCCGAGAGAGGGGGCCGGCGGCAGGGGGCGAAGCCCTTACGGATTACATAAATTGAAATTTTCGGATTAACAAGAATAGTCGCACTGCTGGTGTAATGCTGATGAGAAACACGCTTACTACCATTGCTCATGGCGAGACTATGGATGTTATCATTGCTATTATTATTAATCATCCTCATAATCCGCCTCCTCCTCCTCTTCCTCCTCCTTACCCTCGTCAAATTATTGATATTCCTCCATCCCTTCCCTTATAAATAATTTCTCCCTGTCGCACCCCGAGGCTAGTTTTTAAGGCGGGCCGGACGTTTCGCCTGAGACTTCCTCACCATTTACGACTCTGGGGCGTAAAAATGACAACAGTTTTCCAAATGGAGGGCGGATGGTTTTCACAATGTGGCTATCGCCTGAGCGCCGCGCACGCTCGTTTCAAACAATTGCAAAAGTTCCACGGACTGAAGGCGGAAGGTCTTCAAAATCTGGTTTTCGCCTGAGCGCCGCGCACATTCGCTTCAAACATTTGCAAGGGTTTCACGGGTTGAGGGCTGGTGGCTGGTTTTCAAAATGTGGCCCTCGCCTTAGCGCCGCGCACATTCGTTTCAAACATGTGCAAGAGCTTCACGAATTGAAGGCGGGTGGTTTCCAAAATGTGGCTCTCGCCTTAGCACCGCGCACATTCCTTTTACAACAACTGCAAGAGCTTCAAAGATGGAGGGCGGGTGACTTCAAATTGTGGCTCTCGCCTGAGCGCCGCGCACATTCCTTTTACAAAAACTGCAAGAGCTTCAAAGATGGAGGGCGGGTGATTTTCAAAATGTGGTTCTCGCCTGAGCGCCGCGCACATTCGTTTCAACCATTTGCAAGAGTTTCACGGACTGAAGACGGGTGGTTTTCAAAATGTGGCTCTCGCCTGAGCGCCGCGCACATTCGTTTCAAACATTTGCAAGAGCTTCACGAATTGAGGGCGGGTGGCTGGTTTTCAAAATGTGGCGCTCGCCTTAGCGCCGCACACATTCGTTTCAAACATGTGCAAGAGCTTCACGAATTGAAGGCGGGTGGTTTCCAAAATGTGGCTCTCGCCTTAGCACCGCGCACATTCCTTTTACAACAACTGCAAGAGCTTCAAAGATGGAGGGCGGGTGACTTCAAATTGTGGCTCTCGCCTGAGCGCCGCGCACATTCCTTTTACAAAAACTGCAAGAGCTTCAAAGATGGAGGGCGGGTGGTTTTCAAAATGTGGTTCTCGCCTGAGCACGAACAAATTGCAAGTGTTTGACGGATTCCCATGGTCAACGTACCAGAAAAGGCGTGCTGGAAGGATTCAGGATTATGCGGGCGGGCGCAACAGTTTGTTGAATTCGCGGTGCTGAAGTCCCAAAAACGGCGTTCTGGCACGATTCCAGATCCTGAGGACGCAGCAGTCAGGTTGATCCGTGGCGTGGAAATCCTGAGAACACATCGTCTTGGCATGCTTCAAGGTCTTCAACGGTTCTCTTCCAACAAGACAGTCCCCTCAATGGAAATGAACCGTTGTAGGGGCCTATGAAGACGGAGCTCGGAGGGAGGGTCACTTCCACCATCGTTGATGACTCTTGCTTCGCATTGGTCCTCCTCTCCTCCTCCTCCTCCTCCTCCTCCTCCTCCTCCTCCTCCTCTCTTCATCCCCCCTCCTCCTCTCCTCCTCCTCCTCCTCCTCCTCCCCCCCCCTCCTCCTCCCCCTCCTCGTCCTCCTCCTCCTCCTCCTCCTCCTCCTCCTCCTCCTCCTCCTCCTCCTCCTCCTCCTCCCCCTCTCCTCATCCTGCCCGTCATCCACCACCCCCTCATCCTGCTCTACCTATCATCCTGCACTTTCGCCTCCTCCTCCTCCTCCTCCTCCTCCTCCTCCTCCTCCTCCTCCTCCTTCTCCTCATTCTCCTCATTCTCCCCATCCTTCTCTGTCTTCGCCCATATCCCCTCCTTCCCCATCCGCCCGGTCCTTCTGCTGCTCGACCACGCCGAATTTGCGCTTCTCGCCGTAGCGCTTTGCGTTGAGCGACTGCCACTTGCGCGCCTGGGCCAGCGCGCGCGACGGGCACGGACGGCGTCGCACCCGCCCGCCAGCCAGGGAGGAGGATGAGGAGGAGCAGGAGGAGGAGGAGGACGAGGGCGAGGGCAAGGGAGGAAAGGCGGAGGACGAGGACGAGGGTGAGGCCAAGGACGAGGCCGACGACGACGACGACGACGACGACGACGACGACGACGACGACGACGACGACGACGACGACGACGACGACGACTGGCGAGGGGGCCGCTGGCATCCGAGAGCGGCTCGAACGCGCGCGAGGCAAGCAAGGGGGGGCGGAGGGGGGTGCGGGGTGGAGCGCCCTTCCGCTGGCCAGTGGGAGAGAAGAGGAGGAAGAGGAGGAAGAGGAAGAAGAGGAAGAAGAGGAGGAGGAGGAGGAGGAGGAGGAGGGGGAGGGGGAGGGGGGGGAGGAGGAGGACGAGGAGGAGGAGGAGGCGGAGGTCGAGGACGAGGAGGAAGACGAGGAGCATGAGAAAAAAGGAGGAGGAGGAGGAGAGGAGGAGGAGAGGAGGAGGAGGAGAAGGAGGAGGAGGAGGAGGAGGAAGAAGAAGAATGATGGGAGCCCTGAAATCCGACGTTGCGAACACAACCGCAGCCCTGGACCCCATCTGCTGCATTCTTCGAACTGGATCGATCTGCGACGGTCCCGGTCCCGAGAGGCAGGGAAAAATCGCCAGAGGAGAAGAAGTGTGACGCCAGGATCCCAGTGATGATGAGGAGGACGAGGAGGAGGAGGACGAGGAGGAGGAGGACGAGGAGGAGGAGACGAGGAGACGAGGAGGATGAGGGAGGAGGAGAGGAGGAGGAGGAGGAGGAGGAGGAGGAGGAGGAGGAGAGGAGGAGGAGGGAGGAGGAGGAGAGGAGGAGATGAGGTGGAGAGGAGGAGGAGGAGGAGGAGGAGGAGGACGACGAGGAGGGAGGAGGACGAGGAGGGAGGAGGACGAGGAGGGCGAGGAGGGAGAGGCGACAACTGTAGCACGTTCGGGCAAGTGCCGGCTGCGCGCGGCGCTTCAGCTGGGGCGGCGCGCGCCCGCGGAGCGGAGGGGAACCAGGCCACGGGCCGCCTACAACTCCCGAGCGCGGGCGAGCAGTGCTGCGCGGGAGCGGATGGGTCCTCATCCCGCTCCTCCGTGCTCCGTCCGTGCGCTGGACGGAGACAGGATCCCCGATCCTTTTTCTCCTCACCCCTCCCCCTCCTCCCTCCCTCCCTCCCTCCCTCCTCCCCCCTCTCTCTCCCTCCCTCCTCCTCCCCCCTCCCTCCCTCCCTCCCTCCCGCCTTCCCTTTCCCTCTCCTCCTCCTCCTCCCTCCCCCCTCCCCCCTCCCTTCCCTCCTCCTTCTCCTCCTCTCTCCCTCCCCTCCTCCCTCTCTTCCTTCCCCCCCAACTCTCACTCACTCCGTCCCTCCACAATTACTCCGGAATACCACTCTTAATTCTCTTCCCCGGAGGATGGCCAGGGAGTCGCCCGTCCCCCTCCGCGCACTTCTTCTGCGACACCGGATTCCAGAGGCGCATGCTTCACATGATTGGTTCAATCCGAGCGCTGCCGGTATCTCCAAAAAGGTGCTGCCGCTGCAGCGTGGGCCCCATTTTAGGATCGGCGCTGCTCCTCCTCCTCCTCCTCCTCCTCCTCCTCCTCCTCCTCCTCCTCTCCTCCTCCTCCCCTCCTCCTCCTCCTCCTCCTCCCCTCCTCCTCCTCCCTCCTCCTCCTCCTCCTCCTCCTCCTCCTCCTCCTCCTCCTCCTCCTCCTCCTCCTCCTCCTCCTCCTCCTCCTCCCATCATTCAGAATGGCACTCTCGCCCCAGCGCGGGCCGCACTCCTGGATCCGATTGCTTCCTCGTCGCTGTCGCTCCGGTCCCTTCCCCTCCCCCACCTTCCCCTGGTCATCCTGCTCCTACTCCAGCTTCTGCTGCTGCTGCTGTCCCTCCTCCTCCTCCGTCATCCGTCCTCCGTCCTCCGTCCTCCGTCCTCCGTCCTCCGTCCTCCGTCCTCCTCCTATTCCTCCTCCTCCTGCTCCTCCTCCTCATCATCCAACTATTCATCCTCTTGCTTATCAGCCACTTCCTCCTGAAGTGTACGCAGCTCCCCTTTTTCCGATGTCGCATGACACGATGGGGTCCTTGTTGGAATTCCAGGTCCGCTGTGACGCACGCCGGCGGGCAGGCAAAAACTTAGCGCCATGGGAACGGATGGGTGGGAAAGGTAGGATGTCAGATATGCCGCGAGTGCACTCAACTTGACCTCCTCCCTCTCCCTCCTCCCTCCATCCCTCCCTCCTTCTAATCCTCGACTTCTACGTGGGATGGCCTGCTCCTGCTCCTGCTCCTTCCCCCTCCTTCTCTTCCTTCGTAGCCATGTTGGCCACTATGCCCCCCCGCACCTCGAGCAACAGGCCCCGCCCTGCGGCGCCTGGGCTCGCGCGAGTGCTCGGCGCTGTCTCAGCCATGCGCTGTGCGGCTTGAGCGCTGCCGATGGGCACTGCTTCGAGTGCGTCGGTGGTACATGAGCCGAGCTTGCGACCTTCGTCTTCGCGCACGTGGCGCTGCGAGTGCGCATCTTCGTTCTCGCACTGCGGCTGCAGTGTCGTCGTCGTCGTCGCCGTCACCAGGGCCTCCAGCCACGACGCCTCGCTGGAGAGAGGGGGGGAAGGAGTACATGCTGCAGACCGAGCGGGTGACCGCAAAGTCAGGCGCCCTCCGGATGCGCCACCGCTGCCCCTGGCACGTGGGGCGGCTCCCCCTGCAGGAATTCTGGTAAGTTACCGCGCCACCGCCGCCGCCTCCGCGCCCTACTCCTTCGGCGTCTCGGCGTGGTACCCACCAGGAACTCAAGCCGAAGGAGGAGCGCAGTCCAAGGTGAACGAGAAAAAAAGCAACCCAAGAAGGAGAAGAAGAAGAAGAAGAAAAAGAAGAAGGAGGACAGGAACGGCTCAGGGCATCGAGACCGCCTTCTAGGAGATGGAGGCTCCCCCCACGCCTCCGCCTCCGCCGCCTGGAGTGCTCGGGGTGCCGAAGGACCCGTACGTAAAGATGGCGAAGGTTCCAGCGCCGCCTCCTCCTCCTCCCCCACCTCCACCTCCCCCTCCTCCTCCTCCTCCTCCTCCTCCTCCTCCTCCTCCTCCTCCTCCTCCTCCTCCTCCTCCTCCTCTCTCCTCCTCCTCCTCCTCCTCCTCCTCCTCCTCCTCCTCCTCCTCCTCCTCTCCTCCTCACTCCCCTCCCTCCTCCTCCTCCTCCTCCTCCTCCTCCTCCTCCTCCTCCTCCCCTCCTCCTCCTCCTCCTCCTCCTCCCTCCTCCTCCTCCTCCTCCTCCTCCTCCCCTCCTCCTCCTCCTCCTCCCTCCTCCTCCTCCTCCTCCTCCTCCTCCTCCTCCTCCTCCTCCTCCTCCTCCTCCTCCTCCTCCTCTCCTCCTCCTCCTCCTCCTCCTCCTCCTCCTCCTCCTCTCCTCCTCCTCCTCCTCCTCCTCCTCCTCCTCCTCCTCCTCCTCCTCCTCCTCCTCCTCCTCCGTATCCGAGGCGCTGCTCGCCGCGGGGCCAGCGCCTCCACCAGAGTGGCCGAGCCCTGGGACTCCGAGGCCCCCGCCGAGCGGACTGCCGAGCGGCCTGCGCCAGCGCCGCGCCCCACCGGCGAGGAGGAGACTCGGGGGGAACGAAAGGGGGGGACAGCAGAGGTGAAGTCGGGCCCGTCCCCCTGCAGGGGGATGTTGGAGGAAAACAAAAAAAGCCCAAAGATACTCCAAAATGGGCAAAACAAATCTCAAAAATGGTCCCCTGGCTATGTTTTTTGACTACTTGGGAATGTTCCTCCTGTAGAGGGACAGGCCCGACTGAAAGCAAAGGGTAAGGTAGAGAATCAGCTCACGCAGCCGATTCTCGGGGATGGACAGACCTCCCTTTAGTAAAACGTGGTTTAGTGAAAACGGCCTGAGGCCCAGACCTGGCGGGCGCAAGCCTGGAAAATGACGGCCACGGCGCCCTCTCGAAAACCGAAAACGGACAATTCACTAGTCGACGCGTCACTGTTGGGGGTTCTGTCCACCCCCGAGATTCTCCCGGCGCCTCCCGGCGCCGGGAGGCGCCCGCGCATCGAGGGATGTGCCCCGCGGCGGGGCCGAGACCAGCTGCCTGCCGCAGATCTCGTAGCCCCTCCTCTCCCTATCCTTGAATCGGGCGTGTCCCCCCTACAGGGGGATCTTGGACGGAAAACATAAGACATATCCCAAAAGATGCCCACGGCATGCTCCAAAAGAGTCAACAAAAAACGTCCCTGGACGATTGCTTCACTAGTTTCGAAGCTTCCTCCTGTGGAGGGACAGGCCCGACTTCACCCTATCCTAAAACAGGGCTAGGATCGGGATAAATCGCTCCGGAGCGTTCCAGAGCGCTCTCAGAGCGTTCCGGAACGCTCTGGAGCGGCCGCGGCGCCCAAGACGTATTCCAAACCCGCCGATTCTCGGAGATTTCGAGTTATCCCGATCCGATTTTGTCCCGATCTTCGCGTCGTTCTACCTGTCCTCCCCTTTCGTTCGGCTCGAGAGACCGGGGACGCCACCGCCTCCGCCGCGACCGGCCCCCTCGCCCTCCGCCGCTGGCCGCGGGGCTCGGCCGGCGGAGCCGTCGGGGCCGAGAGGCGGCCGGGGGGTCGCGCGCAGGAGGAGCGGAGGAAGCGGGAGCGCCACCTGCAGGAGAGTCGGGATCAGAAGTAGGTGCCACCCAAAAATAGTCCCCAGACTATTTTTGGATTATGTTTAAAGTATGTTTGGCGAATGTTTTGTTTTTCGTCGAAAATCCCCCTGTAGGGGGACAGGCCCGACTTAACGCCAGAGTCTGCCTGCGTGTCGGCATTCGCTTAGGGGGCCACATGCGAACCCTACCCCTACCTCCCACGACTTCGGAGGGGGAGGGTGGGGGGTCACTTCGTCCAGGAGCTCCCGAGCGAAGCGAACCCCACGCTCCCCCTCGGAAATCATGGGGGGTAGGGGTAGGGTTCGCACGTGGCCCCCTAAGAATCAGAAGGCGGGGTAACACCGCAAGCCGCGTGCGCAGAGCGCACTACGCGAAGAAAGGTGCAGTGCAGGCGCACTGCCCGCTGCAACGCTGGAGCTACTGAAGGACTTCCTGTCCACGACTGCGCCCCGCGATGAAGGCTTGGACGATACAGTTGGTGAAGATGAGCATGGTCGCAACGCCGGCGGTACCGAAGGTGGCGGAGCGTGGGATCCGGTAGCGTCAGGCGTCGTGTACCTGATGTGGAGGCTGGTCTTTCTGAGGTGGTCCTGCCAGGTACCTGAAGGCGCCGTTCGTGGCGATGGCGGGTGCCCTATGGCGCGTGTGGCGGAGGTGCGGTCGCCCCAGATTGTGGAGATCTTCGGCTCCAAGGCCGCCGAGGCTGAGAAATTGTTGCATGGCCTTGTCGAATGAAGGAACTTGACAAGCGGCTGATGAGCCTGATGGCGCAGGCAAGTGCGAGCTCTTCGTTCAGAAGGCCCGTTTTCAAGCACTTCATATGTGGCACCGTGGGCGTCATACCGTGTACCACATGGAGTTTATGTTCGGCCAGCTCTACGTCATCAAGTAGAGCCCCCTGTGCCCGCCTTTTTCCAGCTCCCTAGCCGCCTTGCAGTCTCGTGGGTTGTGGCCCACAGCAAAAACAACGTTTCTTCCTCCCTCTCCCCATCCTCCATTTCATTCCTCCTCCTCCTCCTCCACCACCTCCTCCTCCTCCACCTCCTCCCCCTCCTCATCCTGATTCTCCCGCGCTCCTGTTCCATCAAAGGGTTCCCCCTCTGCCCACCACCAGACGTGTCCGTGGGCAGTGCCGGGCGCTTCGCTCGAAACGCCTATGCAGGATGTTCTCCTAAAGCTTTGCGCATCCAGCAGTTACACAGATGGAAGGCAAGCCCTTTTCAAAACGTCGTTCTCGCCGTATCGCCGCGCACATCTTTGCTTTAACTTGTATTCAATACATAGAAAGATGGAGACCAGTCCGTTTTCAAAATGTGGCTACCGATTGAAACTTCCTGAAGTTCTACAGTCGGGCTCGATTGGACAGGACACGCGAGAGGACACGAGACCCTTCCGAGGGCCACATTGCCACAAGAATGCAGGAAGCATGGGTCGCGAGACACAGGACCCAAGGGCACCCTTGATTTGGCAGTGTCGACCTGCTAATCTGGGCCGACTGTATGGCCCAAAGTACAAAAAAAATGTCCAACAGGTGCACGTGGGAGCTGTGGACTTCCAACATCACGTCCAAGACCCGTGCAAAAGTCATGTGGCGAACCCTGGGTGCGCCAAAAAGCGCCCTCGGGAACGCACAGGACATCCCGAAATCCGGGGCCCTCAGGTTGCACTTATGACTACCTACCAGACCACCCCAACCCAACCCGAAGACCCGAATTTCGGGTTGGGGGGGTAAGGGCTCCGCATGTGCTTTCTCGAAGTTTCCCGACGCCCCCCCCACTGGAAATCGAGGGTAGATCCGAGCCTCCGGGTTGGGTTGGGGTGGTTTGGTAGGTGGTGAGAGAAAGGTCCGCGGAGGCCACCCACTGTGAGCAACCTCCGTCCTGGTTGATGAGGAAGAGGAGGAGAAGAAAAAGGAGGAGGAGGAGGAGGAGGAGAAGGAGGAGGAGGAGGAGGACGACGACGAGGAGGAGAGGGTGGTGAATTCAGGTGCTCTTACTTCTGCTCTACGACACTGGGCCGCGCCTTCGGTCCGGCGGCCTCCACGCCGGCCGCCGTCGCCCCGCCGCCGCCCCGCCGCCGCCTCGTCGTCTTGGCTGGTTGGCCAGGCTGGCGGCTCCGTGCCGGCCGTCGTCGCCCCGTCGCCGCCTCGTCGCCGCCTCGTCGCCGACCGTCGCCGACGTTGGATTGCACCACGTACCTTGCACGGGGGGGGGGGGGGGAAAACAAAAAAAAAAAACTGCGGCGCATCATTGCTGTCTCACGGCACGGGATCTCGTTTCTAAGAGAAGAAGCGGCCCTCCCCCTCCCTGAGCCAACGATCCCGCCTGGGGTATTGCGATTTCATAGTTATTCTGCACACTCGTCCATCCTAAATATGAACTCCTACTATCCCAGCCAAACCTGTATCACTCCCCCCGCCATCCTCTGCAAAACATACAATGCGCGCACTCTCGTTTGTCAAAAAACATGAGTTTAAAATAATTCCTTGCAAAAACTGGACGAAGGGCACACGCGCGTGTCGTCGCGCGAGCATGCCGAAATCCTTCGAAAACCTTCGGTTTCGGAAGGATTTCAAAATCGACTGCCAAAAACATGCAAAAACAACCAACACTGATGTTCTAAAAAAGCTCACGCGCGCGCTCTTGCGAAATCTTAAGAAAACCATCGGTTTTCCAATAGTTTCACAAACAAACTGCAAAACGGGCTTCGCGCGCACACATGTCGAAATCTTTCGAACGCCCTTGCGCGCGTGCCGTCGCGAGAATACGTTGCAAAACATGGGACGAAGTGCGGACGCGCGCGTCGTCGCGCGAGCATGCCGAAATCCTTCAAAAACCATCGGTTTCGGAAGGATTTCAAAATCGTGTCAAGAAACATACAAAACACAAGGTTTCGCAACACGGGTGTTCAACAAAAGCGTGCGCGTGCGCTCTTGCGTCGTCGTCGTCGTCCTCCCTCCTCCCTCGTCGTCGTCGCCGTCGAAATCATATGTCTTTCCTCGTCGTCGTCGTCGTCATCGTCTTGGCGTCGTCGTCGTTTCCATCGTCATTGTCGCCGTGGTCGTCATTCCTACCTCGTCGTTTTCGTCGGCGTTTCGTCGTTGTCCCTCCTATTTCGTCGCCGTCGTCGTCGTCGTCGTCGTCGTCGTCTTCCCTTCTCCCTCGTCGTTTTCGTCGTCGCCGTCGTCCTCCCGCCTCCCTCGTCGTCGTCGTCGTCTCCGTTGGCGACGTCGTCGTCGTCGTCGTCGTCGTCGTCGTCGCCGTCGTCGTCGTCGTCGTCGTCGTGTGCGTCGTCGTCGTCGTCGGCGTCGTCGGCGCTGTCATCGTCGTCGCCGTCGTTAGCGTCAACGTCGTCGCCGTCGTCGTCGGTGTTGTTATCGTGGTCGTTGTCGTCGTCATCTTCGAAGTCGTTGGAGACGTCGTCGGTGTCGTCGTAGTCGTTGTCGGCGGCGTCGTCGTCGTCGTCGTCGGTGTCGCTGTCCTCGTCGGCGTCGGTGTCGCTGCCAAGTGCCATTTGGCACCCACCGTCACGGTTTTAAGAGGCTTTGCGACCAAGTTGCGGGCGGGAGGGTGGGATGTTTGCACGAGCAGTGGAGAGGACAGCCTCAAGTTGAGCAAGTGATTGATTCTCCTTTCTGCTGAAAAGAGAAATAGACTCTGCCCCCCCCCCCCCGGCGTTATCCGCCCCCCTCTCGGGTATGTAAATCACATACGATTCTGACCACATGTCCATCCTAAATATGAATTTTGGGGGCCGGTATCGACCCCCCTGAGGGTCCCTTGTAAAAAACTATACGCGGGGACATCTTTGTTCTAACATAACACTTTTTCGCGAATCCTTTGCAAAAAAATGCGACGAAATGCACACACGCGCGCGCCGTCGCGCGCGGATGCCGAAATCCTCCAAAAACCTTCGGTGCAAGAAGGATTTCGCTATCGGTTTCCCCCCCCCCCCCCCCAAAAAAAAACATACAAAAACACAGGGTTTCGCAACACTGATTTGATAAAAAAGCTTACGCGCGAGCTCTTGCGAAATCTTAAGAAAACCATAGGTTTTTCAAGATTTTCACTAAATGCTACCAAACGGGCTTCGCGCGCGCGCATGTCGAAATCTGTCGACCGCCCTTGCGCGTGTGTCGTCGCGAGAATCGTCTGCAAAAAACGAGACGAAGTGCAGACGCGCGCGTCGTCGCGCGCGTCTGCCGAAATCCTTCAAAACCCATCGGCTTCGGAAGGATTCCAACATCGTGTGTCCAAAATTATCCCAGTGCGACCCTACCTAGGAGTTGGAACCCCTAGGAAAGCAGCATTAGTAGTAACAGTAACGCTAAGCTAAAGCTAAGCTAAAGTTAAGCCACAGCTAAGCTAAAGTTAAGCTAAAGCTAAGCTAAAGCTAAGCTGAAGCTAAGCTAAAGCTAAGCTAAAGCTAAGCTACAGCTAAGCTAAAGCTAAGCTAAAGCTAAGCTAAAGCTAAGCTAAAGCTAAGCTAAAGCTAAGCTAAAACTAAGCGAAAAGCTAAACGCTAAGCTAAAGCTAAGCTACAGCTAAGCTAAAGCTAAGCTAAAGCTACGCTAAAGCTAAAGCTAAAGCTCCCAGGGGACTGGGGGGAACCGCTCCCAGGGGACTGGGGGAACCGCCCGGGGCGTGTAGCACTGCCCGGCCCCTTTAAGCTAACAGAGTAAGAACCCTTCTAGGTAGAGCCTAGGTAGGGAAAAACCTACAAAAACAAAAGGTTTCGCAACAGGGATTTTCAACAAAAGCATGCGCGCGCGCTCTTGCGTCGTCGTCGTCGTCGTCGTCGCCGTCCTCCCTCCTCCCGCGTCGTCGTCGTCGTCGTCGCCTACGTCGTCCTCTGTCTTTCCTCGTGTTCGTCGTCGTCGTCCTCTTTGGCGTCGTGGTCGTTTCCGTCGTCGTTGTCGCCGTGGTCGTCCTTCCTCCTCCTCCCTCGTCGTCGTCGTCGTCGTCCGTCGTCGGCGTCTCGTCGTCGTCCCTCCTATTTCGTCGCCGTCGTCGTCGTCGTCGTCGTGTCGTCGTCGTCTTCCCTCCTCCCTCGTCGTTGTCGTCGTCGGCGTCGCCGTCCTTCCTCCTTCTTCGTCGTTCGCGTCGTCGCCGTCCTCCCTCCTCCTCGTCGTTGTCGTCGTTGTCGTCGTTGTCGCCGTCGTCGTCCTCCTCCTCCCTCGTCGTCGTCTCGTTGGCGACGTCGTCGTCGTCTTCGTCGTCGTCGGCGTCGTCGTCTTCGTCGTCGTCGACGTCGGCGTCGTCGTCGTCGCCGCCGTCGTCGTCGTCATCGTCGTCGTCGGCGTCGTTGACGTCGTCGTCGTCCGTCGTCGGTGTCGTCGTTGTCGTCGTCGTCGGCGTCATCGTCGTCGTCGTTGTCATCGTCGTCGTCGTCGGCGTCGGCGTCGGCGTCGTCGTCGTCGGTGTCGTCGTCGTCGTCGTCGTTGTCGGCGTCGTCGAAGTCGTTGGAGACGTCGTCGGTGTCATCGCAGTCGCTGTCGGCGGCGTCGTCGTCGTCGTTGTCGCTGTCGTCGTCGGCGTCGCTGTCGTTGCCAAGTGCCATTTGGTACCCACCGCCACGGTCTTGAGAGATTTTGCAAACCAAGTTGCGCGTGGGTGGGTGGGATGTTTGCGCGAGCAGTGGATTGGACAACTCACTGCGAACAGAAAGTAAATTCTCCTTTCTAAAAGGAGAATAGACTCTACCCCCCCGGACTTATCGCTTCCCATTTCGGGTATGTAAATCATATATGATCCTGACCACTCGTCCATCCTGAATATGAAATCATACCATCCCAGCCAGGTCGGGTTCCCCCCCCTGAGGTTCCCTTGTAAAAAAAAACACTATGCGGTGACATGTTTTGTTCTACCATAACACTTTTGCACGATCCCTGGCAAAAAATGGGACGAAGTGCACACGCGCGCGTCGTCGCGCGCGCATGCCGAAATCCTTCAAAAACCTTCGGTGCGGGAAGGATTCCGCCATCGAGCTTCCAAAAAAAACATACAAAAACACAGGGCTTCGCAACACTGATTTGCTAAAAAAGCTTCCGCGCGAGCTCTTGCGAAAACTTAAGAAAACCATGGGTTTTTCAAGATTTTCACAAAATGCTACCAAACGGGCTTCGCGCGCGCGCATGTCGAAATCTGTCGAACGCCTTTGCGCGTGTGCCGTCGCGAGAATCCTTTGCAAAAAATGGGACGAAGTGCAGACGCGCGCGTCGTCGCGCGCGTACGCCGAAAACCTTCAAAACCCATCGGTGTCGGAAGGATTTCAAAATCGTGCGTCCAAAAAACCTACAAAAACCCAAGGTTTCGAAACACGGATTTTCAACAAAAGCGTGCGCACGCGCTCTTGCGTCGTCGTCGTCGTCGCCGTCCTCCATCCTCCCGCGTCGTCGTCGTCGTCACCTACGTCGTCCTCTGTCTTTTCTCGTGTTCGTCGTCGTCGTCCTCTTTGGCGTCGTGGTCGTTTCCGTCGTCGTTGTCGCCGTGGTCGTCCGTCCTCCTCCTCCCACGTCGTCGTCGTCGTCCGTCGTCGGCGTCTCGTCGTCGGTCCCTCCTATTTCGTCACCGTCGTCGACGTCGTCGTCGTTGTCGTCGTCGTCGTCTTCCCTCCTCCCTCGTCGTTGTCGTCGTCGGCGTCGCCGTCCTTCCTCCTTCTTCGTCGTTCGCGTCGTCGCCGTCCTCCCTCCTCCCTCGTCATTGTCGTCGTTGTCGCCGTCGTCGTCCTCCCTCCTTCCTCGTTGTCTTCGTTGGCGACGTCGTCGTCGTCTTCGTCGTCGTCGTCGGCGTCGGCGTCGTTGTCGTCTTCGTCGTCGTCGACGTTGGCGTCGTCGTCGTCGCCGCCGCCGTCGTCGTCGTCGTCGTCGGCGTCGTTGACGTCGTCGTCGTCGTCGGTGTCCTCGTTATAGTCGTCGTCGTCGTCGTCGGTGTCGTCGTCGTCGTCGTCGTCGTCGTTGTCGGCGTCGTCGAAGTCGTTGGAGACGTCGTCGGTGTCGTCGTAGTCGTTGTTGGCGGCAACGTCATCGTCGTTGTCGCTGTCGTCGTTGGCGTCGCTGTTGTTGCCAAATGCCATGTGGTACCCACCGTCACGGTCTTGAGAGATTTTGCAAACCAAGTTGCGGGTGGGTGGGTGGGATGTTTGCGCGAGCAGTGGAGTGGACAACTCACTGCGAACAGAAATTAACTGCACCACATAGATTGCACCACATAGACTGCACAACATAGGCTGCACAACCAAAAACATCGCACCACATAGATTGCACAGCATAGAGTGCACGACGTATGCTGGACATCACACAATCTCCTTTTCTGATACAATTCTAGGATCACACCCCCCCATTCCCCCCAGAATTAACGGTTCCCTTCTTCGCATTCCCATGTACATACGATTCTGCCCCATCGTCCGTCCTACATATGAGCTCGTACCATCCCAAGTAGGCCGGTGTCACCCCCCTTATCCTGTGGAAAAAATGCTATGCGCGCGCATCCGTTTATCACAAATCATCCGTTTCCTAAAATCCCTGGTAAGAAAACGACCTGCACACGCGCGCGTCGTCGCGCGGGCGTGCCAGAGTCCTTCAAAAAACCATAAGCGCCGTAAAGATTTCAAAATCGAGTCCCGAAAACACACGTATATAGTTTAAAAGTTTTTAATGTTTGGTATAAAAAGGAAGACATCTTTTTAAAAGAGGAAAAAAGAAAAGAAACCAAAAAACGTGGGCTCGCAACATGAATGTTCAAAAAGAATTGCGTTCGGGCTCGGGCCCATCCGAATTCATAGGAAACGACAGACAGGTTTTACAACATGTGCATTGGTTGCTACCAGACGGACCACTCGGGCGCGTGCCACAAACGACTGAATGCCCATGCGCGCGTGCTGCCGCAAGAACCCCCCCCAACAAATGTATCGAAGTGCACACGCGCGCGTCGTCGCGAGCGCATGCCAGAATCTGTCAATACCAAAAAACCACAAACAAAAAAACAACCACCGTAAAAAACGTACGATTCGCAGGAGAATCCAAATCGAGTGTCCCGAATATACTTTTGGAAAACAAAGTGTTGCAACATCGGTGTTCAAAAAATGCCTGCGCTCGCGATCCTGCGAGTTCTTTCTGTTTTTTTTATTATTATTTTTTTTTTTTTTTTTTTTTTTTAAAAAAAAAAAAAAAAAAAAAAAAAAAAAAAAAAAAAAAAAAAAAAAAAAAAAAAAAAAGGTTCCTCAAAATTCGCCCCATTCGCCCCAGCGGGCCCCTCGCGCCGCGAATCGAAATCATCCGAACGCCCTTGCGCGCGCATTGGGAGGGGCACGATCCGTGTCAAATAACACCACTGGGTCCAATTTCGCGCGCCGGCCGTGCGCGCATGTCGACTTCTCCCCAAAACTTTCATCACCGACGCGAGGGCGCCGTCATCGTCGTCGGTGTGATTAACATCGGCACCGTCATCCGCTTTTCCGTCGACGTTGTCATCATCGTCACCCGCATCGCTACCATCGCGTCTACCGTTGTCGACGTTGCCATGATACCGCGCATGCCCAAATTGCCGACTCGCACTGAAGTGTTCGCTGAATGCGCCCAGCGGTCACCGCCACCGCGGCCGCGTCGGTCGCGCCAAACTAGCCGACCGCTGCGCGCGCGAGCATGCGCGGGCTAGCGCGGCCGCAGATATGCACCAGTCAACTCAAAACACTCATCGCCATCGTCGCCGCATGGGTTTTGCAAACCAAGTTTCGGGCGGGCGAATGGGATGATTGCGCGGGCACTGCGAACAGCAATTAATTGTACCTCAGAGATCGCACAACATATATTGCACACATCATAAACTGACCGCTTATATTCTCCGTCTTTAAAAGAAAATATATTATACCCCCACCGAACTATCCACACCCCTTTTCGTAGTGCAATGTACGTGCGATTCTGCCCCATCGTCCATCTTCAATATGAATTCGTGCCATCCCAAAGGAACCGGTATCGACCCCCCCCCGTCATCCTCTGCGAAAAAACTATGCGCGCACACTCGCTGGTCAAAGAACATCAATTGTTCAAGAATCGGTTGCAAATAATGGTACTAAGTGCACGCGCGCGCGCGCCGTCGCGCGCGCATGGATACATTTTTCAAAAACAAAAGTTGCGCAAAGAACTTAAAATCGCGTGCCCCATATATACAAATATATAATTGAGAAAAAAGCATGGTCTCGTAACACAGATGTTTTTTTACATACTAATAATATGTATATATACACGTTTTTATATATATATATATAATAATAATAATAATAATAATAATAATAATAATAATAAAAAAAAAAAAAAAAAAAAAAAAAAAAAAAAAAAAAAAAAAAAAAAAAAAAAAACTTGCGATCGCGCCCTTGCGATTTGTTATTGGAAACCGTTGGTTTTCCACATGTATGCCTACCAAACGGGCGTCGCGCGCGCGTCGAAATTTGTCGAACGCCCTTGCGCGCGCAGTGTCGCGATAATCTGTTGCTACGAAAACGGGGCAAAGGGGCGACAAGCACGGCGCGCGCGTCGTCGCGCGCGCATGCCAAGATCCGTCAAAAACCTTCGGCCCCTAGCGATTTCAAAACCGAACGTTGCGAAACCACATAAAACATGTGGACTCGCAACAACAGGCTTCAACAGAAACGAAAAAAATGCGCTCGTGCTCTGGCGAATTGTTCAGCGAATTGTTTTTCGCATCCTTTTCATTGAATTCTGCCAAGCGGGCCTCTCGCGCCGCATGCCGAAATCATTCGAACGCCCTTGCGCGCGCGCTGCGGTGGCACGATCCGTGTCAAACGGTACCATGCGGGCCACTCTCGCGCGTAAGCCGCGCGCGCATGTCGAAGTCCTTCAAAACCCTGCATCACCGACGCGAGGGCGCCGTCATCGGCGCCGTTACAGGCCGCGCCGTCGTCGTCAACATCGCCACCCGCATCGCCACTGCCATCATTACGTCGAACGTTGTCGCTGCCATGATAAAGCGCGCCCAAGTCGCCGACTCGCACTGAAGTGCCCGCTGAATGAGCACAGCGGTCAGCGCCACCGCGGCCGCGTCGGTCGCGCCAAACTAGCTGGCCGCTGCGCGCGCGAGCATGCGAGGGCTAGCGCGGCCGCAAAGACGCACCAGCCAAGTCCAAGCACTCATCGTAATCATCGCCGCATGGGCCTTTTCAGGCCAAATTTCGGGTGGGTGGGTGGGATGATTGCGCGGGCGCAGTGGAGCCGACCACTGCAAATTCAGCTGTTCTTGAAAAAGAATTAGGATCCACCACTACCACCCGGCTTTATCGGTCCACCTTTTCGTATTGCAATTTACATATGGTTCTGCCCCATCGTCCATCCTACATATGAATCCATACCATCCCAGCAGAGCCGGCATCGACCCCCACCGCCATCCTCTGCAAAAAAATATGCGCGCACGCCCGCTTGCAAAAATTGGGACGAAGTGCGCACGCGCGCGTCGTCGCGCGCGCATGTCGACATCCCTGAAAAACCATCGTTTTCGGAAGGGTTTCAAAATCCACAGAAAACAAAACAAAAACAAAAAAAAGGTTCCGCGCCTTCGTCGGTGCGAACATCGTCACCAGCATCGCCACTATCATCATCGCGTCTACTGCCGGCGTTGCCATGATACCGCGCCCGCCCAAGTCGCCGAGTCGAACTGAAGTGCCCGCCGGGATGCGCCCAGCGGTCAGCGCCACAGCGGCCGCGTCGGTGGCGCCAAACTAGCTGGCCGCTGCGCGTGCGTGCTCGGGTTGGCGCGGCCGCAGAGATGCACCAGCCAACGCCAAGCATGCATCGCAATCGCCACCGCATGGGTTTGCAGGCCAAGTTGCGGGTCGGTGGGTGGTGGGATGTTTGCAAGAGCGTGGCATGTGTCAAGTCATGGATAATAATGAGCTCTCCTTTCTATAGACTCTACCCCCCCTCGGACTTATCGGCTCCCCTTGGGATAATACGATTTCATATATATATATATATATATATATATATATATATATATATTCTGCACACTCGTCCATCCTACATATGAAATCGTATCATCCCAGCCAAACCGGGTTCCCCCCCTGAGGTTCCCTTGTAAACAAACATTATGTGGTGACATGTGTTGTTATAAGATAACACTTTGTTCACGAATCCTTTGCAAAAAACGGGACGAAGTGCACACGCGCGCGTCGTCGCGCGCATGCCGAAATCCTTCAAAAACCTTCGGTGCCGGAAAGATTTCGCAATCGAGTTTCCAAAAAACATAGAAGAACACATGGTTTCGCAACACTGATTTGCTACAAAAGCTTCCGCGCGAGCTCTTGCGAAATCTTGAGAAAACCAGCAGGTTTTTCAAGATTTACACTACATGCTATCAAACGGGCTTCGCGCGCGTCGTCGCGGGCGTATGCCGAAAACCTTCAAAACCCATCGGTTTCAGAAGGATTTCGAAATCGTGCGTCCAAACACCATACAAAAACCCAAGGTTTCGCAACACGGATTTTCAACAAAAGCGTGCGCGCGCGCTCTTGCGTCGTCGTCGTCGTTGTCGTCGTCGTTGTCGTCGTCGTCTTCCCTCCTCCCTCGTCGTTGTCGTCGTCAGCGTCGCCGTCCTTCCTCCTTCGTCGTCGTTCGCGTCGTCGCCGTCCTCCCTCTTCCCTCGTCGTTGTCGTCGTTGTCGTCGTTGTCGCCGTCGTCGTCCTTCCTCCTCCCTCGTCGTCGCCTTCGTTGGCGTCGTCGTCGTCGTCTTCGTCGTCGTCGGCGTCGGCGTCGTTGTCGTCGTCGAAGTCGTCGGAGACGTCGTCGGTGTCGTCCTAGTCGTTGTCGTCGGTGTCGTCGTAGTCGGTCTTAACAGGTTTTGCAAACCAAGTTGCGGGTGGGTGGGTGGGATGTTTGCGCGAGCAGTGGAGATGACGACTTCAAGTTCAGCAGAATGGATTCTCCTTTCTAAAAGAGTAATAGATTCTACCCCCCCCCCCCGGACTTATCGGCTCCCCCGCGCGTGCTGTAAATCACATATGATTCTGACCACATGTCCATCCTAAATCTGAACTCATACCATCCCAGCCAAGCCGGTATCCCCCCCTGCGGTTCCCTTGTAAAAAACACAATGCGGTGACATGTTTTGTTCTAACATAGCACTAAAATGGCAAAAAATGGAACGAAGTGCACACGCGCGCGTCGTGGCGCGCGCATGCCGAAATCCTTCAAAAACCTTCGGTTCCGGAGAGATTTCAAAATTGAATTTCAAAAAAAAAAAACGTATAAAAAAACATGATTTCGCAACACTGATTTGCTAAAAAAACTTACGCGCGAGCTCTTGCGAAATCATAAGAAAACCATAGGTGTTCCAAGATTTTCACAAAATGCTACCAAACGGGCTTCGAGCGCGCGCATGTCGAAATCTGTCGAACGCCCTTGCGCGTGTGCCGTCGCGAGAATCCTCTGCAAAAAAAGGGAACGAAGTGCAGACGCGCGCGTCGTCGCGGGCGTATGCCGAAATCCTTCAAAAACCTTCGGTTTCGGAAGGATTTCGAAATCGTGCGTCCAAAAAACCTACAAAAACACAAGGTTTCGCAACACGGGTTTTCAACAAAATTGTGCGCGCGCGCTCTTGCGTCGTCGTCGTCGTCGTCGTCCTCCCTCCTCCCTCGTCGTCGTCGTCGTCGTCGTCGCCGTCGTCGTCTTCTGTCTTTCCTCGTCGTCGTTGTCGTCGTCTTGGCGTCGTCGTCGTTTCCGTCGTCGTTGTCGCCGTGGTCGTCCTTCCTCCCTCGTTGTCTTCGTCGGCGTCTCGTCGTTGTCCCTCCTATTTCGTCGCCGTCGTCGTCGTCGTCGTCGTCGTCGTCGTGGTCTTCACTCCTCCCTCGTCGTTATCCTCCTACCTCGTCGTCGTCGTCCGTCGTCGGCGTCTCGTCGTCGTCCCTCCTATTTCGTCGCCGTCGTCGTCGTCGTCGTCTTCGTCGTCGTTGTCATCGTCGTCGTCTTCCCTCCTCCCTCGTCGTTGTCGTCGTCGGCGTCGCCGTCTTTCGTCCTTCTTCGTCGTTGGCGTCGTCGCCGTCTTCCCTCCTCCATCGTCGTTGTCGTCGTTGTCGCCGTCGTCGTTTTTTCTCCTCCCTCGTCGTCGTCTCCGTTGGCGACGTCGTCGTCGTCTTCGTCGTCGTCGTCGGCGTCGTTGTCGTCGTCGTCGGTGTGTCGTCGTCGTCGTTGTCGTCGTCGAAAACATTGGAGACGTCGTCGGTGTCGTCGCAATCGCTGTCGGCGGCGCCGTCGTCGTCGATGTCGCTGTCGTCGTCGGCATCGGTGTCGCGGCCAAGTGCCATGCAGTACCTACCGTCACGGTCTTGTCTGAAGATGTCTTGCGACCAAGTTGCGGGTGGGAGGGTGGGATGTTTGGACGAGCACTGGAAAGGACAGCTTCAAGACGGTCAAGATTAATTGCACCACATAGATTGCACAACAGAGATTGCCACACATGGATTGCAACACGTAGATGGCACAGTATGTTTCGCGCCGGCGGCGTGCTTCTGGATCGCTCACAACATAGCTTGCACTATATATAAGTATTGCGCCACATCTGTTGCACTACCTGTAACGCACAGCATAGATTGCACAACGCACATTGGTTCACATAGATTCACAACATCGGTTGCTCCACATGCATTGCAAAACATGTGTTACACCACCTATAAAACGCCAGATAGAGTGCACAACATATTTGGCACAACACCCACAGATATTGCGTCACACCAATGGCTCCAAATATATTGCACAACGTGCATTGTACCCATAGATCGTGTCGCCTATTCTGCATAGCATAGATTCGCCTTTCTAAAAAGAGAATAGACTCGACCCCCCCCCCCCCCGGACTTAACGCGTCCCCCTGGGATAATATGATTTCATGTAGACTCTGCACACTCGTCCGCCCTACATATGAAATCATAGCATCCCAGCCAAACCGAGCTCCCCACCTTGAGGTTCCTTGTTATATATATATACATATATATATATATAAATATATATAACTATGCGGTTAACACGTTTTCACGAATCCCTTACCAAAAAAACGGGACGAAGTGCACACGCGCGCGTCGTCGCTCGCGCATGTCGAAATCCTTCAAAAACTTTCGGTGCCGGAAGGATTTCGAAATCGAATTTCCCCCCCCAAAAAAACATACAAGAACACATGGTTTCGCAACACTGATTTGCTAAAAAAGCTTCCGCGCGAGTTCTTGCGAAATCTGTGTAAAACATACGTTTTTCAAGATTTACACAAAATGCTACCAAACGGGCTTCGCGCGCGCGCATGTCGAAATCAGTCGAACGCCCTTGCGCGTGTGCCGTCGCGAGAATCGTCTGCAAAAGAAAGGGACGAAGTGCAGACGCGCGCGTCGTCGCGGGCGTATGCCCAAAACCTTCACAACCCATCGGTTTCGGAAGGATTTCAAAATCGCGCGTCCAAAAAACCTACAAAAAACCCAAGGTTGCGCAACACGGCTTTTCAACAACAGCGTGCGCGCGCGCTCTTGCGTCGTCGTCGTCGTCGTCGTCGCCGTCTTCCCTCCTCCCGCGTCGTCGTCGTCGTCGCCTACGTCGTCCTCTGTCTTTTCTCGTGTTCGTCGTCGTCGTCCTCTTTGGCGTCGTGGTCGTTTCCGTCGTCGTTGTCGCCGTGGTCGTCCTTCCTCCTCTTCCCACGTCGTCGTCGTCGTCCGTCGTCGGCGTCTCGTCGTCGTCCCTCCTATTTCGTCCGTCGTCGTCGTCGTTGTCGTCGTCGGCGTCTTCCCTCCTCCCTCGTCGTTGTCGTCGTCGGCGTCGCCGTCTTCCTCCTTCGTGTCGTTCGCGTCGTCGCCGTCCTCCCTCTCCCTCGTCGTTGTCGTCGTTGTCGCCGTCGTCGTCCTTCCTCCTCCCTCGTCGTCGCCTTCGTTGGCGTCGTCGTCGTCGTCTTCGTCGTCGTCGGCGTCGGCGTCGTTGTCGTCGTCGAAGTCGTCGGAGACGTCGTCGGTGTCGTCCTAGTCGTTGTCGTCGGTGTCGTCGTAGTCGGTCTGAACAGGTTTTGCAAACCAAGTTGCGGGTGTGTGGGATGTTTGCGCGAGCAGTGGAGATGACGACTTCAAGTTCAGCAGAGTGGATTGCACAACGTAGGTTGCACCGAATAAACTGCACAGCATGTACTGTTAGAATCATTATGGTTGGAGTCGACGCTGGATAACATTCTGTAGACCGAAGGCAGAGAATCGAAGGGATCTCAACGCATTTTACTTTGCGCATTGCCCTACAATGGCGGATTACTTTGCAGCTTGAAACTTGCGCGAGCAGTGGAGATGACGACTTCAAGTTCAGCACAGTGGGCTGCACAACATAGATTCTCCTTTTAAAACAGAGAATAGACTCTACCCCCCCCGGACTCATCGGTACCCCTTCCCCACGGGATAGTGTGATTTCATATATATATATATATATATAAATTCTGCACAATCGTCCATCCGAAATTTGAAATCAAATCATCCCAACCAAACCGGGTTCCAACCCCTGAAGTTCCCTTTTTTATTTTTTTTTGTTTTTTATATAAAAAACTATGCGGTGACATTTTTTGTTCTAACATAACACTTTGTTTCACGAATCCCTTGCAAAAGAAAGGGACGACGTGCACACGTGCGCGTCGTCGCGCGCGCATGCCGAAATCCTTCAAAAACTTTCGGTGTCGGAAGGATTTCGCAATCGATTTTTTTTTTTTTTTATTTTTTTTGTTTTTTTATATAAAAAAAAATGGTTTCGTAACACTGACTTGCTATAAAAGCTTCCGCGCGAGCTTTTGCGAAATCTTAAGGTAACCATAGCTTTTTCAAGATTTTCACAACATGCTACCAAACGGGCTTCGCGCGCGCATGTCGAAATCAGTCGAACGCCCTTGCGCGTGTGCCGTCGCGAGAATCCTCTGCAAGAAAGGGACGAAGTGCAGACGCGCGCGTCGTCGCGGGCATATGCCGAAAACCTTCAAAACCCATCGGTTTCGGAAGGGGTTCAAAATCGTGCGTCCAAAAAACATACAAAAACCCAAGGTTTCGCAAAACGGATTTTCAACAAAAGCGTGCGCGCGCGTTCTTGCGTCGTCGTCGTCGCCGTCCTCCCTCCTCCCGCGTCGTCGTCGTCGTCGCCTACGTCGTCCTCTGTCTTTTCTCGTGTTCGTCGTCGTCGTCCTCTTTGGCGTCGTGGTCGTTTCCGTCGTCGTTCTCGTCGTGGTCGTCCTTCCTCCTCCTCCCACGTCGTCGTCGTCGTCCGTCGTCGGCGTCTCGTCGTCGTCCCTCCTATTTCGTCGACGTCGTCGTCGTTGTCGTCGTCGTCGTCGTCTTCCCTCCTCCCTCGTCGTTGACGTGGTCGGCGTCGCCGTCCTTCCTCCTTCGTCGTCGTTCGCGTCGTCGCCGTCCTCCCTCCTCCCTCGTCGTTGTAGTCGTTGTCGTCGTTGTCGCCGTCGTCGTCCTTCCTCCTCCCTCGTCGTCGCCTTCGTTGGCGTCGTCGTCGTCTTCGTCGTCGTCGGCGTCGGCGTCGTTGTCGTCGTCGAAGTCGTCGGAGACGTCGTCGGTGTCGTCCTAGTCGTTGTCGTCGGTGTCGTCGTAGTCGGTCTGAACAGGTTTTGCAAACCAAGTTGCGGGTGTGTGGGATGTTTGCGCGAGCAGTGGAGATGACGACTTCAAGTTCAGCAGAGTGGATTGCACAACGTAGGTTGCACCGAGTAAACTGCACAGCATGTACTGTTAGAATCATTATGGTTGGAGTCGACGCTGGATAACATTCTGTAGACCGAAGGCAGAGAATCGAAGGGATCTCAACGCATTTTACTTTGCGCATTGCCCTACAATGGCGGATTACTTTGCAGCTTGAAACTTCGAACAACTACACGGGTGGAGGGCGGGCCGCTTTCGACATCGCAGCCTCGCTGCGGCGCCGCAGATATCATGTCTAAAAGCCTGTAAGTATGTGCTCTACGGGCGAAGGCCAGTTGCTTATCAAAAACCTTGCGCCCTGGCACATGTGTACGTAGTCGAACCCCATGTGGCCACCCATTGGCACTCGCCCGTGTGGGCTCCCAGCGCGGACATCGACACAAACAGGCGGCTCCTGCCATTTCGGCCCACCCCCAAGAGAAAACTTGCTCTGGCACGGCAGCAGACGTCAGCACCACGAGCCCAAGCCCTCCGAAGCCCCGAGCACGTGGCAGGGCCACCGCTCGCGGCCGGCGGACGCGGGCACGGCGCGAGCCGGCGTGGCGGATGCGGGGCGCGCGCGCGCGCGCGAGCTGAGGCCCACGCTCGACTCGACTCGCTCTGTGGCACCATGGTCCTGTCTGCAACCGAAGGCTTGGAAGATTGGCGCGGAGAAGATGCCCGTAGCGGAGGCCCACGCGGGCGAGACGAGGGAGAGTAGGAGGAGGAGGAGGAGGAGGAGGAGGGGGAGGAGGAAGAGGAGGGGGAGGAGGAGGAGGAGGAGGAGGAGGAGGAGGAGGAAGGAGTGAGGGAGGAGCTGGAGGAGGAGGAGGAGGAGGAGGAGCAGGAGGAGGAGCCCACGGCGGGCGGGCGGCGCGTGGCGGGGCCGCGAGGCCGCGGCCTGCGGCACGGGCAAGGGGTGTCGCGAGTCCAGCCCTCCCGGGCCCCGGAAGCGTGGCGGGCACTGGGGGTGCCTCGGGCACATAGGAAGGGGCCCAAGGACACACAAATAAATACACACAAATAAAAAGATTCCCCACATTTTCGCATATTTTCTGGATTTCTGTCTTCCCCCCACTTCCCATATCTTACCATATTTTCTCGGAAATCGACGATTAATTGTGTCTGTGTGTTTTTCCCCTCCTAAACATAGTCAACTATTCGTCTTTGAATTACGCATTCTATATTTGTTGGGTGTGCTCGGCTGCTTTCGTTGCGATCCGTACCACAGCCCACGGCGCACCTGAGGATTTGTGAACCGGTCATGGCCGCGAGGATTGCTTGTTTGAGGGGGAAAAAACAAAAAACAAAAAAAGGCCCCAGAAGTGTGGCGGGCACTGGGGGATGCCTCCGCATACCACTTGCCGTCGGTAAGAGAGCACGCCTGAGGGTAGCCACGATGGGGGGGGGACAGGACGGACCACTGCAGCATCAGTGGCGTGAGCTAGTCTTTCCTCCTCCCACCCCTCCTCCTCCTCCTCCTCCTCCTCCTCCTCCTCCTCCTCCTCCTCCTCCTCCTCCCCCTCCTCCCCCTCCTCCTCCTCCTCCGCGAGCACTAAGAGCAGCCCAGGCGAGGAACGGAGGCGCCCCCAGACATCCGACGTCCCAAGTCTTCCGCACGGTGGCCCCCGAACCCCTCGGCCCTCGACAGTCTTGGGGGCCGGGGACTTCGGCTCGGGCAGCTGCTGGGCGGCCCCGCGGTCGGGAGCGGGCCCCGGCCGGAGGGCCCAGGTCGAGGACACGAGCCGGCATCGGCGAGCCCACGGCGCCGCAGGTCGGGACCTCCCTCGGCCCTCCCGCTCCCTGCGAAGCGCCAGGGGGGGGGGCTGCTGCTCAACGCTCGGGCCCCCGGGAGCCCCCCGCGCTCAGCCCTGGGCCCGTCGAGATGAAGGGGCCCACGGACACACAACCAAGCACACACAAATCAAAGGATTCCCCATAGTTTCCAATCTTTTCTGGGTTTCTGTCTCCCCCCCCCCACTTCCCATATGTTTCCATATTCTCCTGGGAGTCGACGATTCATTGTGTCTGTGTTTTTGTTTTTCCCCTCCTGACAAGAGAACGACTCGGGAGGACGAGCCAGCCCGCGGGGGGAGGCCCGGACCTCCAGCTTGGGAGCGGCCAGGCGGGGGTCTGCCCTGGAGGGGCCACGAGGAAGTCGGTCCAGAGAGGGGGGGGAAGGCTTAAGTCGGGCGTGTCCCCCTACAGGGGGATTGTCGACGAAAAATTAAAAATACCCCAAAAGATCCAAAAAGGTCAAAAAATACTCGAAAAATAGTCCCCTGACTATTTTTGGACTACTTTCGGTCTATTTCTAGGGTATGTTTTATTTTTCGTCGAAAATCCCCCTGTAGGGGGACAGGCCCGACTTAACACTGGATGGGCCACGAGAAAGTCGGTCAAGAGGGGGGGGGAAGGCAGATCCGCTCAAAATCGGTCCACACGCCCCTGTCGAGACTGACGAGCTTCTCGAGCTGCGTCCAGCCGTCGCGGCGACGAGGGCCTCCCCGTTGTTGCCCCCTCTCACCCCCCCCCCCCCGCCAGCTTCCACCTCCGGGGACCCCGCACGGAGCAGCTCGAGACGTCGGAGTCTGTCGGGGGCGGCCAAGAGGGGGGCGTCCAAGAGAAGGGGGCGCAGATCATGGCCGGCGGCACGTGCGCGCCCCCAGGGGGGGGCCGGGGACGCAGTGAAATCAGAGGAGGCGGCAGGAAATCTGGGGAGACATCATGGCCCCCGCCATGGCAGCCACCACCCCCCCGGTCATGGCCCCCCCCCCTCGGCCGCCCCCGAGTTCTGGGCCCGGGCGCGCCAGGAAGAGTCAAAAAGCCACGTCTGCCGCCGCCCCCGAAGGGCGATTTCCCCCGTGCAACGGGGGCGCGGCAGGCGCGCGAAATGGCGCGCGGGCGTCTCCCTCTATGATTGGCGCCGCGCACCGGGGTCCGTGTGGCCACCCCTCGGGGCTTTCGCTGAGCGGGGGCAAAGCTGATCGGGGGCGTGGGCTGCTTCACATGCCCCCGTTTACTCTCACTGTGCCCCCGTCTACCCTCCTCCTCCTCCTCATCCTCCTCCTCCTCCTCCTCCTCCTCCTCCTCCTCCTCGTCCTTTTCCTCCTCCATCCTCCTCCTCCTCCTCCTCTCCTCCTCCTCCTCCTCCTCCTCCTCCTCCTCCTCCTCCTCCTCCTCCTCCCTCCTCCTCCTCCTCCTCCTCCTCCTCCTCCTCCTCCTCCTCCTCCTCCTCCTCCTCCCGCACCTCCTCCTCCTCCGAGCTCAGAGCTGGGGAAACCCAAAGGTACCCATACCGCTACTCCTCAGACCTCTCCCGGAGTGCGTTCTGACCAGGATTTCAAGGCGAACGAATCCAGCGGCGGCAACGAGGGCCTTCGGGGAGGCCCAAAAAGGGTGAAAGCGGGCGAAGGGTAGAGGTAGGGGTACCTTTCCCTCCTCCGAAGAGCGGTCCTCGTGCCAGCGTCTTGATTGCACCCAGATCTCCAGCAGATGTGCGTTTCCAACCAGCGCCGCGTGCTCGGCTTCGGCCCTCGGATGGAACGCTACCCCCAAGGGAAGCGGGCTCGCCCCGGGGCCACGGACTGGGGAGCAAAAAGTTAGACCGACGAAGGGCCCCACCACATGCAGCTGAGAGTCTCGCACCGCATGAGGGATGAGCTGACAGCAGCGTCGGGCGCATGCGGACCCTGCCTCTGGGGCCTTCGGTGGAGCTCCCTATGGGGCCACGAAGCCTGCGAGGGATGAACTGACAGCAGCGTCGGGCGCATGCGGACCCTGCCACTGGGGCCTTCGGTGCAGCTCCCTATGGGGCCACGAAGCCTGCGAGGGATGAACTGACAGCAGCGTCGGGCGCATGCGGAATGGGGCAACGAATCCTGCCAGGGGTGTGCCAAAATGAGCGTCGGGCGCATGCGGACGCTGCCACTGGGGCCTTCGGAGGAGCTCCCTATGGGGCCACGAACCCTGTGAGGGGTGTGCTTTAATGAGCGTCGGGCGCATGCAGACGCTGCCACTGGGGCCTTCGGTGCAGCTCCCCACGGGGCCACGAACCCTGTCAAGGGTGTGCTAGAATGAACGTCGGGCGCATTCCGACCCTGCCACTGGGGCCTTCGGTACAGCCCCCAATGGGACCACGAACCGTATGAAGGCTGTGCTTCAATGAGCGTCGGGCGCATGTGGACCTTGCCACTGGGGCCATCGGTGCAGCTCCCTATGGGGCCACGAACCGTGCGAGGGGTGTGCCAAAATGAGCGTCGGGTGCATGCCGACCCTGCCACTGGGGCCTTCAATGGAGCTCCCTATGGGGCCACGAACCGTGTGAAGGCTGTGCTTCAATGAGCGTCGGGCGCATGTGGACCTTGCCACTGGGGCCTTCGGTGGAGCTCCCTACGGGGTCACGAACCGTGCGAGGGGAGTGCCAAAATGAGCGTCGGGTGCATGCCGACCCTGCCACTGGGGCCTTCAATGGAGCTCCCTATGGGGCCACGAACCGTGTGAAGGCTGTGCTTCAATGGGTGTCGGGCGCATGCAGACGCTGACACTTGGGCTTTCGGTGCAGCTCCCTATGGGGCCACGAACCGTGCGAAGAGTGTGCTAAAATGGACGTCGGGCGCATGCGATGCAGACGCTGCCACTGGGGCCTTCGGTGCAGCTCCCTATGGGACCACGAACAATGTGAAAACTGTGCTTCAATGAGCGCCGGGCACATGCGGACGCTGCCAATGGGGCCTTCGGTGCAGCTCTCTACGGGGCCACGAACCGTGTGGAGGCTGTGCTTCAATGAGCGTCGGTCGCATGCGGACGCTGCCACTGGGTCCTTCGGGGCAGCTCCCTATGGGGCCACGAACCGTGTGAAGGCTGTGCTTCAATGAACGTCGGGCGCATGCGGACGCCGCCACTGGGGCCTTCGGGGCAGCGCCCGATGGGGCCACGAACCGTGTGAAGGCTGTGCCAAAATGAGCGTCGGGCGCATGCGGACCCTGCCACTGGGGCCATCGGTGCAACTCCCTATGGGGCCACGAACCGTGCGAGGGGAGTGCCGACATTGGGTGGCGGGGACGCATGTAAACTGTAACCGTGCGAGGGGTGTGCCGAAATTGGTGGCGGGGACGCATGTAAACTGTGCCACTGGAGCCATCGGTGCAGCTCCCTATGGGGCCACGAATCCTGTCAGGGGTGTGCTAAAATGAGCGTCGGGCGCGTGCGGCCGCTGCCACAGGGGCCATCTGTGCAGCTCCGTATGGGGCCACGAACCGTGCGAGGGGTGTGCCGACAGTGGGTAGCGGGGACGCATGTAAACTGTAACCGTGTGAGGAATGTGCCGAAATTGGTGGCGGGGACGCATGTAAAATGTGCCTCTGGGGCCTTCGGTGGGGCTCCCTATGGGGCCACGAACCGTGCGAGGGGTGTGCCGACAGTGGGTAGCGGGGACGCATGTAAAATGTGCCTCTGGGGCCTTCGGTGGGGCTCCCTATGGGGCCACGAACCGTGTGAGGGTGTGCCGAAATGGACAGCGGGCACGCATGTAAACTGTGCCACTGGGGCCTTCGGTGGACCTCCCTATGGGGCCACGGACCGCGTGAGGGGTGTGCTGTAATGGGCGGTGGGGACGCATGTAAACTGTACCACTGGGGCCTTCGGTGGACCTCCCTATGGAGCCACGAACCGCGTGAGGGGTGTGCTGTAATGGGTGGCGGGGACCACTGGGGCCTTCGGTGGAGCTCCCTACGGGGCCACGAACCGTGCGAGGGGTGTGCCGAAATGGGCAGCGGGGACGCATGTAAACTGTGCCACTGGGGAATTCGGTGGATCTCCCTATGGAGCCACGAACCGTGTGAGGGGTGTGTCGAAATGTTCGGTGGGGACGCACGTAAACTGTGCCACTGGGGCCTTCGGTGCAGCTCCCAATGGAGCCACGAACCGTGTGAGGGGTGTGCCAAAATGGGCGTCGGGGACGCATGTAAACTGTGCCACTGGGGCTAGAGCCACGAACCGTGTGAGGGATGTGCCGAAATGGATGGCACGGACACATGAGATGATGATGATGGTGATGGTGATGGTGATGGTGATGGTGATGGGAGAGATGATGATGATGATGATGATGATGATGATGATGATGATGATGATGATGATGATGATGATGATGATGATGATGATGATGATGATGATGATGGTGATGGTGATGATGGTGATGGTGATGGTGATGGTGATGGTGATGGTGATGGTGATGGTGATGGTGATGGTGAGGGTAATGGTGATGGTGATGGTGGTGATGATGATGATGAGGAGGAGGAGGAGGAGGAGGAGGAGGAGGAGGATGGAGGAGGATGGAGGATGGAGGGAGGAGCGGGAGGAGGCGGAGGAGGAGGACAGGAAGGGAGGGAGGGAGGGGGGGAGAAAGAAAGGGAGGAAGGAAGGCGGGCCAACCTGCAGGTTTGACCCGACCTCCGCTCTGCTCTGCGACCCCCAGAGGTCTGGACCCACTCTCCGGGACCGGCTCTCCCTCCTGAGTCGTTTTCCGACGGCCCCGAGGCCCAGCGAGGGCCCCCGGAGGCGGAGAACGGCCAAACGCTTGCCGTCGCGATTTCTTCACAGCGCATTCTCCGGGACCGGCTCTTCCTCCCGAGTCGTTTTCCGACGGCCCCGAGGCCCAGCGAGGGCCCCTGGAGGCGGAGAGCAGCCAAACGCTTGCCGTCGCGATCTCTGCACAGCGCAAGGGGGTCCGGGTTCTCCGAGGATGCCTCGGGGGCGCCCAGGGCGCGGCGACGCACCGCGCGATGGGGCCTCAGAGGGGCGCCGCGTTTGCCGCGCGGCCCGCCACCGCCCCCCCTTCCTGCTCCTCCTCCTCCTCCTCCTCCTCCTCCTCCCTCCTCCCTCCCCTCCCCTCCTCCATCCTCCTCCTACCTCCTCCTCGTCCCTCCTCCCCCCTCCTCCTCCTCTCCTCCTCCTCCTCCCCTCCTCCTCCTCCTCCTCCTCCTCCTCCTCTCCCTCTCCTCTCCTCCTCCTCCTCCCCCTCCTCCTCCTCCACCCCCCCTCCTCCTCCTCCTCCTCCTCATCCCCCTCCTCCTGGGTGGGGGCGGTTTGGGGGGGCGGGTGGCCACAACCCCGGCTGGCCTGGCTTGCCCCGGGCCGCTCCACACATCTGGGCGGCCTTTTGCAAAAGGGCGGGTCGTCGCGTGGAAGGGGAGGGCGGAGGGGAGGGAGAAAGGACGAGGAGGAACGATACATACGGCGGCGGCGGCGGCAGCGGCGACGGCGACGGCGACGGCGACGGCGACGGCGGCGACGACGACGGCGACGGAGAGACAGAGGAGAAGGGAATCGCAGGGGTAGGGCGGGAGGAGTCAAGTCGAAGGGGTTGGCCACAGCAAGAGCGTGCGTGGGCTGATAACGTGAGCCCCTCCCGCCAAGCGCACCTATGTCCAGGGTGATGCTGCTCCCGTCGTACTTAGGGACCACGTCGCAGAAATAATTTCGAGCACCCTGAAAAGTGTCGAGTGTCGAAAAAGTGTCGAAACAGTGTCGGACGACTGTGTCACAAGGCCCGACACGTGAAAACCCTCGAGTTTCGGTACTTCTCTGGTGCTCGAAATTCTCTCTGGTGATCCAGGCTAAAGCAAAACGATGGACATCCCAGGGCGGAAGGCCCCGAGCACGACAGACATGCGGGTAGCCCTCCAGGATGGGCTTGTCCTTTGACCCTCGCGCCAGCTGTAGGAGAAGCACGACCACAAGAAGCCTTCCACAGGAAAGCCAACCCCAAGACCCCAGGACGTCCATTGGCTTTTGGTGTGCGAGCGTCACACCTAGCATATCAAAACCCGAAACCCAGGAAACCCAGCGCACCCTGGAGGCAAGCAGGGTGTTTCTTGGCATGGGTTTCCACTTAGGGAGGAGCACGAGGACGAGAGAGTCCGAGACGGCCACGAGGCAAAGCGCGCAGGTGCGACAGTCAACAGGGCTGCCCACACAGCTGTGATACGACAGCACCTTTGCAAGGGCGATTGGTTGGACCCTGTAGCACCAGGAATACAAAAGTCCAGCCCATGATTTCGCAGAAGAGGCGCTGGAAGACACGTGCGTCCTTGCTTCCTACTGATGATGGCGACTCGTGGACCCCAGTGATAAGAACCACGAGCGCAAGGTCGTGCGGGCGGCAGGTGATAATGCTGGTGCCTCGCGAACGCAGGCGTCAAAATGGGTAGAATAAGCTCTGCCACTAGAACAACTGGGGACATTATTACCAGAGTGAAGGGACCAAACGGTCTTACGTTTTACATAATCCCTGCGTGCGTGGCTGAAATGTGAAGTGGGAGTCGGCGGTGCGAGTTCTCGATATCGTTGTTGTTGGTATGGCGGCTACCTGTTGTTGTTGTGTTGGTTGTTGGTGGTGGTTGTGTGGTTGTTGCTGGTGTTGTTGGTGTTGTCATTGTTACGGTTGCTGATGTTGTCATTGTTTTGCTGTTGTTGGTGTTGTTGGTGTGGTGAATTGGTGTGGTTGATGTGGTTGGTGTTGTTGTTAGTGTTGCTGTGTTATCTCGCTTCTTCAAAACAATGTTGGAAATCCCCCTCCCCGGTCACCATAGCATTGTTTCAATTAAAGTAGTTACCCTGGGGCTCGCACCCTGTGTTTACAAGAGGAAGCAAAGGTCACCTAACTGCGCCCCTGCCACCCGGTTTACAACAACAGCAACAACAGCAACAGCAACACCAATCAGTTTAAGACTGCTCGCTCTTTTCTGCTTGAGTGTCATCCAACGTGTATTTCCCAAACACTCGATACTCGCCCTCTCCGTCTT